>CM068961.1:88998125-89008889 GCA_035128595.1 Eptatretus atami
CCTCCAGTGAAACTGTGAAGGACGAAAAAAGAAAAAAAATGTCATGCATGACCAACAATAGACATTTTAACATTTTTCACCGAACTTGACTAGCTTTGAGTAACCAGAACGGAATTGTCCTTGCTTGGTAGCCGAGAGTAAGGCTCATTTAATGTTAATTTACATCATAACCCTCTGGTTAAAGGTCAAGTCTTACACACTGAGGAGTACTACACCATTTAGATTAATGGGCATATCCCTCCGAGTTAAAGGTCAAGGTCTTAACCCATAGGATACTAAACCAACATTTAGGTTTTCTCTCTCTTTTTTCTGCCAATGTCAAGACTTTTCGAATGAAATTTTGCCTCAACAATGGGAATACAAAGTATGTGGGGTTCACATTTTTTTTAGGTTGACCTATTTTAAAGTCATGACCTAATTATAGACATCTTAACATTTTTCACCAAAAACCTGACTAAGGTTTGTCCGGGAAAAATTCCCCTCAGTAGATAGCCCATTATCAGGCGTATTACGTTTAATTTACATTATACTCTCCAGTTAAAGGTCAGATCAAATGGCAGTATGAAAAAAATAATGCATTTTCTTGTCACTCAAATTTGCAATGTGGAATCTCAAAGATCGATTGGCTTCCAAAATGATTTTGCATCATAATAGTGGACTTGTATTGAACTTGTACCCTGATATTTCATGAATATCCTTGACCTACTTTTTCGGATTGTGATCTAATTACAAACACACTTTTTAATCATAACTTGAATAATTTCCTGCGATTTTCATGAGTTGAGTTTTTAAATTTGATAATTTGTAGACTGAGAACACTCGTCTATCTATAACTGTCACGACACCAGGCTTGTATAACACTATAACACTACTTCCGATCAGGCGGGTCATTGGTGCGAGGAGGTAAAAGAGTGGATCCGATAAATCATTAGATAAAGTATTGCGCCATTCACATTAAAATCAAACGAGGGCCCACGGGGTATAACCCTCCAGCAGCCGGCGCTAGGAGAGTTTACTCTTAGACGATTGCCTTTTGCAGGACTCACGAGGAGGAGGTATTCCCTACTTGTTCCTTGATCTTTACATCTCCGACCTGGACATACTGATAGTGTGAAGGAGTTTTTGGATACAGTATCCTTATCAATTCGCACCATATCCTCTATCTAGTCATGTTTTGTAGTGGTTAATGTGCTGGAGTCTGGTTTGTCTGTGTGCAGATATCTTCACCAAAAGTTGTGGGACGGTTCGATGAAACTGTGGTGGACACATAGGGTGTGTCAGGGGTCTATGGTAAGTTAGTAGGAACGTGTCTGCTACCGGGAGCAAGCGATCCAATGCCAATATCATCTTGTAGCTGTGTAAAACTCAACCTCCAGGGGCCTCCGGTCTGGCATCAACTCCGAGGCAAGCGTAGACCCTTTCATCGCACCCTATAACGTTGAGATGACAAGTGGATCTGATGCTAACTCAATAGAGGGCTGTGCGTTACGTGGTTGATCCTCTCAATTAGTCCTTCCAGATCTCCACGAGGTCTCCGCCGCTGAGAAAAATTGTGAGGTCAAGGCAGATCAGCATAAGTGATACACAGATGGCACATGATACCAATTAACAGCTTGCAAGGCTGATGTCGATGGTACTATGCACGAGTACAGATATTCAGTTTGAGTCTTCTCTACAGACTATACACCTCGAGACTGCGTGGCACAAAACAGTTTCGACCAGTTGATAAACTCAGGAGTTACTCTCGAAGACGAGCCTATGGAAAAGGAATTAACGTCTGGCATCTTAGTCTCGGTCGAGGAATCACGAGCACATTCAACATTCCGTGAGAGTATATGACCTGGAAGCTTCAGAGGGACAGCTGGAATACTCGGACTTTCACTACACTCTCCTGCAAAGCAGGCTACACGGCAGCATCTCACACCCATTGATAGCTAGTGAAATCCTCGAAGAGTCACCCTAGGACCCAACCACTGAGACGCTCAATTGTATCCATTCTTTTTTCAAATGTCACTTCGACACAACCAGTTTGCAATACGATTCAGACTAACCATTCTGTCATCAGGTAACGCCTGGAGATAGCATGCGTCGTTAGAACATGTTCAACAATCCTCACCCACCACAACACGGTATCAAGAGAGACTAGCAGCATCCAGACTGGTCATTGAAATAGCACTTGGGAGTCTCTTAGCTTTATCTGATGACCCGGAGGAAATCCCATATGTATGCCCGGAAGCAAATCGCGCCTAGTTGCAGAGTCTCTTTCTCGCTCGTACAGAATGATCCTTAAGAGGGCCCCAAAAAGGATATTAGATCGATGTACTCGTCAAGAGATGAACTTGCAGGTCATAGATCCTAAAATACGGATCAATCGCCGAAACTTAAAGGTAAGAGACATATTATGATCAAATCCCTGATAGAGTGACACAGCTTGCCTCTCATTTGAACATACCTCTCTCTCGTCCAAAATTCTCCAGCTACATATTGAGATAAAGGAGACATTTCATTACGGATGTCGACGTTGGGGACATGCACACTTGCACAACTAGGCGTGGATGAATACTTTAGAGATATGATTGGTATTCAGTATCACTGATGCGAGCATTTCATCAACGAACACCTTTGACTTTACTCAGCTCACTTCGAGTATGAAGGTCAGAGCATCAGTAGCTTCGTCACGATTGCACTGCGCTACAATGGTCGCAGACATAGTCCCAGGAATACCTCCAGAGTTGCACGCCCTATTCCTGAAACGTAGAACTATTTGGACAGAGAGATCAACTCAATACGGCTGCCAAGCCAGCCTTCCTAAGCCACACTCTACACGATGCGTTCATATTAGTATGATGAGAGACCCGAAGTGTGCAGTGATCAAAGTCAATAATATGACCTCTCTTGTTATAGTAAAGCTCGACTTCGCTCTCTGGGATGAGTCGATGCTCTCCATCAATGGTGGCGACCACAATAACTTATCCGAGGACACATTACGATAGACTTGGGCACTCTCGACACCTGAGAGAGAGCAGCTATCAACCGCTTCATCGGATGATTTTCTAGGGTGGAGTACATGGCTGGTATCCACTATGCTCTCCACTCGAGAAGGACAAAAGGCCTCTTTCAAAGGCACGATGATGGGATAGAGTTTCCCCTTGTACTCTCTCTCAGGCAGACGCACTTACGATACTCCATGCAAATGACTATTGCAGTTCAGCTATTCTCCACAGACGCTTGAAAGCATCTCTATAGCAGGAGGTGTGGACCAACACAGATACAGGAGTCGTTTATCGCCTCTAATCTGTCTCTGAACTCAATCTCACCGCAGCTCGTGGTTTTTCTCTAAAGACACTAATGGTGGCTAATCACCAGTTGGATGGGATCAGAATGGAGGAGTATATGGGTAAAATTATTACCTCATGATCATTCACAGCTCAACAGCTGGTGGTGGACTTGCAGACTTTGAGTGGCATACAGCCACTCAAATAGGTCTGGTTATCTACGATTGAAGCGGACACGACATATCATATTGTCCGAGACGTCTCTTAGTCGGCGAGAGCCTACACCTCTCAATATTTCACCAGTCGATTGTCTACGCAGCATTACATGACAGTTATGTGGGACCAGTAGCGAATCAACAGAAATCACTATCCTGCGTAAGCGTGAACGAGAGAAATCATGTATTGATTAACAAGGCAATTGCTCATACTAGCTCTATCACGATGTTTTTTCTCGCACGAATTATGGGATATATCCATATATGATATATATATCCGCTTGTATTCTCTAGTTGTACTCCTACACGATTAAAGTACAGTCCTTGGCACTCACACACTTCAGAGACAACAGCTCTGCGTAATTACCAGTTCATTTGGATCTCCTGCACCAACATCGAGTAGAGCTAATGCTGGGAGATCCGAGTGTGTTCACTTAGAGATGACTCTATACATATAGGTCGTATTCGCTCCTGAGAACGTGAGATGAGTATCGCAAACACTCACCGTGTAATCTCATAGATTGTGGTATCTTTGAGAGTATCACCACAACTATCAGGATTCCCCGAGAAGCACAGCACAGACCCACAGTTGGGTGATGTGAGCACACAGGATGATTGTAGATATCAGTTTTTGTGAATATTACGATATCCGGATTCGGAATCGGCGAGAATTTTTCTAAGTTGACTTATTGCAGCACTCATATGGACGCATATACGTGCTCAACTCAAAGGAACGATATTGTCAAAGAAGTTGTGTCTGAACTTATTTGCACATTAAACTGGTGGTGGATCCAGTGTTGGGTGAGTGCGCATAGGACTGATTTGTATTTCGTATTTGCATGAAGACGCACGAATTTCCGAGATCTGGATATGATGATTGATTTAATTTTTAAAGATGACTTCTTCACCAATTGAGAGAGGTCCGGAGCGACCAAACACGATTAAAACTACCACATGTATATTATCAAATGTATTGCGATATCGTTTCTCATGGAATCAGGAATTACATGGAAGAGAAGGTAATGCCGGCAAATCTACAAGTGTACCTCACTAGTTACCCTCACTCAGGAGGAGCAGGATATCTCGCACTTAGTGAATCCATTTGTGTTGTGATTTTGTCCTTGTTGGTCTCTGTTTCGCTCCTCGCGACACGTTACTTTTAGTTGTATATTTTCCTTGAAACTGAGATGTTTGTCGTAATCTCATACGTAGACAATTTTCACACTTGTGTGACGACTACTCATGTGCAATGCAGCTCTAGTGACATGCGATGAATCACGCC
Source organism: Eptatretus atami (assembly GCA_035128595.1). Taxonomy (NCBI): domain Eukaryota; kingdom Metazoa; phylum Chordata; class Myxini; order Myxiniformes; family Myxinidae; genus Eptatretus; species Eptatretus atami. The sequence continues at coordinate 89,002,898 of CM068961.1, forward strand.
GATTCAGTAGTCAGATGGTGTGGCAGTTCAAATTGATAAACAGTAAAAGTGTTTCTTTGACTTAGCATTGTCTGATATGCAACCAGAAAACACTTAGTAGTTAGACTTGTGCACAACCAACTACTTTCATGGGTAATGGAGTGTGGTTGTTATCAGACGTGTGAATCATGGGTGTCCGCCTCTTCAGTAATCGACGTCTATAACATTGACGATCAGTTAGAATGTCCATTCAGTATTCGCTAGAGAACTTCTGTAAGGAGGCATAATCAGGAATATATTATGAGGGGTGGTGCGAGGCAGAAGAAAGAGAAACTCGTACTAATCGCAACGTAATCTCCGTCACGTGAATGCTGTCGCACCAGCCATATTAGTCCTAAAAATAACCAAACCCTTCTCAAATATACTCTGTGAATCTCGACGCTGAATACACATCGACAGGACGAAGAGCTGTCCGATTGCAGAGATAGAAGAGAGGTTACACTACGCTACTATGTACTCTATCTATAGGTCACCACATGTGTTGTGATATGCTCATATTGTTGTACGACATAAAGACCTTCTTAAAATCCTTTCAAGTCTCAGAACGGCTGGACAGATCGAGGAGAAACTTCACACACATGTCCCCAAGCCTCGGATAAAGGTGTTCACAAATAACTGATAGGTCACTGGTCTAGCAACCATATTGGATTTGAAGGAAATATTTTAAAAATTCTCTTTCTGAACCACTGCATCAATCATGTGAAATTCAAAATTATGATCGAGTCATGATGGGGGAATATACTTTTAAATTCAGCCTGATCAAAGTGTGGTCTGGCATTCAGAATTATTTAATTTTTTAAATCTGGGTTCTTTTTGAATCAGGCCACTTGGCGATGCCCGATGGGTTTGAGGGTGGAGGAGTAGCAGCTGAAACCAAAATCTATCCAGGTTCCTCTTGATGACTTCTCTTTGCTTTTTTCTGTTTGGGTTCCTTCTGATGACTCCAATAGAACCTTGTTTTTGATCTCCCATTTGACTTGAATTTAATTATTTTAATTACAAATGTGCTCCAGAAGAGTTCGCTCGCACCAAGACTTCTCAAGACTGTGGGTGTATTGTAATCTGTAAAACCATCTAGTTATTATCGTTCTGATTATTATGGAAGCTGGAGTTGCTCAATGAAAAGGTGGCTGGCTTATATCCTCGGGGTCTTGAGTTAATGACCTGTTCTCTGTTGAATTAAACCAGGCAGGTTGACTCAACCTGCTCATCCTTCTGAGGCCATCAAAATGAGTACCAGCTTGCTGGTAGCAGGGCACTGCATCAGCAGCACAGCTGAACTCCCAGAAATGATGCAGCCAGGCAGCCACAGGCTGCATATAAATAAAACAAAACGATTGTTGTTATTGTTTTTATTTATTTGTTTGTTTATTTTTCTGTTACATATCACCTGGATTTTGTTCAATGAAAAGATTTATATTTAAAGTTGAAAATGAACTATCACTGGAACTATCATTTTATATTCATGTGAGGCCAAGCAGAAACTCCAAGACTCATCATGTATTATTCTCCACCTGAAGGTGAAACACACCCTGTTTGCCGTTTTTCATTTCCTTGCACCTGTGCTGTGCCTCCCATTTCCAGAATCCTCTCTCCGGTAAGTTCATGGGCCTTTGCTGTTATTCAATTACGACACTGAGTTGAGTGTTGTATCGGTGGCAGATTCGTTATGTAACGATTTGATCCCTTACACTTCGACGATATGTTTGCTTTCTGTCTGTTCATCCCACCTGTGGTTTTTCAGACTTTTTCCCATATCCTTTTGGGAAAGGATATGGGAAATTAACATATTCAACTGAAACTTAGTGCATGGCTTTATTATGATAAGGTACAGAACAAGTTCGAGTTTCAGGGCGTTTCGTCAATATTTCACAGAGTTTTACGTTATACCCTTTTTGGACTTGGAAAATATCACATCGGTAGGGGACATGTATTACAAAGCAATTATTGCTCTTGTTTTTTTCCGACTTGAATAATAATATCCAATGTCTGTGTCATTTTTGTGTCTCCTCCGAAAGCATTGGTCACACAAAATTGAAAATGGAACCATATTAATCACCAAACAACCAGGCAGTGAAGTGTCAATTTTTTGGGGATTTGGACGAAAAACATTTTTATTCACATTGATAAATGCCCAGACAAAGCCAGTGTGAATTATGCTTCGCATGGTCTCGCGATAAGTACCAAAACGTTTCTGATTGGTTGTGCGAGGCAAGGTTCACTTTGATTTGCTCCTGACAAGTGACATCAACACACCCTAACCCGAACTTGTTTCTCTTTCTTAAAATTGAAAAAAAGAAAAATAAAGTTATAAGCCACACAACATGAAGTGGATTTTGGCTGCCTTGGAGCTTGCTAGTTTAACCAGAAGTTAGACTTGCAAGGATTGTGTTCAGTGTCTGCGGCCATAGAAAATTGTTTCAAGATAACATTGGCAGCAGTTGTTGCAAAACTTAGATGAGAAGCTATAATTGACGTGTCTGGGGCCCTTCAGTACATTTCAACAACATTTTCAATTTTCTGCTCTTGGAGTGGGGAGAGATGGTCAACAATTCCACCATGCTTCCACCATCTACCAAAAACATCCCCTCTTATACCCCAAGTCCCAGTGTGTGTTCGTAAAGAAATGGCTCTTTACTCTTTTACAGTTTCATTGGGAAGTCAAAAGCAGGCAAACTTCGGAGAACTGGAGGAAAGATTGTCGTATCACAGACAATCCAAATTCACATAACAGACTCACCATCATTACTTCAGTGAACTGTTTGGATGGAGACCTTATCACAATGGTGTTGAAGTTAAAAATCAATCACTTGTTAGAAAAATGTACGTCAAGTTCAAACTTATTATTTAACCAGACTCAGTGGTGTAATGGTTACAGTGTCCACTCTGATTCCAAGAGTTCAGCGGTTTAACCATGGATGAGTCATACCAAACTTTAAAATGGTAGTGCTGCTTATTTGTTGACACCCGGAATTTTAAAAGGATAGGATATCAGACACTGTATCCTAATAAACTGGGGTATTTTAACCCTGCTGAGGACCAAGGTTATCTCGGAGGTAACATTGTACCCTGGAGGATTAGATGTTGTGTGAAGCGAGTGGGGTTTATTTAATTGTGTGGTTCATTGTTTACATAATAATGTATGGTCAAAGGTTAAAGGTGTCATGTTACATAATTTGGTCAAAGGTCAAAAGTGTTTTAACTGCGCTCGGTCGACATATAGTATGTTGTCCGCCAAAGACACGGGCACACACAGTGCAAAACAAGCTCTGCTAGCTTTGACAAGCCTCAAACAGTACTCTAACTCTTTTTAATTTTAAAAGCTGTCGACAGCATCACCTCGTCTGGCTGGTTCATGTATCCTTTATCAAAAATTATTAAAAACGAAGAGAAAAACGGCAAGCATAGCTTCAGGAATGGGCACCATTTTCGATGTTGTGACAGTAATGTGAATGCAGCCACTGTAAAGCAAAGCATTGTGGTCCAACTCAGTTTACAAGATGGTAATCACAAATGTACATTCAGAGAAGCCACTGAAGTCCCCTGGGAAGCTTTCCCAGGTTAAGAAAACCATGGGTTTAGCAAAACGGTATGAACGGATGGAGGGGGTAAAGAAACGTTGGGTATAAAAATTTCCCCAGGTGTGCCAACAGTGTGGAGTGTGAAATGATTAATACTGAGGAAGAGTTAGGCCTGATGGGGCCTTGCACGTTGTGTGCAGTATTATATTTTCTTGATCTCTTTACCAAATGCCACGGAAACAATGCAGAACACAAGAGTCATTGTGTGACAAATTTTATTTTTTTACCTGTTTTCCAACTTTTGTTATTGTTTGAAATTTAAGTTTAGGTGTTACAAAATGGGTGTTCTGTCACAATATTCACCGGTATTCCTACGTTACTTACCCTTTGTTTATACCAAATTTGATCACTGGCAGGTACATTAATCAATTATTTTGAATGATAATTTTTCCAAAAGGTTACCTCAAGTTTTTTTCTAAAACAACAAATTATGTGCAGAGGAATGCTGGGATCCACGATTTTGGCATAGTTTGTGTGATCATCTCGTATTTTCCTCATCTTCTAATGGCCTTTTAGTTCCTTCTCAGAAGAAAGGTTTGTTTTGCCAACTGCTCCAGTTTTTCGAGTGAGTTCGGTGTTACAAAATCTCCAATTTATGGAGATATCGATGGTGGAGAAATCGGATTTACCTCCGAGATACCTTCGAGAATTGGAGTGTGAAACTGGTATAAGTGATCACAGATGCTGAGTCATGCATGCCTCAAGTCTGTGATATATTGTTCTTGATATTACTCTCCTCATTTGGTTTATATCTTCATTCAAGGTTTACCAACATAGAATTATACCATAGTCAGACATTTCAGGATTAAAGGGAAAATGGTTGAGAACTGAACTTCCACTATCAAGAACATTCTAAATTTACAAAAACTTTTGATATAAAACATTATATTAAATATTTAAATCTGAATATCCTGTGAAGAGTGTGACTGAAACAACTCAGCACTGTGTCATGGAGGGTGAGTGTGCTCATGAACTGGGTTGGCTTGAGGCGGTGTGGATATAGCACAGGCATCATGGAAATTGGCCTCCTCTTGTGACAAGTTACATCGTATTATGTTCATGTAACATCACATATTGTGCTCAAGATCTGATGCCAGAGATGTCTGAACTCCACCATCATCTCCATCCTTTTCTCCATCATTCTGTCCATTGTAGACGATGAGCATTCATCGGTATTTTTCCTCTGCAGTGATTATTATATTTTCTCTCCAGCAGAACCTGTTAAATGGACAGATTGTGGAAATTAAGATTCAAACTGGAAACACAAGTTTATTATAATTATGTTAATGTGGAAAATAAAACTAATGAGGAAAATATTTAAACAAATAATGATAACAAACATAATAAGTGAAATGTGCGAAACCAGAATTTCCTGTGAAATTTTTTTAAAATCATCACCTTTGTTAACTTTATATAAAATATATTTTTGTCTCTGTTGTTATCATTGTGATTCACTCTTGCTTTCTTAAAATGAACGATTTGGGCACAATTTAAAGCTAAATGTTCAAAATTTGATATTTTTCTGGACAGATTGTCATTATTATTCTTTTTATTCAGCTCTGGCTCTGGTTGCATCATTGTTGGAGCACAGCTGTGCTGTGATGCAGTGGCACCTGTTTCCAGTAAGCTGGTACTCATTTTGCCACCTGGAAGGATGACAGGCTGAGTCAACCCACCTGTTGTAGTTAGCGACACAACAGGGCTCAACTCAAGACCCTAAAACTAAGATGGTCACCTTCACCATTAAACCAACACCGTGTTAAAGTTTGCACAAATATCAAGTGAACATAGTGTTGAGGAAGCGTAACCATGCAGGCCAAATTTCCTCCTCCGATGTCCACTTTACTTTCTATCATGTAATGTCTATACAAATAAATGTCAGTGTGTGTGTGTGTGGTGTGTGTTCACAAAGCATAACATATCTCATCTGACTCCCACCCCAACCTCTCTTCTCTTCTCTCTCTTTCTCTCTCTCTCTCTCTCTCTCCTCTCTCTCTCTCTCTCTCTCTCTCTCTCTCTCTCTCTCTCTCTCTCTCTCTCTCTCTCTCTCTACTCTCTCTCTCTCTCTGGACGTGTTTGGGCATGTTTTTCTCCAGAGTTACTCACGAGTTGCTCTGGACCGCTTGGCTCCAGATTCGTCTGGGCAGTGTTTATCTGCGAACATGTCCGGGCGGTATGTATGTCCAGGCGGTGTTTGGCCTGGATGCATCCGGGTGGTGCTTGTCTCCGGACGAGTCCGGGTGTTCTTTTTGTCTGGAAATGTCTTGACAAGAAGTTGTTCTTCCAGATGTGTCTGAGCAGTGTTTGTGTCTGGACGGCTTGGCTCCGGATTTGTCCGGAAGCTTTTGACTCTGGACCTGTCCAGGTGGTGA
>CM068961.1:89011888-89023590 GCA_035128595.1 Eptatretus atami
AGTTCTCGCGATCATTTTCAGTAAAAATATCTGATGGAACTAGGTAACTAAATGATAGTAGAAAAAATCACCAAGCGTCATTCGAAATGGAGAAACATACTATTACAGTACAACCGGCGCTCATCGGCACAAAGACCTTTAAATGATCTTGGAAACCGAAGCTCGGAAAACACATAAAGGACCAAACAAGAATAAGGCTTTTATTCTATAATGTATTGAGAAAAGGGTATAAAGATGGACGGGAAGGAGATCGAAGCTGATGAGTAAAGCATGTTTGTGTCGAGTGTGCGCAGGAGGGCGAAAGTTTAAGAGGAAATCGCGGATATGCAGGAGCGTTATCGTGAGTTTGGGCATGGAGCTGGCTTGGCTGGAATACATGTGGAGGGTGGGGCGTGACAATGTGATTTTAACATAAATCCCTCTCTTTATGCAATTGCTCAACGTATGCCTGGAGTCAAACTATTGTCGGATCACTAGTTGATGTAAAGAGCTGACTGCCTTGGCTTGGCTTGCTGCGATCCACAGATGGTGTAGAGCTATGTGACAAATGATGAAATTTGATAATGAGGCTCGGAGCGAGGTGAAGTTCATTTGGAGATTGAACGAAAGGCGCAAAGCGACTCATTCACCACCTGAGGTTTGTTCGGCGGGGGGGTCGACGATTCAGGAGCTGTACACTGTGGGTGAAGAGGGCCTTACTATGTCTCAGTCCGAGGGAAAAGCACACTCTTGCTGAATCTTACGAGTCAGCGAGTGTATCCTTTCCTTGTCTGTCTTGCAATTGATCAATAATTTTATCATGTGGCGAAGATGGTTTGTGAATAATTTCGATTAATAAAGTTTACTATTAATTATACATCCTAAATTGATGAAGAGTGATGTTACTGAAGGGTGTAACAGCTTGAGGAGTAAGACCTTAAACGCAGGGAATACTTTCAAATCTTCAAACTCACTCCTGTGACATTGTCGCTAGTGATGGTGGACCCATTGACTGAAGGCGGGGCAATAGCCTCAGGGGAGGCAGATAGCTCCCGCTGCGGGGTGCTGCCAAGAGTGTCGTGTTGTCGTTCGCGACAAATGGTCTGAGTGATGAGGTGTGAGGCACGTGACGTTGCTGCTCACATGCATGGACAGTGCGACAAGAGCTGTGGCCAGCAAGGGCACCCGGTGCTAAGGGTTGACACTTGCCGAGAGCAATAATAAGAGGCTCATCCAACTGAAGCCATCTGGGCAGCTACAACGCCGTTTGGTTAATGGTATGCCAATGTCCCGCTGTACTCCACCTTTCAAAACCTCCGAATTTATTCTTCATTCAAAGGACCAAGACAATGATACTATACCAGCATGATGTGCTATGGCAGTCAGCCCTTTCCTTCACTCAATTAGAAACGTTGCACATTGCAGGAGTATGAATTGAAAATCTTGTTACATATTTTTCCTGGTCTCATGCCATGTATTTGGGGTGCTGTGAGCATACGTTTGACGACAGTAGGTAGTCTTTACAAATCACAACCGGCATGCATTTTATGTTACACTTCATCGATGATATCGATTCAACATTGAGTTCACTGCAGGAAGGACTGTAAAGACATAAGTTAGCCTTTGCGACCTGTCGTCCAAGTTTCATAAAAGGAGGTTCCTGGACGTGGATTGAATGTGAACCCAACAAATGTCATGACCTTCAGTTTGATTCTCACCACCCATAATTCACAAGCTCTCAGTGATGGATCTCAATGAGTATGATTCTAGGCGTGATCAAGAAACATTGTTAAGGGAGAAAAAAAAAAACATCAGACAAGTCGTGCTTGCAAAGTGCTGGTTTCCTTCCCAGATGAGCTTTTACTAAGACGTTGAACTGTCAAATAATGTATGCAGGGCCAAGAAAAATAAGTTCATAAACAATATCTTTATGTTTGCGGCTATTGGAAAGGGTTATAAAATTTATTGTTCCTCAAGGCCTTGGGGACTTTTCACTGTCTTCAACTGGCGATAATACCCTGAGGCAACAAGTTATGCACACTTGCAGGGATGAGCCCTTCCCACCTCCCAAATCGCCGAATTTTTGTTATTCAATGTCGAGGCTTGTATGAGAGCGAGCACACAGAACATAGAAGGTGGAAAAACAGGAGGTAGGGGTGGAGACGAGAAAGGACCAAAACATGTGGTGAACATAGACAGCGAGATCTGTTGAGTCAAGAGGCATGGGTGGGGTACACAGGCTAAAACAAGCATGGACACTTGCGGGATTTTCAGTCGTTAACTATGACGGGAAACTTTTTCACGAAAGAAAGCAGCAATTTTGAAGGAGGTGGCGTTTTGGGTGTGGATTTACGCGGGTCGAAAGATCGCAGGTTTGGATCGAGGAAGATAACGAGATGGTGGTCGTTAAACGCTGTTTTGAAGACCCTCAAGTGGAAAGTGGGATTGAAGAGAGTGTGGAACGTTTGTTCAAAGGCCCTGGGGAAAAAGAGGATGATAAGACGTGACCGCGTTGAGCAGTGATTCTAGGTTTCGGTAGTTTTACCGAGCCAAGGGGTGCTTGCACTCCTTGAGTGCCCTGCCAGATAATATTGGCGAGGCGGGGGGAGGGGGTTATCTCAGACACAGCAGGGGTGAGGCCGGACGAGGACGATGGTCTAGAGACAGTAAAGACCACCCGACCTGCCTGCGGTGACGAGAGCATGTAGACCCAAAGCCGCTCAGGCTCATTGCGGAGATGCCAGTGGATTCCTAAAGGCCTTGGTTTCCACGCCACATGAAGCTGCAGAGCCGTGAGAGGCTGGAGCACCAGCCCAGCCGTGTGGACATGAAAAGTAACTGTGATGTGTGTGCAAGCGGTGATCAGGTAGGACTGCACAAAGATTATTGCATAGTCGGGAGATCCATACGCCGTCACTGAACACCCCTGGATGAGCCAGCGTTGTTTTCCGAGCCTCACAGACGTATTAAGACTCGGTGTTGTATTCTCCATCTCGCCAACATCAGCCATCACCTTCAGAACACCAAGACAGTACTTCAGGTTGGACAGCAGCGTTCTATCAAGTCGGTGTCGAGCGCGGTGGTGAGGAATCTATTTCGGAGAGCATCTCTCTCGCTTCCTCCATCTCACGAGATTGAGATTTAAATGCTCTTCCATCATTAAACATTTTTCACGTTGTTTATATATCCATCAAGAGGAAGATATTTAACTTCGGAGCACTTATCAATAAAACACAAGCAGTTTAATTACAATCACTTGAGAGTGGCAATTCCACGGAATTTATGCCAATTTCCACGTATCTCGTGAGATTATTGATTGGATGTTTTGACTGAAATGAACCATCATATGCAGGAATCATGCTGTTGTTCGGCTTCAACCAAGTTCAGTTTCCATGAAGTTGGTAATGGCATTTTAATAAGGTGGACAGGGGAGGCAAAATAGTTTAATATCCCACTATTTCAATGAGTTAATGAAGAAATAATATGTGGTGATGCAAGAATGCCCTCTTGCTTTGATGAACGGGAAGAAGGGGGTAGGTCGGACAGATAGTGGTTGGTTGAGGATCATGTGGAAGGGTTCAGAACTTGATGTGTGGAGGAGGTCTGAAGACTTAGAGTGGGGAAGGGATTGAAGCCTTCGGGTTGTAAGGGGAGTGTTGAGAACTTGGGGTTCGAAAGTGGAGGAGAAGGTTGAAGACATGGGGTTGTGGGGGATTGTGAACTGGAAGTTATTTTTGACACTAGCCAATACACCCGTCGCTTCACTGATGTGTATCCGAGAAGAGGGAAGGAGAAAGAGGGAAGAAGAGAGAGGGAGGGGATATGGGCGAGAGAGAGAGAGGGGGGGGAAGTGAAGAGATGGAGTGGAAAGGAGAGAGGGAGGGAAGTGAGGATGGGTGGGGAAGGGAAGACAGCGAGAGGTGAGAGGAAGGGGAAAGGCAGATGTGGTCAGTGGAAGGCGGTAAATTCGATTCATACTGTCTCATCAAAATGATTCTGCATCGAATACAGTGAAGATGGAAACAATACAATGTCTGAAATCCATTTTTTACTTGTCATACTATAAACACGGCCCATAGCCAAACACCACCTGTACACGTCCAGTGACAAAACCTGCCGGATGGATCCCGGAGCCAAGCCGTCTGGACATAGACATTACTTGGATGCGTCCGGAGACAAACTCCTGTCCGGAGATAAACTCCCATCTGGACACATCTGGAGCCAAAGTCACGTCATACCGCCTGGATGCGTCCCGAGCCAAGCTGTCCGAAGACAAACTCCCATCCAGACATAAACACCGCCTGGACATGTCTGGAGACATGCAAAGTTTCAGGCTGCTAGGTTTTATGGTTTTGGAGTTATGAAGGAGACACCAACACACACATTGCCACGTATAGTACAGATTACACGAAATTTCTGCTCGTACCTGCTCATTATTAAAAGTTCATTCATGTTTCCTCATTTCTATTGTTTTGTGTAGGTAATATATAGATAGCAAATTTACTTATGCAGCCCTTGGAAAGAACAGCTGATTTACAGGGCCTTAAGAATAAGGCATTCCTTGCAAATTTCCAAGAAAATCAGGAATGTGTGCTGTATAATATGGAATTAAAAGACACACACACACACCACACACACACACACACACACGCACACACACCTTTCTTCTGGTCTACATCCAAACTCCCTTTTCCCAACCTCCTCTCAAATCCCCTTCCTATTCTTTCTCTCCCTAACAAAAAACACCCCTCCCTTGCATCATCTGTACCAATAAAACATCAGTGTGGAGGGTATGTGTGTACGTGTGGTGTGTGTGGTGTGTGGTGTGTGTGTGTGTGTGTGTGTCAGTGTATGTCCTCCATAACTCCAAACCAAGAAACCTAGCTGCCTGAAACTATATGCAAACGAAAAAATCTCCAAGGAAGTGCAAGAGTGCAAATTTGGTGTTTGAGTAGATTGAAACACATTTATTAATTATATCCTTCATCAGGCGATCCTTGGTCACCACTCCATGGGGTCTTAAGGCATATCCAAGGTAACCTCACTGGTGTCTGAAGCCGCCATGTTTTGTCCTGCTCAACCATGTCTTGCCTTGGAACAGGCCACAATGATTTCTTTACAATAACGTTTTCTTTTTTCACTTCTTCCTCAATATTATAGAATATGTCCTTCATCATAGCTACAAATTGCTGCATACATCGCTTTTGTGAGTACTATCGTTTTCAAATTTGCAGCTTGGAGTGATTTCATACATTGTATGATACGATTTTCCATGATTTACTCTCATGGACTAATTAAAGTATATCATCGAAATATTTCAGTTTTGAGGATCAATTATCGTCCAGACTAAACAAGTATCGAAATCCGCTGTGAAATCTGATAATTTAAAGAAATAACGAGTCTTGTAACAAGCCGATATACATATTTGCTTGAATCAAGCAAGGCTATGGTCCCTCCTTCTGCATTATACACAAGAAAATGTGCAATTTCCAACACTTTCAACTTATCTTTTTCTACTGTTTGGAGAATTATATTGAGTGAAGAAAAATTTAGGAACATGCGAAAATTAACCAGTTTCATTGAGCAATATGATTTATGCATTCACTGCGAACCTCACACAGTTTTAAAATACCACAGAGGGACTGCCAATCCATAGATCTGCCAGAATGTATCTATAGTTTCGGGGTTTCACAAGGTGCTCTCGAGGGAATCAAAGCAAATCTGGTGAAAAACTGATGTTTTGAAAAAAAGTTATAACGTTTGCACGGACCCCAAACTGATGTACCACGTGACACATGCACAGTTGAGCAAGCAATATAGTGGATTTTCTGTAATGTATATTTTATGGGCGATTGGACTTTGCGATGTCTCTTGGGTTGGTCTGCATGTAGCAGCAACTCTTTTGTTGGTAAAGTCATTATTGAACAAATTCATTTTATTTCATAACTGCTGCATGTAAGGTGAAGACTGGCTAGAAAGATAAGGGATCCTTTCTGGTATGCAGTGACAGCCTGGCCAACTGTTCCTTATCAAGCATTTAATGGAGTGCTTGCATGAGTGCTTAAGCCATTTGCCAAGTGCCCATTGTTGATAGTGGTACGATAGTACGACAGATAGTGGTCGCAAAGTCATTCTGAGTGAATCGTTCACTCACTGTGGATGCTATATAATGCTTCTTTTCCCATCACCCTGAGCGAGTGTTTCCTGCTCATTGCCATGAGCGAGTGCTTGTGAAATAACACCCGATTTGTGAGCCTTTGCCTTATTAACATGTTTTCTAAATTACCTGAGCCAAAAAATTTTTCACCGTCACATGCAGCTGTTTATGAAGATAATGTTTGTGAACACATCCTGGAAGGTCTATAGAAATGCAACGTTGTGTTTTTCAGTGAAAGCTACTCAATGTTTTTGGTTGTGCAAAGTGTGTACTGTCATCGGTAAGCACTGCAGTTGGGAATCAAACTGACTCCAACCTGCCGATATCGGTCGTGTGTGTGTGTGTGTGTGTGTGTGTGTGTGTGTGTGTGTGTGTGTGTGTGTTTCATAAAGCATAACATATCCTCTCCTGACTCCCAAACATCTCTGCATTTCTATTCACTTTCTCTGTGTCTCTGTGTCTCTGTGTCTCTGTGTCTCTGTGTGTCTGTGTCTCTGTGTCTCTGTGTCTCTGTATCTCTGTATCTCTGTGTCTCTGTGTCTCTCAATACATTGCAGCACCCTCCTCCCACACCTCCCCTCTCAGTGTCTGGACATATCCAGACAGTGGTTATGTCGAGACGGTGTTTGTCTCCAGACGTGTCCAGGCAAAGTTTGTCTCCAGACGTGTCCGGGTGTGTTTTTGTTTGGACGGGAGTTTGTCTCTGGGCAGCTTGGCTCTGGAAGCGTCCTGGCAGTGTTTGTCTCCGGACACGTCTGAGCCGTGTTTTCCTTCAGACTCGTCTGGGTGTTGTTTTTCCTTTTGACGCGTTTGGGTGGTGTTTTCCTCCAGACGCGTCCGGGCAGTGTTTTTCCACAAACATGTTTATCTCCGAGTCGTGTTTATACTATGACCGGTAGAAAATTGATTTTCAGACATTATTTTGTTTCCATCTTCACTGTTATTCTACGCAGAATCATTTTGATGAAACAGTATGAATCGTATTTAATGCTCCACTGCACGTCTGTCTTCCCTTCCACTCATTTCACACTGTCCTCGCTCCTCCACCCCTCCTCGCTCCCCCACCCATCCTCTCTCCTTTCTCCTCCCTTTAGTATTTCCGTCAACGAAGTGACAGGTGGTATTTGCTAGTATAGAATAAATAGATGCCCCAACACTTATCATGCTTTTATGTCAAGATGTGCTTATAAAAATCATCGAGAGTGTACAATCTTTGAGTGATGAAACATGTCAGGCATGATTATTGCACTTTGTTTTTTTTGTTCCATTTGGGTCGTTTGGTAAATTTATGTTTATCTCACCACGTTTGTTTCGTTTACGAACGTCCACTCGAAGTCGACATCTTGTTGTTCTTCTGGTGGAGCATGGCAAGGTAGTGTTGTCGTACCACCTACCACCCCTCTTTGTTCACGTATTTTCATATCATTTGCCCAAGCATTGCTCTTTACTGCACCATCCATGGAATTACAATGGAATAAAAGGAGGAATGAAAACAAATCAATATAAAAATTACACACTTTCATCATGCTGAACTCATGCACTCACCAGCGGTAAAGCAAAACAAACTTTCCTTGAGAAAAAGAACCAGATTGTGTTCCTGCTTTTACTTCTTGACTTGAGATACCATCAAACTATGGTACAACTATGTTATTAAGTGAGAGTTTGTGAATTTATTAATGATGTCCTGAAGTCCTTTTGTTTAAAGATTCAATGCATGATACACTCTCATAATGATGTACCATACTCTGTTACAGAGCGTCGGTGCTGCCTATGCAGTTTCTTGTGAAGGGTTATGCTGGGTGGTTTGCCATTTCCTTCCCAGAAGTAGTTTGAGCAGGAATTTGTAATTTGTTCAGGGTGCTGGCGATAGATCGCCTACTCTTCATGAAGGACACCATCCGAAGGATGGCATACACATTGATGAATCACCCTGCTCGTGGAACACCGGGATGATAATTTATAACTGGGTCGGGATTAATCTCGACAACTTAAAGGAAACTGTGTGAACCTCTTGGCCATCCGTCCAGCCACAGGAATGATATTAGCACAGTTTTATTAATATTAATTAGCTTTTCTGTTTGCGGAGCAGGAAACAAAGTTTTGCAATCGCTTCCATGTGTGTGGGTACGTCTGTCTGTCTCTCTGTCCAGGCCATAACTTTATCATTTGAGCTTTTGTCATCAAATTTTAAACAAACCTTTATTATGAGAAATTGGAGAAGACTAATAATTGGGGCAAAAGGTCATAGGTCAAGGTAAAAAAAATCGTCAGTTTTCATCTGATTCACTTGAAATGGAACATAATTTGAATATTGGTTAACTGAATTGGTTCACAATCAAAAGCAAGAAAACGATTGCTTTTGAGTCAAAAGGCCAAAGGTCAAGGTCACAAAATTGTACATTTACATCCGATTGACTTGGAATTTGAACAGGGTTTACATATTGGATCACTGAAGCCAATTGTTTTTTAGGTCCAAATGTCAAGGTTGTAGCACTGATTTTGCAAGTATTGGTCTATGACGCTTTTTTTCTCAGTCTTTGTCTGTCTGTCTGTCTGTCTGTCTGTCCAGCCATCCGTTTTTACCATTTTCACTTTTCTCATCAAATTTTCAAGAAACCTCTATTATGAGAATATGGAGAACAAAAATTAATGAATATTACTTCTTTTTTTTTCGCTGTTGTTTTCGTCAAGTTTAGTTGTAGTTCAAAGCAGACGTGGATGGGCTTCACACTTTGGAAACTTTGCAGCTTGTTTAAGACAAGGTTTTGATTTGGGAATCAAACGATGTGTCAGGATTTTGGCTGAAATATACATTTATTGCTTGGTTGAATTTCATCTTCGATACTCACGCAGACAAGAAATCAGGAAAACAAACTGGCACATCTGGATAACTTTGTACTTCAACCGTCAGTTACATACTTAGTATAACCACACTAAAACAGAAGTAAGAAGAGAAACTCACACCAAGAACAGGACCAATAATGTTCTCATGTTGGATCTTCTGCAGAACACACGAGGGACAGCAAAGAACATGAAATCTTGGAAAAAGTATATACAGTACTACACACATACTGTAGATAATATATATATAATATATATATATATATATATATATATATATATATATATATATATATATATATATATATTATATATAGCACAAGATATGGTTTTGGAAAACTTACCCGAGGGGAAGAGCATACATGTACGTGGTTAAACGTGGTAAAATCTTTTTTACCAAACGTGGTTAAAAAAAACCTTTTCAACATGTTGTCAGTGACAAAAAATTACACCAGAATACCGAGATAGTCGTTTATTGAGAGGTGGTCTTGCGGCTGTTCAGACTCATCTCAAATGTTTACTTACCGTAACAGTCTCAGTATGGACCTGTTTCAACAATCGTGAAGCACCAAACGAGCAGAGTAAATCAAACTGACATGGCCACATCCTGAGAGAGTCACTTCATGTGACTGTGCTCGGCATGTATTCATTCCATCTGTTCTTCCTTCTGACGAGATCTCTTGGTGGATCAAACTTGTGACCCGGGGTTTTGCAGAAAGTTGGTTTTTCATGTGAGGAGAGCACGTGACCTCATTTGAGAAGCACCCTCAGAAATCGATCTTGTTCTTGTGAACTTGTGAGAAGATACTTTCCTCTTCCGCATTACTGTGAGACACAAGAATGTGCTGAACTACTGTAAACAGAAGGCCAAATCGTGGCTCCTCGTCTGCCATTCTCATCAAGATCCGAGCCTCGTGTTGGCTTTAAGTTAACGTGGTTGGCTTAACATCTTACGGACTTGAGTTGAGCCCCTGTCGTGACGTTAAATAACATCAGGCGGGTTTTACTCAGTCTGTCATCCTTCCAAGGTCGACAAAATGAGAACAAACTTACTGTTAATGGGGCACTGCATCGGCGGCACAACGGCATTTCCAGAAAAATGATGCAACCAGCAGGCACAGGCTGCATACGAAACATCAACAACATAAACGATATTCGTGCCACTAATTACCATTTCAAATTCAAACCATAATCAACATTAATGAAATGGGAGACTGCACTGTACTCAAACCTGCAGCTCTGTAGGTCTTTGTTAAATGGTATCATGGATCCTATTTAATTATTTTTTATTAAGTTTGAAATTGGTAATTTGTGGACACCTTGTATGAATGAGCTGCCCTACATGCCAGGAGGCATAATGGCAGTAAGTAAGTAAGTTGTATGAATGAGGACGATCCAAATTGAATCAAATCTTGCCATTTAAAATACTCGAAAGTGATGATAAATATCACCAAGAAGTGAAGACAATTTGTAAATCACAGACCGATTGATTCGTGGTGATGCAATATGGCGACGTGATGATTCGTGCAGAATCCGGAGGACGTCAACGTGGCCTTAGTGAGGGAAAGCTCATGACGTCACACAACAAATCGACTGGACACTGGAGTGATACCTTTCATGTCGACTAAGCTCGCTGCAGGTCTATCGGTCTGTGCGTCAATCCTTGAGTCAATGGAAGGGAAACATTGCGTTTAAAAAAATTGATCGTACTTGTGATGTATTGCTAAGTTGCTCTGCGCATTGGTCGGATTAATAGCTTGTTAAACATGGCGGCGTTCTCGTAACCTGTGTTCTCTTTGCTTCTTGTTGACACACATTTGGTTCATGGATAACTGAACAGTACTTTCTATCCAATTCGGGTTTTGACCAAACAAACCGGTCTAACCCGTAAAATAGGGTCACTTGCCTTGGATGGTGTAATCACACACATGCACGTAATCAGGTTTCATGTGCTTGTGTGTATGTGTGTGTGTGTGTGTGTGTGTGTGTGTGTGTGTGTGTGTGTGTGTGTGGTGCGTGCGTATGTGTGTGCGTGTGCGTGTGCGTGTGTATGTGTATGTGTATGTGTGTGCGTGTGCGCGTGTGTGTTGTGTGTGTATGTGTGTGTGTGTGTGTGTGTGTGTGGTGTGTGTGTGTGTGGTGTGTGTGTGTTGTGTGTGTGTGTGTGTGTGTGTGCGTGTGTGTGTGTGTGCGTGTGTGTGTGTGTTGTGTGCGGTGGTGTGTGTGGTGTGTGGTGTGCGTGTGTGGTGCGTGGTGTGTGTGTGTGTGTGTGTGTGTATGTGCGTGTGTGCGTGTGCGTGTGGTGTGGTGTGGTGTGCGTGTGTGGTGTGTGTGTGTGTGTGTGTGTGTGTGTGTGTGTGTGTTGTGTGCGCCCGCCATCTCACTCACGAGTCTCCAAGTTTATCACCATTAAGAATCCAAACATGAATGTGGGAATTTGTAGTGGAGGCAATCCAATGGCTTTTGGAAGCGCACCGAGTGGACGGCCTTGTCACGGGTGATTGTTCATTCAACCAGGAAACAATAACGAGTCGAAGTATTAATAGTGAAGTGTTAAAGGATCAAATCGTTCAACATAACGAATCTGCCACCGATACAACACTCAACTTAGTATCGTAATTGAGCAACAGCTCGGCTCATGAACTTACCGGAGAGAAGATTCTGGGGAATGTACGAGGTTTCTGTGATTTTTATCTTTACATCTGAGGTTGAGGAGGCCATGGGC
>CM068961.1:89036100-89053240 GCA_035128595.1 Eptatretus atami
AATGAACATACAATGATACAATCATTCTATAGTCTTCTTCTCTTCTTACCACCTGCAGCTAAGCGCAATAAATGCTAATCATACAATGATACACATTCTATAGTCTTCTTCTTCTTCCACCACAGCGCAATAAATATGAACGATACAATGATACACATTTCTTATCGTCTTCTTCTTTTCTACTCCACCAGCGAGCGCAATAATGCTGAAGCGATTACAATATACACCATTCGAAACGGTTTCATGTGCACTCGATATGCGCTTATCAATGTCATGTACATGGTAAAGGTCAATTCCCCATTGAACGTTTCGATGATCGCCCCACCAAATCAACACGATAAAACCCAACCATGCTGAAACCCCAAATTGTAAGCGATTAAAAAAAAAAAACAAATAAGTTTTAGCCACTACTCAAGCAGTCTTTAAGCACGTATTACGAAGATGGAACTTATTATCATCTCAGAACGCAGCGTCAATCTGCATCGAACACCCCATATTTACGCTTCTTCTTCTTCACCCTGATACGTCTCCCTTGCATGCCATGCTATGCAATTAAAGTTAAAACCCCTCAAATATCACGTTTTCTACAATCGCAGGCAACAATGGTGTCGATTTAGTCTCCCGATATTTCATATCTGGATATTAAATTTAAGAGAATAATTGGTATGATGTCCTAGCAGGCAAAAAAGGAATAAATGATAAGTGAGCAGTATCCTATTTAGCGTCGTTTTCACAAAAGTGTGATGGTGACCAGGGCCCGTCATTAAACTTGGGGGGGGGTTGGGGACCAAAGCAAAAAGAGAAGAGGATGCAAGACCGAAAAGAAAGCAGAAGACAAAGAGACCACCGCCTGTCTCGATGGTGAAATGCTGCCAAGACTCGCTCATTCAGAATTCCTTATAATGTTGAAGACTTTGTTCCTGGGGCGTCAAGATGGGTGAATGCGAGCATGGTGCAACTCAGGTAAATTCAATTATATAAAAGTAAAGGAGGTTTCTAAAGCATGTAAATAAATGCCATTCCGTGGTTTTACTGGAAAGTAATTACATCACCCTATCACTGTTACATTATTCTTTGTGTGCCTGTGTTTATCCTTTTAACATCCTCAAAATAATAAGTCCTGTTTGGAATTATTTTTTAATTTTATGATTGCCAGGCAGCGACGTAAATAAATTAATCCTCTCTTTCAGGATAATCGAGCCAAAATAATTAAACAAAAATTTCTCTATCCAATTGTGTTCAAAACTATTATAACATTCAATTAAATATCGTTTTTTTTCTCAATCTAACTGACAGATGAGCACGATAGCCAAACGATGGTCTAACCCCGCTTCCCCGTTAAGTGTGTTTGTATTCATAGTGAAATTTGGCTTCCAGTTCATATAAAAACACTCTCACTCAGAATCATGATACCAAATATAAAACTTTGTGAGATTGAGAAAAGGAATAATCTCACAATGTCCTGACTATAAAAACATCTGAGGCCTCAGAACAAAACTCGTTCAGGAACGTGGAATGTCCGTGAGTATAAAGAAAACATTTCTGCACGCACAAGTTTGTGAAAGATTTAAGCGAAAACGTAGAATCCACAACTGTCTGTAAGAGATACGTCCAGGAAAAGTGGATACTTCATGGTATAACTCCATTTGTTAAGAGAATACAATTGAGTCTCCTCCAATTCATGAAGTCCTTTCATCCCTCCACTGAGCCACCCTTCTTTTTCAACATACATCATTTCTCCCTCGATGAAATCGCCAGAAATTATTTTATTAAATTACTTTCCCTTTCAGAACCAGCCAAAGAGTTGAAAGCACCGTAAAGAAAACAAGTGTGGTGTTTACTGCAATTTATTTATTTTTTTACATTTCTACAGCTAAATCAGTCATGATAAGAAAGAACTCGTGTGAATATTATTAGCCAATCATTGGATTCCTTTCAGAGACCAATGGGATGTTGCAATACAAAGGCAGAGCCTCTCTCGCTGAGCACCGAGTGCTCTTCCCTGTAAGAATTTTTTATTATTCACGAGTCACTCCAACACGTCAATATAATCGTACTTTTGTTCACACCTCAGACCTTGATGAATGATTTCGTTTCTTCATGAGCAACAAACAATGACATCGACAACGACACTCTCTCCTTTGCCTTCACACCATCATAAACCACGGTGCTCGACACAATAATCACTTCCCTCTTCATCTTAAACAGCTGGGAGAAATAAACACAAAGTTCATCTCCCATACTTCATTGAAAAACACACCATGCATTTAACTGTGAGTGATTTCTTTTTGCCAAGTTAAACATCATCATCAGACCAGCACACCGAAAAGATATCACCACATGCGGTTTAAACCACGCTGGCACTGGCGTGAAAGCCCAAGGAAAAGATACAATATTTTATGCCACCCCCTGTGCAGCACCCAAAAGGGAGACTCTGTCCAGGAGAAGAAAGAGAACTGAATACACAGAGAGAAAGAAAACACGTAAGAGAAACTCAATCCACGAGAGGAAAGAGGCTCTGTAAAGAAAAGTTCCAACAGAGATCAACCAGAAGGCTAGGAGAGAAAGCGACTCGTCGTGAAGAGGGAGAGACTCTCTTGAGAGAAGCCTCGAATCGACCCAAGCTGGATTCCGTGTTTTTGGGCCTAGAAGAAAACAAAGCATCAGCGAGGACCAAAGGATCTCTAAAAGACGAAAAGGACACATGCCTGTTTGAGGCCTCCTCTCCTCCCTGCTTGGGCCCATTATTGTCTGGGCAACCATCATTACGCTCACGTCTTGCACCTGTGCTTTAACAGCTGCATGTTTTCAATTATCTGTGCACCTTTGGTTAGGATTTAGTTTTTATTCTCATCATTGTACATAATTGATATCCCCATTTTCTCTTTGTGTTCTTTGACTCGCTTGTTTGTTTCGTTTATTATGCATCTGTCGACCCTCTTCACGTTGCTTTCAATATAAATTTTTAAAATCCTTAAAATAATAAGGCATTCTTCACCTCGCTTTTGTTGTTGAATTGCCGTTCTATGCTCTTGATGGACCTGTGAACGCTAACAAAAGTAGAATGAACGCGAGTCTTAAAAACCAGTTCAGTCCATCCATCAGTACGTGTGAATCGGGTGAAACAACACAGTTAGTATTGATAAGATATGTACTCCTGAAGTTGTTAAACTGCTATCCCATTCATATTTCATGTCATCATACAACAAAAACTTGCAAAAATCTGCAGCAGCATACCTGCATCCAAAATCTTATGTTTTCTATTGTGGTTTGCTGATGAAATTTTGTGAAGTTTGTGTGTCTTGATTGACTAATACTGAAAGCTTTGACAATGATAAACCATATCAGGGTGGATTGTGTCTTCAGTCGCATATAGTGTTGGATCAAACAATCTAGTTCTCAATGTAGGCTCACATTCATATCTATCCATGCTGATCAGTCATGGTTTCCCATTGAATGTGTAAAAACTGTTAGCACATCAATAGACCTGAATATTGCCAGTTTAAGAGGTTGAAGTGGCTTCTTGACAGTCATTCATGCTGTTCTCAAATAATACATGAGTCCAGAAGAAGTCAGGCAAGTGCACTTCGCTGTGCTGGCTTGCTGTAAGCTGCAGCAATGTCTCATGCGTTATTCTGTTCAAGCTTTGATCCAAGGTGCAATAGCCCTACCAGGCCAAACTGGTGCTACAAATAGTCCAAAGCAACCTGATGATATTTCCCAACACAAGTTCAGTATATCCAACCCAAAATCAGGACTGACCACAGTCTGGATACCAAGCATTATATAGGAGCAGCTTCATCACAAGTAAGGTTGCATGGATTCATAGGAATTACTGCATGAAGCGCTCCCTAGCCATAGATAAAGGTGTAGTCCGTTTACTCCAGTAGTTCATGGTCGAAGAATATGACTCGACTGTGTACCCCTTCTTAATGTTGATTGGTACTCTAACATGCTAGCAATGTGAAAATGAGAGTAACGGGATACACACTCAGTGAGTGTCTATGGTGTAAGCCTGCAAGCCACATTGTATGATGTCGAGCACGTGAGCAATATCTACCCACATATTAAGGATGTGGCCACCATCAACATGTACATTATCAAAACCTGACATCTGTTGCTGCAAAGTATAATGTTGTCTTGTTACTTGTTGACTACAGCATTGATATTGTCAAACAGGGATTGTGCAGGTGCCTGTAGAATTCACAATGATGTCCATTAAAGTAGTATGTTACTTTCCACGTGCAGTAAGTGTCTGCAACTTGCTACTTCTAACGTCTCCTTTCCTGTGCCGAACAATGCTAAAAGTCGATGGAGAGGAGCTCAAGGCATAACACTCCACCTTATTGCCTCAATGCGATTTCTTCCAACTATGTCTCAACTCTGTCTTAACCCAGAATATAGTCCAATTGGTGTTCTCTGGGGATGTCGATCAGTTGTAACTGCGAGGTCAAAATCAGTGCTTATCAGTATGATGCTGAAATAGGTCCCTTCAGAATCCAAAGATTGTCGTAAGTAAACTAATAACTTAACATCCAAATCTGGTGAGTCTTCAAGGGGCATGTCCAGATGCATGGAAAAGAGATATTGCACTCTCCATCGACATTGCTGCCAGTAGATACATCTGTAGTATAACAAAATTTTGCATCGCTTTCAGATAACAAAGAGTTTGCAGACTAACACAACTTCACCTCATTAAAAAGCCAGCGAATCTTTCGACGAACAATCAGCCTATTTCTTCTTTCTATCTCTCTGAAGAATCTTCAAAGACTGTATAATTCGCACGCATGGATTTGAAACGCCTTTAAAATTAGTCCAATCAATATCTCAACCTGCATAGGAGTCGTGTGTTTGGAATCTGGATGCTGAATTCTTTGGATGTGTAACCATGCTCATAGACGGATGATGTGACCCAGAATGAAACCCAAACTCAAACTGTACTTAGCTGGCTCGAACCCATACTCAGAAAAGCCAAAAACAAGTCTCGAAGTCTTCAGCTCTTCTTATGATGCACCAATAGATTCTTCTCTGTAGCATAAAGAAAGGATTACCGCTAGCACATCATCAATGATCACTGAAATGTTGTTCGTCATGTCACATTGCCAAAGCATATCGCACAAACTCAAATATGCGAAACATGGTGACGCAATCTTGATAAGTCACCATCTCAACGATCTAAGTGACTCACACCAAATCAACTTTGCAAACACTCACTTTCCGTGTAAAGTTTAAGTGAAATCATACAATGATGTGAAACACATTCATTCTGATGGTGAAGTAAAGCTCATTCATCACCACATGTCTCTCAGTTTAGTAGATGCGATAAGCTCTCTATTTTAACAAAATTGGGTGCATTTATTGAGAAAAGCAGAATTATCTAGATAGTAATCACCATAATGTTTATTTTCGGATGAGGAGGGATCAATTTGACCTCATTGCGATGTAGACGTTCAAATCCAAATGGCCAGCTATCACCACCAACATCTCTGCTCAACTTGAAAAAGCAGCCACATCACCTTGTCTATGTATACCACCCGCCACCTCGAGCCTCAACAAGTACGAAGAGGAAGGCACAGGAAAATGGCTCCTTCTACTTGTATGCCAAATAATGGAACTTCTTCGATGCATGAACAAAACCAAATGTTTGCTTCCTTCACCTTAGTGTCATGTTCCTCTAGCAGAGGGCAAAACTGATGGCAAAGAAATGGGAATCCTTCTCTCTGGCTAGTTCAACTTACTGCCTCCTATCCCCATGTTCGCAGAGAGCCAAACACTCGTCTACTCGCATGTGCAATCGCTTGCAAAGAAGGTAAAAAGACATATACCGTTATACATGTCGTAGTAGCTGAGACTAATTCAGCAGAAGCTCAACTGAGGTTGCCTTTGGTGTCGGGTCAAACTTCTTATCATCTGTTCACGAAATGTTCACAAATAAATCCAACACAGTTTCTGACTCTCCAGTCCTCAGCCTTTCACCGTGTGACACTGTATCTGATCGCTCAGAAGGAAAGACTGCATGAAACTGAATCTTCCAAGTGATGAGCTTTCAATGACCCTATGCATCCAAGTGAGGTCAGCGAAATCAATGTTACGCGAGACATTTTTGCTAATGTACGACCACCGTGAGAGAACGGAAGTGAATCATGCCAGAAACAGCTTTTCACACAGGAATCTAAACTCTAGAGAACATTCTCCACCCTGCAGCACTCAAACAGCACATTAAGCGCACTGCTACCAGCCAATGTTTAACCAGCATTTCCTGATCAGACGAGCCAGCACTGCGCTGGACAAAGGAAACAACTGGTGGCAAGCCGCTTCTACCACTTCCCCAAGCATTTCAAATCTCCAAATTGATCCGCTTCACTGTGAAAAGGGCACTGGGACGTGGCAAGGTGTGCCAGTCGCCTTCAATGCACTGCACTTTGCTCTGTCTGGAGCTGTTAGATTTTGAATCACTACCATTCCTCATCATCTTTTATATATAAAGTATAAATACGGAGCCAGCATGACATTCTTAATTTTTTTTTTTCCCTATCAAAATGAGACGAAGTGTCGCTATATTGCATTGTCCATCCATTTCTTACCAAAAAATGCTCCAAAAGTTTTTAATGTAATTGACCTTGACCGAAATGATTTCCTTGGCTCCTGTACTCTCAAAAGCATCACCAAACGAATGCCATTCCAATACTTGTGAAAGACACCTTAAATGTTTTTTTACACGTTAGTTCCAAAATTAAACCGCTTAACATTAACCCGGTGACTGGCGCCATCTGATTACCTCTCACGTCCTCAGAGTCAAACTACTTCCCTCCACATCTGAAAATAATACCTATGTATTCACTAGTCAAAAAATTCATGCTTTTCGCAGAAAACGCACCCATTATGTGCTTACCACTGTACTATTACCCGGTATCTTCTTCTCCAAATGCAAGGTAAGAACATTTCTCAGAGATGAGCAAACTATTTTAGCTCAAGTATGTATGGATCTCTGTTGTCATTGAGGTGAGTCAGCAAATGATGAGTTGAGTAGCACTGATCAGGGTCTCAATGATATAAAAACTGAGGTGCTTTACTGGTCGCTCATGCAAAAGACACGTTATTCCTTGAACTATGTAGGAGGCATCAAAAAACGTTGTGTTCCCGGCTTAACAAATATCGGCCTAGAATAGGATTATGGAGTATCCTTTAACAGTGAGGTAGTTGTGCGATCATTAGCTCTGCGTGTTGGGGGCATCCCACGAGTAAAACCAAACGAACCTTCAGGCAATCTCCCCGATGATGGCTGGGTAATTCTCACAATAAAAAATCCAGTGAAAAAATCATCAACTCCAAGGTCAGGGATGAGAACCTTCTCAAACATGATGGTGATGCTGTCCTATGATGAGGAAATGGTCGACCTCAACGATCTTGTCGCAATGTCTGCAAGTTGCTCATATTCACTAATCACCTGTAAACACCAATAGCGGGCACTTGATGCAGAGTGAGGAAAATTTGATCGTTGACATTTTCCTTTCCAGTTTCTCCCAAGAGCTATTGTATTACCCTACAAAATAACTAAGGTTTCCAGCACCCACTTCCGTCAAGAATCAGAGTTGGTGGAGACTTTTTTCGACACATGAGTTAGGCTATCAATTCCACCTACATCACATCATTGGGGTTGTTGGTGCCTGATGTTTATAGGCAAGTCACTAATCCTGCGGCAGTTGATGAAGCCACGGCGTAGGAACATGCTCTTGGGCCTGGGATCTTTCTCGGTGAGAATGAGCTCATCTGTGCACAAACCAAATTGTTAATAATTCACAAAACGGGCGTAATTTGAGGCTCATGGCTGACACATGGAGATGGCGTGAACGACATGAAGCAAAATCACAAAAATCTAAAATATCATGTCAGTCACCAATGAAGATATCCACAAGAATCTCATTTCCACTTGCCAAATGTGAACTTATCAAAATAAAGTTTACTTCCCAAGCATCATTCTAAAAAGTCCGAATACCAAATCACCAAATAAAATAAATAAGAGAAAAGGCCACGACCTAATGCTCACCAAATCTACAAAAGGATTAAAAGCTGAGGCCTAATGCTTGCAAATCTACAAAAGCAAAAGGGTTGAGCCCTAATGCTCGCAAATCGAAAAGCAGGAAAACGTACCAATGCTCCCAAATCTACAAAGGAGAGAACAAGGAGCTTGAATGCTCGAAATCTACTTTATCACTTGCGACCCATCGGCCACAAAAGATGTGAAAATAAATGCAATTTCCGAAAAACAATACAAGAATCACTCCATCAAACCGTCATCTATGAAACCCCAAGTATCTCGCACACTTCCCGAGCAAAAGAAATAAGCCTCTACTCTCACCATCACCAATAATGCTGACAACAACACATTTAAATCACACACTTATGATCCTCCTCTACTATATTCCCCGTTGACTTCCGTTGAAAACTCATTCCCAACATTTCCCAAAGACTAAAGACTTACAATTTTCACTCCCCTCTACTTGCACGCCATATGATTAATCCAATCACAGCAAAAACTATACCAGACACTCTGGACGATGCTACTCAGAACCTGCTTCCTAATAACTATTCACCCCACTTTCCCTTGGGGGCGGGGGGTGGTACAGCAGAGTTCAGTTATTATCTTCTCTGTGTATATAAGTACAGTACTAGCTCAGTCCATAGTCTTGGGATGCAATAAGCATATAATGCCTCAAGAATGTTAGTTTCCTCCCTTTCTTTGTGTCAACAGCAGTACGACTGTTAAGAAAAATCACGTGTTTTGTTTTAATTATTTTACATCCACGGGTGCCCCCACTTAAATGCCCCGTAAACAATATACACCTTAACACAGATTCACCAAGGGAAAAATCCCTTGGAGGAGGGAAAATGACTCCGATGCTACACCAATTGTTGACCCTTAGTCTCTTGAAACTTGTTAGATTGGCATAAACAATACCGATGATCTGTCAACAGACACCAAATTGTATTTAGCTTGATTCATCCATCAGAAATTGCTTCGTTTGAGTATGGCTGTCATGTCGTGCGGCACCACTGACGACCGCTCCTATCTGAGTTTGAGCAGCAATTTAGAATTTGTTCAGCGGTTGCCGACAATAACTCACTTTCCTCTCATGAAAGCTACCTCGAAATATTGCCAAGTGTTTCACGAAACGGCTGCCAGACTTCGACGTCAACTAGTATGGCAGATTTTGAAAAATTGTTCATCGTTGCCAGCGTTGCTCACTGACTCTTCGCAAATGACACTGTGGTCTTTAACATCCACCTAACTAATGCAGCAGAGGAAACGTCCTGTTTAACATCCATCTGAGTGACGCACACCACAATGATAATCACCGTCTTGCAAACACGTGATGACCGTTCTACACTGCCCGAGGTCAAACCCGGCATACAACTTAGACAGGTCTATCCTCTCTGCCATCCTGTCAAACCCCATACTACAGTGTCATCATCCAATACGTTCAAATATATGTCAGTGATGCAGCAGTATACCTACTTGAAGCGTCAAAAATAATTTCTTATTCAATAAAACACACGCAGTGAATGGAAGAATATTCACCAACTATGGTGTATGAATTTTCTTTTAGTCCTGAATATAAGCAGCCTGGGAAAAAGAAAAGAGACACAAAAGAAAGTCCTGAACTCCCTCTCGCCAGTAGACAAACTAACTTGTTCATCCTTCGTGCAGTTTCTTCCGCATCCTTTGTTTTTTCCTTCAGGGCATTTTTCTTCTCTAAGTGTGTGATACATCTGTTCTCGATATTCCTGTTAAAAGAGTTGATGTTGCGTGAGCACGTTATAGGTCGTTATCTTGAGGCAGTTTTTGATTTTCAGATATGAATGAGAGATCTTCTCTTCTCTGTGCCATTTGTTCCACTGCCTGCTCACGAATAACTTATTATGATGCTCGACGTTATTGCTTTGAAACTCTCACCTCTTGGAAACCCATTTGCATTTTGAAAGTGTTTCTGTTCTTTTCTACTTAATTTACTTTTTCATTTGGTCAATTTTCATTTTTTCTATTTTGAAGCCTTTCCCATTTTATTCATCATCCTCTGAATGTTTCTTTCATTCCTCATAAATCCTTTCTGACTTTTTCTGTTTAATTATTTCTGGACATTTGTACTTTTTCTCAAGAAATGTACTTGGCTACTTTGACAAGTGTTGTTTTTATATTTGTTTGCTCTTGTAGTTTGTTATCTCGTTTGGGTTTGCTTAACCATTCAATTCATCCAGTCTTTTAAATGACTAAGACCCGGAACCCCGTTGTTCCCTTTTCACAGGATAATGAAAAAAAATAATTTAATTAATATGGTCCAACTTAACTTGAAGAAAATTGAGCATCACCTCAGATCATCATTCGGCCAACTTCTCGGGTTATATTCAACCACATGTCATGTTTTTTTAGCTTTATGGTCGTCATACCGAAACTTGACGATCAATAATTGATGATTTTAAAAAATTTTTCATTGCCCAATTGAACGAAACTTAAATCCACACTGCAGGAGAATGGTAGTGAGCCCTAAATTTTTCGCTATCATTGTACCGTTTGGCTGTATTCGGGAACATCATATATATATTAATATATAATTATATATATTATAATATATTATATTACTGATACATATTGTTACGGCTGTTGAAATTCGCAAACCCACATTAAGGCCCGTAGTAGATGATCTCTAGTACATGGTAGTTAGCCCAAACCCATGTATATAGAGGAATTATTATTCATTCGCTCCGCACTTTGATCAGTTCGTTTTCTTCCTATCTTTTTGAATCAAACGCCATAACCATCAAACCAACCACCAAAAACCCTCCACCACCCTCATCCTCTTCCTGTCACGCCATTCCCGCACCACCTTTGAACACTGACGTCGGGCTCTTGGCTGTCCGCTGAACGCACCGAGCCGCGCAGTCAAATAAGGCCTTCCGAGAGAATTCGATCAGTATGGTACACGCCCACTTTACATCCGCCAAGGCGAGGTGGCTCCGCCCCTAGCTCATCCTGATCCAGGAAATCGCAATTGTTCTCCTTGCCGCATAAACCAGCCACGCCAGTTATGGAGTCATTCGGTTGCGGAAGAGAGAGCAGAAAGCAAGAGTCTTAGACTCGGGTCGGTTCGCAGAAAGAAAGAGAGAGACAGAAGAGTTTGGCAGATCATCGCGGAGTCGTGCACGCGCCGTGGTTGAAAATTTAGGAGTGCCAAGTCGGACTGGTCCGACAGAAGTCGCAGAGTCGCGCGGATCGCTCGTCCGACCCAAGCAGCAACCATCTTCCTTCCCCAGCATCAACAACTCCCCCCCTCTTTCCCCCGCCTGAGAGAGTGCACAAGGGCCCCTCCCACCCCACTCCAAGCCGGTTCCAACGAAACCCGCCAAGAGCACGAAGTGGGCCACCGCCGCGCACTCATCGGCTGTCAAAGGACGCTGCTAGACCCCCCGTGTCTCCGGACCTGCGCTCCTGCAGTCCGCCGCAAATATTCCTACAGGCCCTCTGCCCCCTTGCTATGAGGTGCTTTGCTTTTGATAAAACTGTGTGTGGCCTTCCCTAAGTAAGAACTGTTATGTCGTGTTCAGTCTTAGTCGGTGTTAACTCTGCGTCGTCTTGCTTGTGTTTATTGATATAGTGCATTCTGACTGTTTGGCTGTAAATACGTGCTGTAATGTGTCTATCTCCGATGTGTTGGAATAAATTGCTTTTGTTTGTGAAAAATTCCCGTTCCTGCTCCTTTCCTTGTGTGGTCTCCATCTTGCTTCACGTAAGGTTCGATGCGTATACCCCGATAATTATATTGGACACTCGAGCGCCGCACGATACACCGCTCCGTATCCCGATACACGCGCGACCCTTTAGGCGTTCGTGTCAGACGTTCACACGTTCGCAGGCGATCTGCCCGGTTTACATCCCGCGTGGTAACTTAGAGGTCAGTTGGCGAACAACCCTATCCACGCGTGCGAATTGCACGATCTAGTGAGCCGAAAGGCCCACCCGGAACTGCTCCCGTATCGAGAGGTCACGGACTCTGAATTGTCCTCGGGTGGCGACGCCGCCATTCGCTTTCACTGGCTTCGCACCGCGCGCGAATCGCCACATATATACAAGATGAAGAGTTTAGTAATTATACTTGACACCGTGAACCGGTTGTCCCATGTGACAGCGTTATAAAAAATCATTTCAAGAAAAAAAATAGCTCAGCAAACATACCCTGAGTTGTTTGCATGATCAAATTCTCCCAAAGAACTTGACTGAATCGATATGATTTTAATTTTTTTCATTGCCTATTTGAACGAAACTTGTACGTCACCACAGGAGAATGGTGGAAAGTGGCCGAAAAATTTTTGCACTATCTTTACCATTTGCTGTATTTTGAACTATACAACATGATGAGAGTTTTAGATATAGAAATATATACAGATAGATTATAATTTATGATACTCTTTCTTATTGATGAGATTTCTCTTCCCATAGTTAATTTCATCCATTTCCTCCTCAATGTTCTCTTTGCCTGTTTGAATTCTCCGTGTGGTGTACTTTTTTTTCCAGGTGGGGCTTTATTTTGCAGGTTCTGCCTGTTATTTTCTCTGAATTACATGCTACGGAAAAGCTTGTAATGTTATTTTTGGGATGAGGGCAGGTAGGTGGTCAACAAACGATTTTCACTCCTCTATATTTTTAACTCCTCAATTCTCACTGCTTTTCCCTCAATCATTCCTATCACTCTGCTCTCCATCTACCTTTACGTCTTGCTCCAACTGTCAAACAAACTTCCCCTATCTTGTCTATCGTCTCATTACTTTTGTCTGAAGTATTGACGTTACCCATATAAACATGCTTCCCTCTAGGATTGTGCAAAACTCCCTGCCTACTCCATTCCCAACCCTGTCTCCGTCTAGAAAGATACAAAGTCATCCCTCTGCATAACTAAACTCTCTTTCAAAATAACTGGTTTCTTCTTCCTCATTGCAGCTTGTGCTGATAGCTATTCATTTTTGGGCACGCGATGAACGCTGTTCACACACGCGTGCCTTTCCTGCAACACACGCGCTCCACTCAACTGTGTGCCATTCATTTACTCTTCACTCACACACGCCTTCTTCCACTCGCTCCCTTACACACGCGTCTTGAAAGCACGCACCGCACACTCGCAAACACACCATCAACATGTTTCTGCACGACGCGGGGCTCACCCATACCGTCGCACTCACACCTCTCACCAACACCACCGGACATTCACGCCAGACAATCACCACCGGCACTCGCGCTACCACAAGGGTTCCGGGCTCTCTATACCCCAAGTCTCACGTCACCCTGTTCGCACATCGCCCCCCGACTCCCCTACCGACAACCCACCCTGTTGTCCGGGGTGAACTCGTTCAAGGAGCCTAGCTCTCCCTCCTTCCCAAGAGTCCATCCGCGCTCCCACACCGTCCCTACAGCTCCGCGACTTCATCCCCATTGTCCTCCACTACCTCGTGTGTGTGGTGTTGCTCGTCTTCAACCCCG
Organism: Eptatretus atami; assembly: GCA_035128595.1. Classification (NCBI taxonomy): domain Eukaryota; kingdom Metazoa; phylum Chordata; class Myxini; order Myxiniformes; family Myxinidae; genus Eptatretus; species Eptatretus atami. The sequence goes on from CM068961.1 coordinate 89,049,629, forward strand.
TCCATACCCTCTATCTCCCGTGTCTCTTTACATTTATATTCGTCCCGTCCAACTCGGTTCGTCTCCACATGTCTTCTCTCCTCACCCGATAGTTTTTCCCTTCTCACCGTCACAGTTTCCCGTCACCCCACGCGTCTCCCCAACACGTATCTCACGAAATTTTCGTCTCACCCGCCTCCATTGCGCCGACAGCCGTCACTCCCCTCGATCCGTCTCCAGCACGCGTCGCCATTATGCTCCCTGTTATTCCTCATGCCCGCCTGCAGCTTCGGCCCATGCTCGCATTTTTCCCGCGTTTGTACATTGCCATCCATTTCGCATTCATTTCCTGCGCATTGTTTCATCTCTTCTGCTTAAGATTCATGGTCGAGTACATTGGCGCTGAAGCCGAATTCCAAGGATCGGGTTTTCGCGAAGCGGAGTATCCTACACCCTCGGCGCTCCCGCCATTTCTCGGTTCAAGTTTTGGGGCGCGAAAATGTCCTGCATTTACAATCGGAATTATCCTGACGGGGATTCATCCTGACCATGATTCTCACATTAAATCATATCTACCCCCGCTCCGCTGCCCTATAATCCATCTTATTTCTCGTAAGAGATTAATTTAGTACGTCGTAAAATGAGGAATCGGGTCGCTTCGCACACCCTGTCCGTTCCCGTAATTATCTGAACGGTAATTGTTCCCCCTTCTACACCAGTTTGCGATGTAAGGTATTCATCCCACACCTGACGCCGTTGCATATTCCGCCCCGACGTCATCGCACGTAACTGAATGCCGACTCCCAGCCCGACAAATAGTCGTACCCTCTCGAACAACGGAGCTAGTCACGGATGGTCTTACGACCTCACACACATCTGCAATCGGCCACCCCGTAGGATAGGTGTTCGCCAAACTCGACCTCCTAAATACCTACCGCGATAATCGGATTCGTACCTCGCCGCAGGTCGACTTCGGACACGAAACCGCTAATCGGTCGTTCCCGTATCAAGATAACTAGCGATTATCGTAACCTCGACGTTTCAGATTATACAAACTTACAACCCCACTACCCAAGCTCTTACGCGATTGCAGGTGGAAGCAACAAAAGAAAGATGACCGAAGCAAAGCGAACATGAACAAGACATTATTTCACACACGCAGACAGCACAGAAGCAATCTATTTCAGTCACATAAAATAATAAAAGGCACTATTCAAGCACAAAAGGAAACATAAAAAGAACATACTTACCGACTAAGACCGACACACGCAAACACTACACCAGTTTACTAACAAAACGGTGCCCACCACAAGCATTTACACAAAAAAGCAAAGGAAAAGAAAGCCACCCTCATAGGCGAGAGGCAGACAGTCCGTAGACCCAAATGTATGTATCCTGAGGATCGCCAGGTCCACTGAGGACCGATCTTACCCCGCGTCCTCTGACGCGAGGCAGCAAGCCGCATTTCGCGTTAGCTGCCCCCGACTCCTGCCCTGCGTGTCGATCCTCTCCGCTTCTCTGCGCGAGCGGTCTTTTTGGCACCACTTAGGCGTGGAGACGGGGGGCCCCCTCCGGCCACTATTTCAGCCGAAATGGAGGGGAAATCGCTGATGCTCAGGAGGGTATGCGCTGCCTGATTCCCGCGACAGTCGAGCCGACCCCCACACTGCAACCTCGCCGTTCCGCATCTTCCCGCAACTCGCTCCGCAACTTTCTCCCAAACTCTTCTCAAACTCCCTCCCACTCAACTCCCCTCTCTCACGATTCCCTGCGCTCGCATCCTCATAGGACCCAGGAGAAGCCGATATGCAAATAACGCGATTCCAAAACCATGCAAGCGGGCCACCCAACCCTCTGTTCCAAGCCATCGGGCAAAAGGGGTAACCTCCCTATCCCATTAATTTGCATAAACGACTTCACTACACCCGCTGAGCGCCAGCCGCCTCCGCCCGCCATGGACGGAGGAATGCTGAAGCCATTTGGATGCCGAATTTCTCCCTCGGAAAGGGCCGCCATTCGCGCTCGCGGCTGTGCGTTTAGGCACCCAATCGCCGAACGCCTAACAGCCCGACGTCATTTCACAGGTGTCGGTTGTGTTGCTGAAGAGAAGCGAAGTGCGTGGAGGTCTTGTTGCTTTATGGTGTCGTTAGGGAATCCGGTGAAAGCAGTTCGGATGAGTTTTAAAGTTAAAGTAGTGGCGTTTGCTTGTCTGCTTAATGGTCGAAAAATAACAAAGAGAAAAAAAAAAAAGGCTTAACCAAAAGCGTCGCAGCCCGATGAAATCACACATATTCCCTCTATACAACGGGTTTGGCTAACTACACATGACTTACCGAGATAATCTCACCTGAGGACTCTATGTAATCGCGAATTTCCACCAACCGTAACCAATATATTGATCATGGTATGGCCCCAGGTTCCAGTATGAATTTGTGTCTTTTCAGCTTGATCCCAAATGAATGATTACCACACCACTACAGTTACGCGCTTTCCAAAGTATGATCCTCATTGCCTTTGAAGGTTTGATGCCCAAGAAGAATACTATCGCAACACACAATGTTATAGCTTTTCCCCAGGTAGACCGTGTGTGTCGTTTAGTTCGACTGCAAAAGAGGAATATTATCACACGACTACAACTAACAGCTTTTCCTTGAATGCTGACTTCATGTGAGTTTAAGGGTCGATGCCCAATGAATGATCATCACACAGCTACACTTGTAAGGCTTTTCCCCCGGTGGATCCTGTGTGGTTTAAGGCACTGAGCTGACCAAAATGATTACTGCACACACTCACTGTAGGTCTTCCCCTTATGCTCGTTGTGACTTTAGCTTGACTCGAAGAATATTATCGCACATCTCACTGAGGCTTTCCATTATGATCCTCATGGGCGTTTTTGAAGCGACGCAGCAAGTGAATGATTTATCACACACTCTGCACCTGTAAGTTTTCCCCTGTGTGTCGTTACGTGTGTAGCCAGTTTACATCAGTTCCATAAGACAATGATTACATTTTATTTGATCCAATGACACTGCACGTGACCTGCTCATGCGCTCAAACAGCTCCAAAAGAAGCTCCGACTACACCTGAACAGGAAAAACCTCCTGAGATCCCAATATCCCTGTGAACTTCACACCAAACATGTTTCTCAATTTCTCACAAGAATTATAAACAACCTCAAAGCGACAGAAGAATATATACATGTGAATAAATATGAGAGTTAAACATTCTTCAAATTTCTTCCAAAAACAGCAAGTCAGTATACCATTCCTCTTCAACCATGAGGAGCATCGGCGCGAGCAGTTTCATTACCAAGGAATACAGTTCCTGACAGGTCGCCACTCTACGCAGAATAATCTGTGAAAGAAATACTTATTTGAACAGCTATAGACCTAGCGCGAGAGATGTAACGAAAGCAATTCTGCCAAAATGCAATATGCATGATAAAAAAAAATAGATAACTTTCTATCTCTCTTCTGTTCTATCGTCTTCTTCTTCTTCACCAGTAGAGCGCAATAAATGCTGAAGCGATTATAATGATACACATTTCTATCGTCTTCTTCTTCTTCTTCACCAGTCGAGCACAATAAATGCTGAAGCGATTACAATGATACACATTTCTATCGTCTTCTTCTT
>CM068961.1:89096782-89109098 GCA_035128595.1 Eptatretus atami
CGAGCCAGACAAAAGTGACCCTTTACATGACAAACTTTGACCTCTTGAGAGCCATGGGACAACTATAATTTCTCAACTGCCCTCCTGACCACCAGGACCTCCAAGCACCCTGAGGACTGCATCGAAGTCGTACGCACCTAACCAACCTCCAATGAAAAGCGTGGCTCGCCAGAACTTTTTTCCTGATTAACAGACAAACAAACAAAAAAGGAACCTCAACAAAAAACGAACAACAGACTTGACTACATACCCTCTCCTGCAAGAACAGAACATCCGTCGTTTGCAACCCAGGAGAGCTACGCCAACGCGCACTTCAGAGCCACGCATGACCCTTCGCCAACGCCTCAGCACTTGCCCCCCGCCCCTCCACAAAACGTCCAACAGATCCAGTGAGGCGATGTCTAACTCCCCATAGCCCCACCCATCTGCCATCCCCTAGGTCATAACTGCCTATGATGGCCCGCACAAAAAAACAACCCCTTAAACTTCGTCCCTGTCAATATCGTAATCAGGGCCCAAAGATGGGGCCAAAATTGAATTCGACACATTTTGGCATGTCATGCAAGAGTGTGGATTATTGAACACCATCCGAACCGCACTACCGGGGCAAAATGACGATCCATTTGACCTTCATCCGAGACCCTCACCGAACACCTCTTACGCAGAAACCTTTGTACTCTTAATTAGTACTGATGTATAGGCCAGTGTTGGATAACAGAACAGTCAAGGACCATTGTTGCGAGTGAGAGTTTCAGCAAATCACCGCGGATAAGAATGAAACCGTCCCGTACTGAACACCCACCCTGCACATCTGTACTCGCAACATGTCGGTCAAACCCACCCAGCCAACCGCCCGCCACGACACTCTTGAGGGCGGTGTCCCACGCCATGCCTAACACCAAGAGGACACGTTTAATTCCTAAAAGCTGCGATCTCCCGCAGGCTCATATAGGCAATCGACAACTGATACACCATCCACTACCGCCATGCATCCTGGAGCAACATACTGGAAGAATCCTCTGAACACTCTGGAGAGCATCATATTGGATACCAAATCATCGGCAGTACAACAATCTGAACCCCCAGACACCCATACCTCCCCGACCCCACCGGTAAACACACACAAGAGTCGATTTGACGCTTTTTTGACCTTGACCTTGACCTGATCGCTCCCAAAAACCTGAACCCATCCACCCATATGTCCTGGCGAGGATATATCAGGGTCCAAGTCTATTCCCGACAGCGCCCAAACGCCTCTTGTGCTGCCGGCATAAGCACCCGTCATATACTCCCTCTTTGGAGTAGTCCGAATAACAAAGGCAAACCAACACACACACCACCCAACAACACATCACCCCACCAAATCAGAACAATAACATAAAAAGCTAAAATAGAATATACCACACGACCACGAGCAGGCGCAAGCGAACAAAAAATAACAACCGTACAACGCAACAAAGTCTGAACCGAAGGTAGATCAACCGACAAAACAACCCACTCATAGAGTGAAAACTTGCAAAACAAGCACAAAGTAGAACGGCAACTTCGGTAGCGTGCATACCTCTGCCAGAGGAACGGTCACGTTTTGTATCTCCACTTGATGGGTGCTGGATCTGAACAAAATCCAATCGAGCTTGTCTTGTTACCCTATCCAACCTCGATCCACCTTGTTGTTGTCAAACTCGTCCACCACGAACTTTTTGAAATATAGTGATATATTTAGTTTTGTCCCATCATCAATTTAGAAACTTTGACCTTTTGACCTTAAAATAAGTTGGTACAGAATCAGCGACCGACATGAAATGGTCTCAAAAATTTCAAAGTCAATCGGATTGAAATTGAGGATTGAAAAATCATAAGGACCAATTCTAGCGACCCTTATTGGCGCCTACTGTCCTGATCTACTAAACTCAAACCAAGTCACATAGCTCACGCGTGCCCCTGCCAATCAGTTGACCTGCATTATCAAATGCTCTCAAATTCAAGTTAATTGGATCTAAAATTGAGGATTGTAGAACATTTGGCTTGTTACCTTTTATTATGTTTGACCTTTTGGCCTATGTTTACCTCAAAATTAATAAGTGGTGTATGTTTCCAGCGACCTCATTTTGCAAATGTTCTCAAATCTCAACAATCCGGATGAAGAATTGAGGATTTAGAACCTTTGCCCAATTGATCTCTTTGGCATACTTTCCCACCTTTTAGCCCTATGTTTACCTCAAAATTAATAGGTGTTGAATTCATGACCTGATAATACAAATGCCTACAAATTCAAGTCATCGGATGAAAATCTGAGGATTTAGAAAATTGCCCCAAATGGCCTATGACCTATGTCGACCTTGCCCTATGTTACCTAAAAATAGTAGTTTGTGAATTCAGTGACCCTGAACTGTCAAACTTCCGCCCTTCTCAAACTTCAAGTCTAATTGTGATGACCTCCACCACTTGCAGGATTCTGGCCGAGATATATTCTCCTGGCCCTACAGGCCGAACCCTGCGCGGGTTGACCTTTGTCCACTTTCCCAAAATAATAGGCCCTGCCGTGCAGAGCAGCGACCTCCCAGAACGCTGAGACAGATGATGCTCAGATTGCTCATCCATTGATAAGTAGAAAGATTTATAGAACAAGTGCGACTCCAATTGCCTTTTGACCGAGGTAGACCCTTTTGGTCGACCAAACGCTCACCGATAGATTTCAGGTATGGCACTTCCAACCCTATCGCCGCGCTCGGACCGGGTCCGCAAGGTTGCCGCCATAATTCCAAAGAACTCCTCAAGAGCACCGTGTGTCGTGCCCCGGCGAGGCGAGCGGGCGTCAGCCGCTGAAGGCGAGTGTGACGAGAATCACACATCACGCAGCTACACAGTCAAGACAGCCTGGTGGTGTGGCGGGCGGTCGGCGGTGCGGGTTGTTGCGTGTTGGGCGGTCAGGCACACACCCTACCACAGCACACATCGAGTCAGTTCGAGCAGACGGCACACACGTGTGATCATCACACACACACATCAGCACCAGCCCCCCGCTTCCCACGAACTGGCACCCCCAATGATCCCACTTCCCCCTACACAAGTGTTTGGCTACACAAACTAACACACAAACGGAGATCACATACCATATGTTCAATACAAGCACGATTTTTTTTGCCAACTACCAGCAAGACATAGCTAGAGAACGCGAAGGTAGGCCTTCCCCCGCACTACCCAGGCGACTGAATTTGTCGCCAGTATGAAACTCACCTAGGACGATCATCAACGACAGATAGCTGAAAGATCTCATTATAGTGGATAGGGAAGCACCTAAGATTATCATATCAAATCTCATCAGCGACAACTTGCTCTCACAGCTCACACTAAAAAGAACCACAATCCCCACAATCCCAGACAATCCGACACACTCCACTCATAACGAACGTTGAAATGATACCACCCCACTCACCTCCCGACCTCTGAAAATGCTACAGAGACCGCCGTATCAAGATACATAGGCAAAAAATGACGCGGCGCAATACCGTCGGGAAGAGAGAGGGGAGTGCTGATGGTAAATCGCCAACAACACATATAGTCTAACGAAAATTTAAGGAAAATCCCGGCTCGATCGTATTTGACAATCACCAATTGGGTTACGTCCACAAACGTGCATCAGGAAATAACTGATACTGGAATTTCGATCAGAGCGCTATTAATCATTTGGAGTGAGAAACTACATGAGCTCCCGCAGTCATAGATCTCGCACTCCACGTACCACCTTTGTTGTCCAAAACACAATAGATCATGCTCGATCGTAGAACGAGGACCAGTAAGACAATATTCAGGTTCATAGAGATGACACCTTCAGTTGCCACACAAACGCCCTCCAGCCTCGCAATAAACCATTTTTGCAACTAATTGACGCTCTGACCCCTGATCCGAAGCGAAATCGTCAAGTCCTGAGAGACAAAGTGTAGTAACTCATAGAGTACCATGAACTTTATAAGTTTTTTCATTTCCTACGATCGCAGCTCACCGGTCGGCTAGGGGCCTTCCACTTTCGCCAATTTTTCTTTTTTCGCCGCATCACCCAAATCGCCCAAAGAGAATAAACATGCCTTCAGAGTAAAAACGCGTGGTGCTGTGAACTGCGGTTTGTTTTTGTTATCCATATTATGCCGACTAGCGAGAAATTTCGTCGCAATAAATAAAGCAACCGTCGTGAATACACCAAATCCAGGAAAGAATCTTTAGACGAGCCAATGGGAGTTGCGAAAATACAAGAATAGGCCAAACTCGTTCCTCAGAGCTAGAGACACTCGAGCTAGCTTTCCCTGTAAATTTTATTTTTTCAACCGAGTCACCCGAAAGACAACGTCTAATATTAATCGGTGACTTGTTCGAACCTCGAACCGAAGAATATATTCATATAACCCCGTTACTTCGATGGGCATCAAAAAGACATAGCGCGAATCCGAGGCACTACATTCCGATGCCTCCTGCAGCATCAAGAAAGACCGAAGCGTGCCGCACCAAAGGAATCCCCCTCTTCATCATAACAGCTGGAAAATACAAAGGATTTCATCTTCCCATATCTCAGAAACACACCATTGATTTAATGAGTGAGAATCTTTGTCCAAATTACAACATCACACCAGAACCAGCACATAAAAGAATATCACACTGGTAACAACCAGCGGCACGGGAGACCCAATAGATAAGATACATGATTTTAATAGGGCTACTTTCCAGGCTTAGATTGATCTCAAGGGAGACTCTTCCAGGAAAAGAAGAGAACTAGAGAGAACGAGAGAGAGGAAAAGAAACTACAGTGAGAAGACTCACTACCCATACCAACGTACGAGGAAAGAGAGGCCGTGAAATACAAGAAACATCTCGTACAACAGACGAACAACCAGGAGAGCTCAAGAAAAGGGCGAAGGCTGTTGCAAAGGACTTAGACCTTTCTTGGAGGAGGACCTCTGGAATTCCAGTACCCCAGCTGATGCCAAGATTTTATGCGCGAGCAGGCTGGAAAAAGAAGCCAAAAGGCAGAGCAAGAGGACAAAGGGATCTCCTAAAAAAGACAAAGGGACAATTGCCGGTGAAGCCCTCATCACGCCCTGCCGTGGCATTTACTTAGTCGGCACATCGACGCTGACTTCTGCCCTGTTTTTAAAACAGGCCATGTTGTACAAGAGTGATGTTCTAGGCCTAATGGTAGGATTGAGGCTGTATTTAACATCCGCATGTAACAAGTTCTCAATCCATCTCTCTGTGTCTTGATCGCACTTGTATTATCGCGTATCTATTTACAGCATCTTGTGACCCTCACAGTGCCTTTTCAATATTATCAATAAAAAGAGACACCTTTAAAAGTAAGAAGGCGCTACACAAAAACTACTGCTTTGGTGCACAGACGGTCACTAATACAGGGACCATTTGGGGAGAATAGCAATACGCATCAAGAGGAAAATACAAGAGATACCAGCCCTTATATACTTAGGAAGCCAGCGCACACATGTCAGCGCGCGTAGACACCATGGGAAAACGGGAAAAGACGTATCCAAATGAGAACATGTGCAACGGAGTAGAAGTTGAAAACTGCCAAATTAATCCATGTCTACTCATCATAAACAAAACTGCAAAAAATCTGGCAAGGCCAGGTACGCACAAATGAATGTTTTCACTAGCGAGGTTGGCTCGAGAGTGGCCGATAGTTGTGCGGCTGAGGAGTCCAATACTGAAAGCTAGACATAATCACAGATGCAAGTAGGTGGGAGTGGGTCATGTGCGACAAATTAAGGGTAGTGGATCGAAATAACACAATTCCCCAAATTGATAACTGATAGGCAGCATCAATCGATCCATGCGACATGTTGCGTATCGCATGAAGAGTGAACCAAACAAGTAGAAGATATTCAATCGACACTGATGAAGCCATGAGTAGAGGTGAAAGGAGCCTAAGCGCATCCGAAACAAAAACATGATCAGTCCAAGCCAAAAAAAAAGAATGAGATCAGGCGAACTGACGCTGTCTGGGCTCTGGAACAGTTGAGGGCGAACGGCCCACCTATGGCACTAGTCACTCTGATCAAGTGTCTAAATACAAACTTAAGCTCTTCACATAATTGTTTTCCAACAGATTCGAGAGCTCACAAGAGAATCCATCCTAGTCACTGAGTACATGAGCAGAGCACAGTCAAAACACGATAGTTACTATCATCAGATATCGAACCAAAAGCAATACTATACTAAGATCCTAGCGATCAACAGATGGTTAGGTTTATCGAAGAGTGACCATACTAACCAGATTATAAAAGGAATGGTGAGATAAGGTATGGAAGATTCATAGCTGCAGTGCGCAAAGACAGGATTCATAATCGACTAGAAGAACGCTCCCTTCCCTTTCAGCCCTAGATCGTCCTCCCAGAAGGTTACTGAGGTCTGAGCAGAAATAGCCTATTGAGCCTCGACTGGTGCTATACCGATCCCTATGAGAATACAAGGGCCTGCAAAGATTCAGTTGGATGACCATGGCTAGCAAAACTCCCTGAACGAGAAAACATGCAGATCTGAGTATCGGGACCCAATCAACTATTCACTGAGCGGATGAAGTGTGTAAGAGAAAATTGTACACCCGCTTCATCTGTCCCACAGAGCCACACATTTCTCGGCCTCGTTGCAGCAAATGAATTGCCACTAAAGATGGGTCTCAACGATTCTCCATACCTATATGGATTACAACGGACCACGTGCATGGCTCGAGGGAATGTGCAAGAGCCAGTTCCGAATCGGTCTCGACGTTTACTTTAGGCGAAGACCAACTGCGCGAAAATAGTTCCAAAAAGATGGCGAAATTACGGTGCAGCGCTGCCTGTCAAAGTGTTCCCACTCACATGATAGGGTTCCGCTCCTGTGATTTATAGGTAATACGTAACTGGGTAGGCGAACTCACTTATCTCAGAGTTCAGGTGCATGTCCTCAATCTCCACTAATTTCCTATCCTACGCTTATCCAGTGACAGCGGTAATCAGCCAATCACAAAGTCGATGCAAGGAGCATAGGAAAACCCTGAGAGACCCTCCCACACTTAAATATGATTCTCTACAGTATTACCCTTCCCTGTGAGATTCCATTGCTCACAATCTTGTCCACCACAATGTGTCAACCCTGTCGTGAAACAAAGTCAAGTTGTGTTCTCCTGGGGGAGCGATCCAGTTTTGAACCGGTCAAAAGTCATGGGTATGACAGACGGTCTGAAAAGGTGCTTCAGAAATTCCCCAAAAGTATTTGGGTGGTTAAGAGAAGAATATCCATCAAGGTGTGTGGAGCCAGCAGGTTCCATGCAGGGAAAAGGAATGTTCCACTCCTCCCACGACAGTCGCTGCACGATACATCTAGTAGCCCAAATTGGTGCATTTTCAGATACGAAAGGTTGATGAGCGACACGACTTCCCCCGTTAAAAGCAGCCGAGATTTTTTCTGACACGGAGAGGCATAGCGATCTTTCTTCTCCTTCGTCGTCGAGGAAGTCAGATCAAGACATAGATGTCGCACAGCAGAATAAACGCCTTAAAAATGGATCAGGCCAAAATGATCTCAACGCATAGTGAGTCGAGTGTTTGTATCTGGGATCTGAGATATCTGGAGGGGGAAGCATGCTATAGACGGAAGGACGATGGACCCAGAATGAAACCAACTCAAACGGACTTGCGCTTGATGACGCCATACCAAAAAGCAAGATACAATCGAGAGCTTCATCCTCTGAGATGCAGAGCTAATGAAATGTTCTGAGCTGAAGCATAAATGAAAGGATACCGACACATCACAATGATACGAAGTTTGTTCTGCATTCATGGTCAAAAAGCATACGCCAACCAAAATATGTGAAGCATGGTGACAGCAGTCTGGAAGTCAGCCATCTCACATGGTATTAAGTAGCTCTCAACACAATCAACTTGCAACAATCACTTCCGGAAAGTAAATAAATCAATAATGAATTGAAACAGCATCAGATGTGCAGAGGTAAGAGCTCAGTCATCAACCAAAGTATCAGCAAAGCAGTGATAACTCTCTATTCAATGTGCATTCAGCGAGACAATATCATGAAATCCTAGCATATATACTGGCTCACAAATCATTGTTGATATTTATTCGAGAGGAGAGAGAGGACAGATCGTGCTCTGATTTAGATCGCCTTCTGAGGGGACAGTGACACGTCAATAGCCATTTAGGATGCGCATCACCATACATACCGCTGCCAACTTGAGATAGATTGGAGTGCGAGCCAACTGTATGGATTACTACCGAGCTAAAGCCTCAACAAGACAGAAGAGAAACGCGGCAGAGGCAAAGAGTGGTCTTACGTGACCAAAGAAGCGAAGTGCACTTCCTGCGATCTAGTATCAAACAAAACACTGTAAATGTTTGGCTTTTCCTCTGGAGCTTGTGTCCGAATTTCTTGCTAGAAGCCCGTAGAGCATACTGTCCACGGACGGAGCCATTTGCTCCTGTCAACAAAGATAATATTGAAGTCAAGATTTCATGCACAGATACAGTACGCTAGCATCGTTTTTAATCAACACGCACCATGGAGAAGCAACCATAATGACCTAATGGTCGCAGATTAAGACGCAGTGGTTGTGAAGTTTCGACCTCAACAACGAAGGGGGTGTGTGACTGCAATTATTTGTATGATTTATAATAACCGAGCCGTGCCAACCAATCGTTTTGCTCAAACGTCGGAATTTTAATCTCAAACAAGACATCGGCACGTCTACTCATTTGTATACTCACAATACATTGCCTGATTTTAACGCTCGTAGGTACGGATTCTGTGCCAACGACCCTCCTACATATGACCGGATCCTTCAAATTCGTCAAGTGATACATCTGGTTGACTCTCTTCTGTAATAGCTGATGAAAAACCAGCTCTCTTGAGTGAGATCACCCCGCCACCCACAGCAATGCCTAACAGACGGCGGCGAGATTTCATCCCCTGATCGCCGCGGTCTCGAGAAACTTTATCCTGGCATCGTCTCAACAAGACAGCCTGGGTGGGGAAGGTGCCGTAGTAGGCTCTCCTGGGGGCTTGTGTTTCGAGATGTATATACAAAGGTGATAATAAGCCTGTATTATGAGTCGGATAGCTCCCACATTGCAACACCTGTGCTGCACGTTGCCCAGGCCGCGTAATACGTTGAACCACCCACTGCCCAAATCGACTTTCGTTTTCGCGACATCGATCAATGTTAGGCGTCATTTACGACAAGACGCCAGAAACCATGCCACCTTAGGAAATGTCTGGGCAATGTAATACACCAGGGGATCGTTCTGGCCGGGCCTCGAAGGCTAGGAGGACTTGAAACGTGGAATGTCTGTGAAACCGGATCGTGCTTAGGCCACCATAATGAGGCTTGTCAAACCACATGCCAATCGATAGGGTCTAGCAAGAAAAACGCAAGAACATCACTGAGTGGGAAATGGAAGAGAATCCGATTAGTTCTAATCACAAATGCGTATTGCAAAAACCGGGAAAAGCTAGGTAGGGTAATAACAGCAGACATGATGGAGTTGAGAGGAGAGTTTGTGAAGAAAGGGAAGAGTTTGGGAATGTAAAAACTCAGGTGACTAGTGAGATGGTCTGACCAGCTGGGGTGTGAGAGGAGAGTATATCCAAGCAAGGGAGTGAGAATAAAGCAGACATAGATGGAAGGTAGAGGATGGAGTGATATCATGTGACAACCAACTAGGTAGCCGTCACAGGGAGTAACTTACTTTAAGGCAAAGTGGCCACGTAAAATAACAAAAAAATGATCATAAAACTTGGACGTACGCGGAATTTGATGGTTTTTTTTTTGAGTTGTTGGCGTATTCAAAACGTGTTGGTCGTTGGCATAGACATTCGAGCACAGAACGTTCGTGTGTAGTAAACATAACTTTTACCAACAATGCTTACCTTGTGATCGGTCGTTCAAACCGTAAGACAACGAAGTTCAACTCTTACCTATGTCTCTTGGCGCGCTATACGTAGTCGCCGCGGAACTCGGGCGTAGCCGTTTGAAACTTGCCGGACCGCCGATTGAAATACACGCCGGAGATTTGAATGGTCAACATGCAGTCACACCTATGAGGATTTGCCGAGCGTATGCCATTCAGAAAATGGGTACAACGCTAGGCGACACGTAAAACGCAAGGAAAGTTAGATATGAGTAGATATGCCGAAATATGAAGTACGCTGCATATACCTAGTCGTTCGATACGTCGTGAATTTCAGCACTGAAAATTTAAGTACGACCGAACGTAAGGCTCACACGTTTGCACGCGGGCACTTTCTTAGCACGTCCGCGACGTTAAACAGCGAACACAATCGTGGAGACTATAATCAGACACGTCAAGTTTAATGGCAACATACTACACCATTTAAACCGTGAGTAACGTCTGAAACAAATGAAGAACGTCAGCTAGCCTATTAACGTGCTGGAAAGCTAATAGAACGGCAGTTGAACTATGTATATAGCCTGAACATGGCTACTGGGCTATGAACGAAGAGTAGGCGTTAACCTGATGTGGAGGTTTTGAACAAGTAAAAGGTCATCGTACCAGGAAGTAAGCATGGCTTATGAACCTTTGTAAGTATGTATGAACGCACTATGTGTATAGATGAAGTTAAAGTTGGAGAGTCGTCCGGGCAACCATAGAACTTGATGGAAAGTGGTTCTAACTACATCACCGTGTTACAGACGTATGGCAGCGTTGGGAATTGGTACATACAAATGGGACTTCACAAGAAGGAAACCATCATTGTCAGACTCCATGTGAGTAGCGTCATGCCAGAGTAATCCGTAGTAGGTAAACTATAAGCAGTAGTTGGTATCGTGACAGGAGTGAACTATAGTTAGTTATGGTAGTAGTAGCAGGAGCTGAGAGAATGTCTAACATCGAGTAGTAGTAGTATGGCTAAGTCAATAGTAGATAAGTGAGTCCTATGTCAGTGTAAAGTAAATAGTGTAAGTAAGAGTAGTATGCTAGTCAGTATAGTCGTAGTGTAGATGTAGTAGTATGTATATTAGGTCCATGTCAGTGTATCAGGTAGAGCGTGAATGGGAGGGTGGGGATATAGGACTCTCTATGTCCCTGATAGGAGACATACTTGCACCATTAATGAATGTACTTTATCGCTATTCTTTTCACTCATATCACAACGTGAAAATCTGTTTACATATTAAAGTGATTAACACTTGACATGCAAAATGTACTGAGAAATGAACACAGAAAGCTCGAAAACTTAAGTAAGTAACCTTAACGATTGTTATATCGTAGTTTGCGTCACAAACCTATGTCCAACGAAGTCTACATATCATAGCGAATAATCCCAGCAGTTATCATAGGTAAAATTAAGTCAACGAGTACCTGCAAACTTTACTTGATGTGTTATCGACGTAGAGGATCTTCAACGAGCTAATGAGAAGGTGTGAAACGTTCGTGTAGAGCTACAAAACGTCTCATAGTAGAAATCAGTTCGGTAAGCGAATGTACCTCTACGTGTCGATATGCAGTAAAAACATACAATTAAAGTTCAAACGCGCAATAACGTTGAGCGCTTATGGCTGGAGCGGAAAACGTGTGACAAGAAGCAGAGTATCGTAATTTTAGGAGCATTCGAAAAAGAGAGAAAAAGCACAAAAGTCAACGATTAAGCAGCGTAGCAACGGACTGTGCAGTGTTTTCAGGTATCACCTAAAGTATACAAAAACTTATCAATAACGTATTCGACGTGTGCAGCGTATTCGCAAATTGTAAAACTAAACGGCATACCGCTAAATGTCAAGGTGGACAGCCCTTAAGGAGGGTGGTGTCAGTCTCTGTCCCTGAGACAGGAAAGGGACACCACAGTGCATTCTCCAAACAAGTCGAGAATTTCACCAAATCATCTACAAGCAGAGAATGCTTGTAATGCCTGAGAGTCCAAAATGATGGCTTTACAACAGTTAGGCTGGGGATACTTCTTCTTGACATGATCAAACTCCCAATATATCTACATCATATTTATCCTCGAATTCTGTGTGGCTCATCCTTGTTTGGTCTAGCATGTAGATCGTGATTTCTCCTCCTTCTCCCTCTACTTACTGAAATGGAGCATGATCAGATACAATTTGGCTCTCAGCAAAACGCAACAAAAATATGATGACACTGTTTCAAAACGGAACTTTGGTTTGAAGATAACAAGGACAGAATTGAAATCTTACCCTTTACTTTGTTGGACAAAGCTGTTTTCTCTTGTTGCAAATTAAGAGGTATTTCTGAAAGGGAGAAATATTTCCAAACAGGAGCAACATGACCTTGT
>CM068961.1:89139464-89155699 GCA_035128595.1 Eptatretus atami
ATTTCACTGCTCACCTCCACTAATTTGTTCCTCTCCCCCTCACCCCCCATGGGATCAACTTCCACATCCTCTTCAATCTCATTCTTCCCTCCAGGTCTTCAAAATATCTGTTGACCTTCGGTCCTGTTTGGTTGCTTGGGTTAGGGTTGGCCTCGGAAGCTTTTGCTTCGGCTGGCCTCAGTGACTTCGCTGCAGGCCTGGTGGAGGCTTTTTGCTTTGATGGTTCCGTCACTGCGGCTTCTGCTCTGCTCGGGAGAGCGTTTTTTGCTTCCAACTGCCCTGTTTGGAAGGAAGCTAAGCGCCTCGGCATCGGCTGCGAGTGGTGGCTTCTTCTTCTTGGTCTGGAGCTCTTTGTTCTCCATTATTGAGTTCCTGCTTGGTGCGACTCATCGACCTCTCTTGGAGTGGTTCTCGGGAAAGTGACGCATCGCGGAAGGATCGGCGCCTCGTCTCACCAGCACGTGTTGTGAGAGTCGCGGGAGGTGTTTCCTCGGTGAAGCGACGCAGTCGACGGGAAGAGCGGCGCCTGTCTCACAGCACGTGTTGAGAAGCGCGGGGGATTCGCGGGAGCTCAGGAACGATCGCAACTCATTGGCATTGATCCAGCTCGCTCTCGCTGGAGCCCGGGTCCGAACAACTTGAAGACCACCGAAGGTGGAGAGGTTCGAGATAGGCTCTGGGTTTCAGCTTCAACTGTCCTCCGAGCTGGAGCTCGTTTATTAAAGGCCTCTCCACCATTGCTTGGGTGTGTTGTGTGTGTGTGTGTGTGTGTGTGTGTGTTGTGTGTGTGTGTGTGTGTGTGTGTGCGTACGTGTGTCCGTAGGGCCCGGTTAATAAGTAGGAATTGTTAAGTGCTTTCTGTGCTGTAAATGTTTGCATATGCATTCGTATAGACGGTCATGTTCTTTTGTCGTGCTTATGTTGCTTGTATAATTGCATTACGTGTTTTTGCCTTGTTTAATTGCATACTGTGCTTTATTATATAAATGTTCTTGTGTGAATATAAACCTGATTCGGTGTCGTTCATTCCTCCCATTGAAATGCCATCTTGTTTGCGAAATTAGTTGGTTTTAAAAGCCGGTTAAATGATCGGGTCCAACGGGACTGCGCGAAATACCCGCCTCGGTTATCCCAAAAGGAAGCGAGGCTGGCTTTAAGCGGTTGTTCCAAGCGGTCCGTTGAGGTAACAATCTCTCGCGAACCTACCCGCGCGAAAATTAGGTAAATCGAAGATTTGGCGATCGGACCCTTAGCGCGGTAGATGGCGGACAAGGTTGTGGTGTGCTTAAAAACACACCGTGGCTGGTTTCCGCGTGATCCGGAAAGCCGCGACTTGGATTGTCCGTTCGGGGCGGCGAAGCGACCGCTATGGTTAAAGACGCGGTCGTTCGCACGCCGACGGGCGGAAATCTACAACAATATCTTTCTATTTGGTCCATATCTCTTGGGATATCTGAGATGGGAGCACGAGATAAACTAAGAAAAGTAGGTGTAAGCTGAGGCATACTAAGCCATGCCCAGCTGTTTTTCTTTCCAATCACAAAGAAGCAGGAAACAGTTCAACATCCTGATATTTGCAGCATTAACAGAAAATGACCCCCAAGATAGATCATTCACCTAATTCAGCTGAAATCAGTGACAGGGATATACCGTACTTTAGAACCCATGACAATGCCACCATATTTCACACTCCTTTAAGACACTTGCCAAAGCAATTACAATAAACCACCACATCGGTATCCGTGCATTGTATCATCAGCTGGTGAATCGGATTGGAATGAATGAAAGCATGAAACAGGAGCCGTCGTGTCCGCTTCCTCATGAGTGCAGACAAGTCCGAGGAATTGGGATATGGTGATGAAACAACCTTCTCGCCATGGGGTAGAGATTGGACTAGCTATCCGTTCGGGGGTTAAAACTCCTGTATTGCACTGGCTTAGGAGTTTGAAACCCAGACTCTCTTTGTTGAATCGCAACACAGGAAATTCTTCCATTATAGGCTGTTTGTGTTTGCACTCTGAGATGTTTCCAGATCCACGGTCTGTCGTGTCTGTGCCTTGAGACTGTCCTCTTGTATACATTCCCAGACTACATCCAACCGAACAACATCCTGACATGCGTGCCAATATGGCAGGGAAATCCAGTTGTGATAGTCCTTGAAAGTTTTGACAGAAGCTTTGACTTCTTCGGAGAAGTATGTGCACAAGGCAGCGCGCCCATCAACACTCTTGACATCACTTTGAACAGAGTCTGGCTTGAGGCACCAATGATTCCAAACTCCATCAAGTCGATTTGCTTGATTGGTGCATGAGCGATTCGCTTGCAATGGGGGAAGGCCAGGCAGATTTCATTGGCCTGAAGAAAGCATTCCATATCACTGTCTCTAGCCTGGCATGATATATAACATCCTGAGAAGAGATGTACATCATTGAGTCGTGAAATGTTATGCTCAATGGCACATGGTTCAGTTCTAAGGCAGAAAATCGTAGCTAGGTTGCATAACCTTTATGGAGGTTTATAGATTTCCACCAGGTTCTTGACACAGAGCCAAACCCAATTCCCCAAAGGTTTTTGTCAGTTGAACTGGTGCAGCGCATGCCCGAGGAGCACAGTTTAATTCTTTGGACATGGCAATAGCTAGATGAATCATCACACATGAAGTTCACTGGTTGCTGAAAATAGAAAGATAACTGTGATATACTTGAATAAATGTATTTCCAAGTTCATCTCGTCACGTTTAGCTGGGATACTTTTGATTAAATCCTGCTGACGAGAAATATCATTATCAATAATCTGTCTTTTGTACCTAAACACTGAAAGAAGCTCTGAAATGTGAAATCACTGAAATGAGTTGAATCAATAAGCATGATAATGTGAGACATTGAAAAATCCACCAATGTCATCTGAATGTTCTGTAAATGCTGAATGAGTAAAACAACAACATCAGCATTGGATGATGAAAGTTGTTTTTACTTTATTACATTTACACCATTTTGCTATGCTTTATATGACAATGGTGTATTGGAATAACATCAAGAAGTATGCTAAATTCAAGCCTTACAGGTTTCTGCTTAGGGCATGAACATATTATTAGGAATCAAGGTTGAGGTGCAAATCACTATGATACGTTTCATGAAAAATTATGTTATACAGCAAATATTTGAAAATGTTCAGCATGAAAATGGAGGGGTTATGAGCCTTCTATGTGTTTACTGGGATTCCTTGACCTCAGAAAACATAGTATAGACATTTCAAGATCAAGGCAATCGGCCTACATAAGAGCCTTTTATGGCCAAAAAGGTTATGCGGCGGCCATTTGAATTTCTTAATTTTGGCGAGAACCGCTGGAGTGATATCATGGATTCCCGCAGTTTTTGAAATCAGAATACCCAAACCCCCCCTCCCCGTCCCCCCCCCCCCCCCCCAGGGCAAAGTTTCATGCTTCTTTCCAGAAGTGCACAACTCCACCCAAAAAATGTACATATCCGCCCCACTTATGTGGCTGCGGGGTAAGCATCCCTTCTTGCGGAACTTTGGTGGAGCTGCTGACAATGCGACGTGTATGTTAGAGCTGTGTTGCATTATGCCACATGGAGGCAGCTCGAATGATTTGCCCCCAGCTTTATCAGGTCAGGTCAGTATGGGGGAGCATACGCCGCCCAGAGCAGCCGTCGCTGCGTCCGCTTTCCGCCGGTTACTCCAGGGGCCTCGGTCTGGCATCCCCCAGGCAGATGCCTGGTTCCATCCCAAGCTCCTTGAGATGCCGATCAACGTGCTGCAACCAGAGGCACGTGGTTGGCCCATTGGCCTCCTCCACTCACGAGACTCCCTCGCTGAGAGAATTCTGGTGAGCAAGATCAGGCTAAGGAAAAACGAGCCACCATGTCCATACGCCGCAGCTGACGCTCACGGACTATGCAGGCTAACAAATCTCATTTGCAGTCTCTCTCAGCAACCGCTCGTTGGACACAAAGTCCGAACCACATAGCCAGGATTCTTGAAAGAGGACTTGGTACCAAAGAATTAAGCTCCGTCTCAGATCCATGGTCAGAGTCCATGTCCACATCCATAGAGCAGACTGGAAGCACAAGACCTGAAGACTCAGACTTTCGTCCATCCGCACAGGTACCGGCAGCGGCCACACCCCCATTTATCCAGTGAATCCATGGGACTTCCCAGGCCCGACCCCAGACGTTATATTACCTCTGACTCACAGCCACAGAGACATGAACAGCAGAGACAGGCAGAAGATATTAGCATGCCAGAATGCGTTGTACCAGGCCACAAATATGCATGTCTGAAGGTGTGCTTCACTACAAATGCAAGAAGTGTCGTGCTTGTTCCATGAATAGTGAAAGGAAGAAGGAAGAAAGCCTGATCGGTGAAGGGAATCCATCAGC
Source organism: Eptatretus atami (assembly GCA_035128595.1). Taxonomy (NCBI): domain Eukaryota; kingdom Metazoa; phylum Chordata; class Myxini; order Myxiniformes; family Myxinidae; genus Eptatretus; species Eptatretus atami. The sequence goes on from CM068961.1 coordinate 89,143,865, forward strand.
CATAGGATATGACCACAGACATACCTATTGCCTTAATAAAATATACGCGGATGCATGGTAATGGAGAGGGATGCAGATCGGGACCGAGGGACGACCTCCGGCTGTGGGGTGAAGGTAAGACCGATGGGGTTAAGAAGGGATTGTTGAATTCAGCCAATGTGGATTGAAAAGAGGGTTGCAAGTAGCACAGGAGTGGGGGTTGGGAGATGAGACGCACTTGGGGATACACAAATTGTCTCAACGAAGTTCCCTCCAAACTCTCAAACAAGGGCAAGGTCTACCTCCACATAAACTTATGAATAACACTTTTCTCGGTCTCATATGTACAGTATGCTCTCCCCCAGGTTACTGGTCAAAACGATACAATATATTATATATATATTATATAATAATATATTATATATATGATATATATATATATATATATTATATATATTTATATATATTATATACACATACATATACAGGTAGTCGTCGACATACGACCGCGATCGGTTCGACCCGACCAGTCTTAAGTCGATTGGTCGTAAGTCGGCAACCTTTATTTTTACCTTTATTTATCGTGGTATAGCCGATGCAAAAATTTACGTATGTATATGTATACTGTATATGATATAATAATCACTGTAAGTCATATTTTTATGAAATTTTTCTTTGTTCAAGTCAAACCCACTGCACTACTACAGTACAATTGGTTTAATAATTTGCCAAAAAAAAATCAAAAAAATACAAAACATGTTATTGGTCACTCATGCTTGGCTGTGGATCGTCAATGTTACCGCGATGTTATTCAGCATGGCAGCGCTCGGGGTAGCCGGAGTTGTTTTTTTCGTCAACATGGGTAAGTTTTGTCTGAATTGTAGTTTCTTCTTCCCGTAAATTCAGCGATACGGACGAAAAACATGTGGCCATCTGTTTGATCACCTGCATTTCGGGTGAGATCAATGGCCTTTCTTTCCTTTTGGCAGGTTGAGGAAGTAGAAGATAATTTACTCTTGGTAGAACATCTTGGGGATGACATCTTGAGAACACGCTAACACGCTAGCAAATGGCGTGGACGCTGGGGCGGAAACTGAGCATCTGAGTGGGCGGAGACGTGGAGCAGTCTGGTCGTAAAGTCGTAATGTTCGTGGTCGTGTTCATAAAGTGTCGTAAAGTCAACAGTCGTTAAGTCGCATAGGTCTTGTAAGTCGACGACTACTGTTGTGTGTGTGTATATATATATATATATATAATATATATATACGTTATATATTGTTGTGGATTTCGCCCGCGGCGTCGCGAACGACCGCGTATTAACCAAAGCGGCCGCCTCGCCCACCGAACGGACAATCCGTCGCGCTTCGATCAACGCGAAAACCAGCCACGGGTGTGTTTTGAACCACACCACAACCTTGTCCGCACTCTACCCGCGCTACGGGGTCCGATCGGGCCAAATTTCATTTACCTAATTATATCGCGCGGGTAGTTACGAGAGATTGTACCTCAACGGGGCCGCTTGAAACGAGCCGCTTAAGCAGCTCGTCCTTTGGGATAACCGCGCGGGTATTATCGCGGCGTCCCGTTGGACCCGACACTTTTACGCTTATTTAAAAACCAAACTATATTCGATGCAAGATGGCAGCTCAATTAAGGGAAGAGGCGCAACGAAACGGGGTTAACTTTAACAAGCACATTTATTTACAAAGCACACGTAAACAATGATCAGTCATGCGGTATGTAAATTATGCAAGGCCGAAACACGTATGCAATTATACAAGGCCAACACGGTATGCAATTATACAAGGGCCGAAACCATATGCAATTAACAAGCCCCACACGTATGCAATTATACAGGCCGAACACGTAGGCAATTATAACAAGGCCAACACGCATGACCGGAGAACTACCAACCTTTACACAATCACTTAACATTTTTTACACTTGTAGACACGGGCCCATGAACACGTACCACCACACACACACACACCCAAGAAATGGTGGCTGAGGCCTTTAATAACAGGCTCCAGCTTGGCGAGGACAGTGAGCTGAAACCCAGGCCTATCTCCAACCTCTCCACCTCGTGTGTCTTCAAGGTGTTCGGACCCGGGCTCCGCAGAGAGCGAGCTGGATCAATCGCCCGTGAGCCACGTCCTTCCAGCTCCCGCGAATCCTCCCGCGCTTCTCAACCGTGCTGGTGAGACGAGCACCGATCCTTCCCCGTCGATGCCGTCGCTCCCCGAGGAACACCTCCAAGAAGAGGTTTGATGAGTCGCACCAAGCCGGGGGGGAACAAACGGAGAACAAAGAGCTCCACGAACCAAGAAGAAGAAGAACCACATTCGCAGCTCGAGCCGAGCAAACTGGCTAACTTCTCTTCCAAACAAAGCCAGCTCTCCAAAAAGTCTCCACCCGAGCCAAGCCATGCGAGAAGCTCTACTGAACCCAAGCAGGACCAGACGGCCTGCTGAACACCCACACACAGAAGCAAAAGCTTCCGAAAGCTCAACCCTAACCCGAGCCAAACAGGACCCGACGCCTGCTGAACGACAACTTTCTCCCGAAGCAAAAGGCTTCCGAACAAAGAAGGATCTCCTCTTATCCTTCTCGCCCCCGCCCCCGCGCCCAGCATACTCATCCTCGTGATCCATCCCCGCTCAACCACGGGTGGAGGAGTTTGTTGCGTCATGAATCACGGGACCAAGGGCTTTCTTCATCTTCGCAGAAGAGGGAGGGACGTCTCCATTGTTCGCTCCCTAACTAATGAATCGAATCCGCAGCGACATCTAATTCGATTTCTAAACATTTAAACAAATGGAAGGTGAGCTATCAGGGAACAAAGCACCTTATCGCATTAGCTGACTAAAGGAACCTGTCTTGTGTGCAATCGAATTTCCAATTTCGTAACAATATATATATTGTTGCGAATGCGCGGCCCGCCGGCGTGCGGACGGCCACATTAACTCGAATCGCGGCACTGGTCGCCCACGCACGGCAATTCATCATGACCCTCTCGGAACAACGCGGGAGCTAGACGGGTGGGGGTTTAACCTCACCACGATCGTGCCAATTGCCCACCCGTGCAGGATAGGGTGCTCGGCCAAATTGATCTACCTAAGTACCTGGCACCGAATGGATCGACCGGGCGAGTCGTACCCACACACAGGCGACTCGGGACACGAACCGCTTAAGCGGTCCAGTTCCGTGCTACAGTTGATAACGAGCGTGTTATCGTCTGGCCTGACGGTTCCGATTAATTACGGATGTTGCACCCATACGAACCCCTTACGCGATGCAGGATGGAGATTCAAATGGGAGAAAGACGAAGCGAAACGGCACAGTTCAACAAGCAGCATTTATTCCGCGCACACGGAATGCACGTATATACAGCCATACAGAATCGAAATGCACATTAAAGCAAATGTAATACAACCGACTAACGCGTAACACGGCACACTTAAACATTCTACTTATGGAGACTGGCGCCACAAACACACATACAAAACCCGCGAAAGGAATGGTCACTTCCTTTGGCGTCGAGTCCTTCCTCCCACGACCGTCGGCGTGTCGCGCCTGGCCCGATCCTCTCGGCGGTCTGCGAGCTCTCTCCGGCTGGTGCACCGAGCTCGGCCCGCGCGTAGCTGCGTCTGTCCGCCCACAGGCTCGGCGGGGTTTGGGGAAACGGACGGGGTTTGTTCGGCGCTATCTCCGCGCTCCGCGCAGGATCAAAGAAGCAAGGCAGGAAACAACAAGCTCTACACATCGTCCCCTCTACAATCCACCAGTCTGTCACTGCTTCAAAATCCTAAAATTCCATTTCCCACCTAAATCTCACTAAATCCCTCTAACTAATCATTCCACGGGCCCCGATGAGACTTACCCCCTGCCCCATGAGCCGGTCTAGCTGAACTAACCCTTCCCCCTAGCTAGTTCCATCCTGTGCCCTGCAGAGGTCTTCACCCCTTGCCCAGGAATCCTGTTCACCCGAAAGCGAGGCTTGCTTTCGTTAATTTTTTTTTTCAATTTTGCGCAGCACCAGCGCGAGAACTCCAGCTCGCGCACTTTGACCTGTCCGTGACGTCATGCAGCTGCACGTGTACCTCGTCCCTCGGACGACCATCCGGCAGGGACTTCACCCCCCTGCCGGTTTCACCCACGTGCAGCCATGACTCACCCTGCGCCACCCCAAAACAACCTCGCACTCGAGGGGCTCCCCACGCGAACAATGTGCTCTGCCCGTTGAGTTAACACAAGCTCGCGTGGAGAACCCTCCGGTCCAAATTCGTAATCCTGCCTAACTTTGTCCGTCCGGGGATCGGCAACATTCACCGCTGGCGTTTCCGGACCGGGTTCACTCCCGCAAGCGGCACGTGGGGCTCTGCGTTGCACAGCCACGGACCTTGCGCTCGCTGCTGGAACCCGGCGCCGGTCCCAAAACAGCTACCGGCGCTACCGGCTTTTGTCTCCTCTGTCGCCGTCGTTCCCTTCCACGCACACCTGCGTGTTACGACGCACCTCCACTCCATCACACTCACCCCGGAGACGCGGCTGCATGTTCCACATCGCCACCGCATCTCCCTTCGACCGACCTTACACACACGTCTCCTCACACGGCCTCTCACTCACACTCAACTTCACTTGCACAGGGGGTCTCACTCCACAATGGTGCCGGAAGCACGCATCTCCGCACACTCGCAAACACACACCCTGCACGACCCACTGGGGATTTGTGTCCCCACCAAGGTTCCCGGGCTCTATACCCCCAAGCTTCGTGCACCTATCCACAGCACTGCCCCACACTCGCGCAGCACGACCGAACCCACCTGTCGTGGATCTCGCTTCAAAGGGAGCAAGCCCGCTCTTCTAGCCATCCGTCTGTCCACGGTCATCTACCCAGCGCGAGCTCATCCAGCCCTGTGCTCGTCACTCGGGTGGTCTCCTCAACACCCGCTATCATCAGCTCTCCTCCTCCATACTCGTGGTGTTTCTCTCTTACCCCGTCTTCTCAGTCTTCTTTTAACCCGCGTCTCTTATCATTATTAGTTTCTGTTTTCTTCTGGAGTTTTCCATCTCTCTGGATTCAACTTTACACTCTCCTTAGTCAGTAATTCAACCTCTTTATAGTTTTTGTTTTCCTTCCTCACAGTTCTCCTGCTCTTACATTTTCCATTCTCATCGTTCTTCCATGGGCTCATTTCCTCTCTGCTGTTCCATTCGCGGTTCTTCCGTATCTCTGCAACCTCAACCTTGCTTATTTTTTAATGTTCTTGCCTTTCTTTTTTTTTAATTTCTTTCACCCCCTGTCCCTCATTCTCCAATCTCATCGTTTCCTTCAATTGGTTGACTTTCTCCTGTGCTCGTGCTCTTTCATTATCTCTGCAACCTCAACCTTGCTTCTTTTTCAATTGTTTTCTGCTATGTCCTCCTCTCTCTTTTTACTCTCTCACAAGCTTTTCCGTTTTCCGAATGCCTTCATCCTCTCGCTCTAGTGCTTATTTCAAATCGTGTTCCTTTTGTTTCTTTTCGAGCTCGGTTTTCCATTCTTCCCTTTATTCTTCCCAAAAGGCCCGCCGAATGTTCCGCCTGCTCGCCTGCCATGCCCACGTGGTTTGAAATGGCTTGGGGGACCTCGCCTGGTGTCGCGCCATTCGCCGCGCCAAAATAGCGCTCGCTCCGTGGGCGCTGAGTTGCGATCGCGCCGCATTATGCGACTCAGCCTGCGATAAAGCCGTGCTCAGAATATTGGTGAGCTTCCCACGGATTGTAATACAAGTACCGTCCTGGCCATGGATCCGACATTTCTACACATATACATTTCTAATACCCCCGGCACCGCTCGCCTTGAGAGCTCCATTATTTCTCGATAAGGGAATTAATTTTTTTCTTTTTCTGTAAACTCGCTCGAATTTGGGGAACACGGATTGGTCGCTTCACTTCACCCCTGATCGGGTTCCGTGAATTTAGTTGGAAACCAGGTGGATTTGGAATCACACTCGTACACCAGTGTTCGAGGAGGGGATGGTTGTTATCCCACGACCTGACGCCCAGTGTCGCGAATTCGCAGCCCGGCCGGCGTGCGACGGCCACGGTACTCGTAATCGCAGCCGCTCGCCCACCGACGGACAATTCTAGTCGTGACCCTCTCGAACTAACGCCGGATGCTAGTTCACGGTGGGCCTTTCCCCTCACCACGATCGTTGCAATGGCCACCCGCGTGTGGATAGGGTTGTCTCGCCAAATACTTATTTTCTGAAAGTACCCGCGATGGTCGGGCCGGGCGATCGTCCGCCAGGCCGACTCGGATCACGCCGCTTAAGCGGCGCCGTTCCGTGCTATCCGGTAACGAGCGGGGTTATCGCGGCCTTGACGGTCTCGATTAATTATCGCGGATCGCCCTGCCCCACTAGTAACCCTTACGATCAATGAATCAAATGGAGACCAACGAGCGAAGCGAGAACGGGGAAGAATTCAACAAGAAGCATTTTATTCCGCGGCAACACGGAATGCACGTATATACGCCAGACAGAATCGAAATGCACATAAAGCAAATGTAATACAAACCGCACTAACGCGTACACACGGCAAACACTAACAGTTTACCTTATGGAGACTGCGCCACCAACACACATACCAAAATCCCCAAAAGAAAATGGTGACTTCCTTTGGGCCGTCGAGTCCGTCTCCCACGACCGTCGGCTGGTCGCGCCTGCCCCGACTCCTCCTCGCGGTCTCGAGCTCTCTCCGGCGTGAGCACCGACGTGCCGCGCGTAAGCTCGCGTCGCCGCCCGACAGCTCGGACGGGGTGTTGGGGAAACGGCGGGGTTTGTTCGGCGCTATTCTCGCGTCGCGTGAGAATCAAGAGCAAGCAGGAACAACAAGCTCACGACTCAAACCAGAGATGACCATGAACCAGTAAGACAACAATGAAGACCCCCTCTCGACCAACTCTCGACCAACCCTCGACCAACTGAAGACCAACCCAAGGTGCGTCCGTCCGCCTTTTTGTGCGCGGGGCTCCGGCCCTCGTCCGCCCCGTTTCGGCTCCCACCTTTCCTTCGAGAAGGTTCCCGAAAAGGGCGTTTCCCTCACGCTCTCCTCCACCCCGCCCGTGCGGGGCGGGACGGGGGAGTCAGTTTTGCTCTGGGCCAGAGAATTATTCCCCCCAAAAAAGAGGGCCCCCACCTTTTCTCACCTATTTACCCCCGGCTCGGATCGCACCTCCCCCAACCGAGCGCGGAGGAACTCAAACGGGAGAAACAGGTGGGAAAAGCCTGCGCGTTCTCGCAGTTCTTCCTTGGCGCCTTTGTTTGCCGTTCGAAGCAACGTAAGTGGCGAAGATGTTCGGTAGCGTAGATGGTTGGCGGTGGCGTGGCTTGTAGGTGATGGCGCTGGATGGGGCATGGCGTGGTTGTTTTGAGATGCGTTTGTTTGAAAAAGATTATAGAAAGAAAAAAACGACTTACTCAAAGCATCGCAGCCCGTATGGGATCACATTTAATTCCCTCTAAACAATGGTTTGGGCTAACTATACATGTACTTCAGAAATACCTCACCTGGCCCTTTATGGTGTAATGCGAATTCCACAGCCTTAACAATTATATATATGATATATATATATATTATATATATATAATATCATATATTATATATATATATGCCTGTTGGCATAGTGGTTAGGGTAGCGTCTTGGATCCAAAAGTCCTTAGTTCAAGCCCTCTTGGCCGCTTGAATTAATACACAGCAGGAGTTGACTCAGCAATGTCATCCTTCCGAGGTCGCAAAGTGAGTGTACCAGTGTTACTGGGCCCAGGTATGCCCCGGTAAAATAGTGTACCTATCCCTTGTCGTAAGAGCGACCAGGTTGCGTCAGGAAGGGCATCCGGCGTAAAACTGTGCCAAAATCATATGCGGATCATAACGGATGATCCGCGTGGGCGACCCTAACGGGAGCAGCCCAAAGAGAAGAAGAAGATATATTATACCAAGTGACATATATATATATATATATATATATACATATATAATATATATTATATATTAATATATATTATTGATTGGGTTTCTCTCCACCTACTTGGCGTGCCGGGCGACCACTTTTAGCTATTTCACGTGCCGCACGGCCCCCACCGGACGTTTGGCAAACCTTAGTCGCGCTTTCGGATCAAGCCGAAACAGCTACGGGTGTGTTTTAATTCCACCGTAAATCAACCACTATTCTGTCGCGCGTGACAGGGTCCGATCGCCGATTGTCGGATTTACCTAATTTATGCCTGTGCGGAAGAATGCCTGGGGATTACACTCTCCAACCGGATCCTGCTTTGGAAACGACGCCGCCTTAGCAGCTCTCTCCGTTCGCGATTGCGCACGAGTGCTGGTGTATATCGGCCAAGCCCGCCGGATCGATTACTTTATCGGCTTTTTAAAAGCCAGTCTATATCCCGAATGCAATACGGCAGCTTAATTAAGGGAAAGGACGCCCACGAACAGGTGGACATCAACAATGACATTTATTTATACACGTATTCAAGCATTGGATGGGAGGGGATAGGACACGAGCACAGACAAAGACTATCACGTTCTATTTATTATTTTACACTTCACTTAACAGTCTCTACTTAAGACCATGGGCCCAACGTTCATTCAATGAAAAACCCCAGGAAAGAAAAGGTAGAATAGGCCGCAGGCTTAATGTTTCCTCGGACGGGATGATGCGATGGCTCGAGAGACCCATGGCAGGCTACTTTGTCGCCCTGAGACGACTCGGATGGTTCTGGAGTTCGGGACGACCCTCGGTGGCCCCTGCCCGCACTCCGCTGATTCACCGTTGCCTTCAACGGCGATATCGGCTTGGCGACTCCTCTCCGGCTTCCCCGGCGCCTCCGTACGAGCAAAGAGGGTCCAAGCAGAGGGACGACTCCTTTCCTCCTCGCTGACAGGACTCCGCTGCACTCCCAGACTGCTAGACGATGCAGTCGACTCTCTCTCCAGACTTTACGCGAACCCAGACCGACTGCAACTTCACTCCGCTCCCAGCCTTCGCGGCGAACCCAGACTTCTGCACTCCACCCGCTCAGCCCTTCCACGGCGAACCCAGGACTTCCACTTGCGTTCGTTTCAGCCCGGGCCTTTTATCGCCCCGGGCCTCGCCCCTCCTTTCGCGGTGCGCGGGGGGAGGTGGGGGGGGACATTCCGGGGTTCTCGCGGCTTCCTCTTGACGCTCTTTTTATGGCTCGATTCTACGGGACTTTTTTTCGCTTTTTCTTTCGCCCTTCCTAAGGAAAATCTCCAACAGAGCTCTGCTGGGTTACGTTGTTTTCCCACCGTCAATCCTGTTTACCCGTTCTGATGGATTATCGGTGGTGGGAGTTGTGGGATGTTGTTGTTGCAGTGTGGTTACGCTGTGTGGGATGGCGTGGTTTGAGATGTGGTTGGCGCTGTGTGGGGATGGCTGTGTTGTTGACGAGGCGTTGTGGTTTGCGCTGTGTTTGGGATTGCGCTGGTTGTTGAAGGCGGTTGTGGCTTGTTGAAGTAGTGGTGTTCCAAAATAAGATAGCAAAAGAATAATAGGTGACTCAAAGATCACAGCCGGTACACGAATAATTGCCCGTTAAACATCGGTTGGCTGAATCTAATCTGGAACACACACTTATTCGAAATAACTGAATTCCTCTTGGAGAAGCCTGAATGGTGTTCTGTTGAATTTCCAACACTGTAACTTATATATGTATTATATTATAATTTATTTTTAATTATTATATATATTTATTAATGGATTGAAGTAGCGAGAGTTTTGGAAACGGATCGAATGGCGGTATTGAATAGTATTGAAAGGTAGCATGGGGTGGGGTTGGGGGATGACATACACTGAGGGGTAACACAAATTGATCATGTATACTATGTTAGTAGGTATATACTTATATATATATATATTATTATATAATATATATGTATATACTGAGGTGTTATGTTTCATAAAGTATCCGACTTTTTCATAAAAAATACTTCGATCCAGATACAATCAAATATACACTAATCTCCTTCAAAGTAGTCCCTTGGGCTGCCACACACTTCTCCCCAACGGTTCTGATCCACTGTCGGAAGCAGCGCTTGGAACGCCTCTTTTTTGGGGTAGCGGGCAGCTGGTCCGTCGCGATTCCGCATGATGTCTTCTCTGGACTGAAATCTAGGTCCCTTTCCGGGGCATTTTCCGTTGGGGAAAAGCCAGAGTCACACGGAGCCATGTCGGGGAGTAGGAGTGCCGACGAAGCACAGGTGGTTGTGTTGGCACGAAAACTGTATCAATATGTGAAGAATGGGCGTGTGCGTATTCGTGATGCGAGCTGCCAATTGACCGTCTTGCCCACAGGTCCGGCGTTTTGCGTCACACAGATCACGAAGGCGAACGCGGTACCTCTTGTAGTATCTTTGGTGATGGTGTGCCGCTGTGGTGCGTACTAGTGATGAACTCACGCCACTTGAGTCAAAGAAGTACGGTCAGCATGACTTTGACATTGCTGCGGACTTCCTTGCTTTTTTTGGCCTCGGGATTTGATGTGCTTCATTGTGATGACTGGACCTTTGGTTCTTGGGTCGTACTATTAAACCCATAGGTCTCATCGCCCAGTGATCACTGTGTGAGAAGTTGGATCTCTGTTCACAGTCTCCAGCATGGTCCTGTCGCGATCTCAAACCGAGTTGCTTCTGCTCGATCGTTTAGCAGCTTGGCACGAACTTTCGCTGAGATTCTTCCTAGCCCCAAATCCTCAGTCACATTGGAATGAACGGATCCTAATGCTTTTGACGGCCCACCTCGTTTGCAAGTTCTCCTGATCGTGATTCTGACGACTCCTGCAATCCAGCAGGGTCCTCACTTGTGGTCAATGACGATCTCATTGCGGGAGTTGAGGCCTAACCAGAACGTGCTTCATTGTTCCGGACTAATGTCGACATCTTTTTGAAGGTGTTGTACCACTCCTTTAGCTGTTGTGGTGTCCATTGCTCGTCGAAGGCCTGTGATTCTTCGGATCGTTTTCCACTGGATCGCCAGTTTACACAAAATTTGATGCAGTAGTAGTTGTTTGTTCAGATTTTCCGCCATTTTTGTCACAACGAAAAATCCGACGCGCTCACTTAACTTCCTCATTCATCGCGTCGTCTTGTCGGCGGACTGACAGCTTTGCTAAGTCGGGAAAATATTCACGCATACGAATTAGGATCGCCACATACGTGCACAAACCACGCCTCCCTAGCTTCATTTGTTTACGCACGAAAATTAAGGTTGGATACTTTTTGAACACACCTCATATATATATTGTTATATAATATCTATATATATATATATTAATAGTATATATATTTAATATTAGTATATTATGCAAAATATTTTTCTTTGTTTGTGTGACCCTTACTCCTCTGAGCTCCCAGGTTAATCACCATGAAACTTTACAGCGAAAAACATTTTTTCCACGATGCACGTACATCGGTGTTTCCAATAGTCATTTTTCTCACAATTCATAACTTGTAAACAACGGCACTTCCATCTCCGCAAAGGTAGATCCATGTTTCAATGTTTTCCATAAAAAAAGCCCATTTTCTGTTTCTCTTTGCTTTACAAGTTGTCTGAATTTGCAGGTGCATATTTGCTTCGGGTTTTTTTTGAGTATAAATAGTCGAGTCATGAAAGCTGGTACATCTGAACCGATCAGGAAGTAAAGATCAAAAAACAGGATGCCAAATCATGCATGCATGGAGAAGGAACTTCTAAGGATGGAAACTGGTAAATTGGAGGGATTAGGTTGAGGTTACGGGGAGAATAGATCATTGTTTGAATTTGGCGGACGATCTGAGAGAGTGAGA
>CM068961.1:89192478-89202898 GCA_035128595.1 Eptatretus atami
GAAAAATGCTTGAAGTAATGTTGTCTGAATTCCTAAATCAAAAATATAGTCAACATCCACATTCACTCAATTGGCCAATCTCACCAAGGGCGGAAAAGTCAGATTTTTAAAGCTAGGTTATTTCAGCTAAATGTTACTTTTTTCTGACTCTTCATAAGTTGAATTAAAGGAATGACAAAGTTTTCAATCTCAGCTACCAGTCTGACAAAAAAAATCATCATTCAAACATAATCATAAATTTTGATTCAATTTTTACTGTTCGAGCTATAATCTTCAATTGACCTCCTTCTATACATATTTCAGACATAACCAGTTTTTGAAAGATGTCAGTACTTCATTAGGCATGTTTTCAAACATATTATAGAAAGATTGCAGGATGTTAAAGGTTTTCAGATAACAGCCCCTAAAACAGCTGGTCTTTGAAGGTGATGTAACACGAGTCACGAAAATTAATAAACTTTTCTACTCGACAAAAACCCCTGCTGTATTGGAAGTGCCAATTAGAATTCTCCTACAGTCCCTGTGCTGAACTAAATGGCAGCAGCAACAGACCTCTATGTCTTCTGTGCTGTAATCTGGACATGTGAACATCGGTAACGCGAGTCCGATGTACGCGTCGATTTTGTAAATCACGATAATCAGGTGGTCGTTTAGTTTCAAGAAATAGAATAGATTGCGCGACGAGAATTTTTATATCCGAGAATTCCTTTGCGTGAAGTCACGGCGTGTTTAGCTTTGAATAAAACAAATAAAAAATCAAATAAAAAAAAATCAAAAAGAAAAAAAGTAAAGAAACAAGAAAAAAAAAAATGCGCGAATTTTTGATAGTGACAATCGTCTATCATCCATCATCAGTCAATGGTAAGATGACCATATGCAGTTATAATAGATAAATCGATAATATAGAAGTATATTTTACCAATTTATCAACATTCACCTCGCAATGTATCCATGATCATTAAGGTTTCTACCAAGTGTCCGCACGGAAGTGACGGAGATTACGATAGTATGCTTACAATACCTTGTATTTCTTATCCTCGGTGTGAGCACATTCCCTCTCAATGTGGTTTATTAACGGTAGCCATAGTTCCAGTGAGACTCAGCACAACAAATTCTAGATTCGCTTTTTTTGGTTTACCCTCATTACAGATTTTGTCATGGCCTTACGTGTGCTGAAAGCCAGCAGAAGATGCCGACAGAAACTTCCACCGATGGAAAATAAGATGATAGATAGAAAACGGCAAAGGGGAATCAATATGAACTTAGAGGCGGGAAAGCACTCGGTAGAGTGCAAAACCTCCGCCGTCCAATACTTTGCTAGTCACCTCAAGTGAACCTGATATCCTATTCATTCAAATTGGATCGTTCAACCATGTGCTCACAAGTTTATATAGTTTGCAACTTCTCCCTTTTACTTTTAACTTTTACATACTCATTCATCTCGTTCATAACTAGATTCCTTGAGACAGAATGATTTACTTGTGGGTATATCACCCACCTAAGTTCCAAAATCAGCCGCAATTTTCAATAATTTTGGCATGTTTTTTCGTTGGCAAATCAATCTAACATGTAGGATGCAAAAAAAAGTCAAATTTTGTTGAAAAAAAAGTGTTGACAAAATATTTTTTTTTCTTTCTCAACAATTTTTTTTTTGCTCAGCGCGGGGCGGCAGTTGGTAATCTACTCTTAAAAACTGAAGAATGCTTAAAAAAAAATTCACATGATTTCTGCCAACAATAAGCCGCCTGATATCGGATTACATGGGATTGTTGCTACACCGAATCCGTACAAAATGTTCTAATGGCAGGATCTTGTACAATATCAATCCTCCCTCAAGATTTCTGATCAGCTCCGTCACTAGGTAGCTTAGTCTTCGTTTAGTGATGCATGTCGTGCTACAACAACATACACAAACAGACACAGACAGGCTGGGTTCATTTAATGTAGAAATGGCAAAAAAAAAAATTCAAATATTTTTTTCAAAATAGCCCATAGCGCCAATCTTGGATTTTGGACCAAGTCCCAAATCTAATGCCATGTCCTTGACCATACTAAATCCCCCACCAAGTTTCGCTCGAATTCCGTCGAGGAGTTTTTTCGTAATACTGTTCACAAACAAACAAACAAAACAAACAACAACAGAAAGCGGGTGAAAACACAGTAACCTCCGCATTCTTCTCGGATGGTGGAGCGTTAATACGCGACATGAAACACAAAGAAATGATCACACTCGCGATGACGAATCAACTTGGCAAACATTCGCCATCTGACGCTGACCACTAAGTTACCTGCGAATGACGTGAAAAGGTGATCGGCAACGGACGTGGTGTCGAAGTGCAGAGCTCGAAGAAGATTCGTCGCGCGATTATCTGCCGACTTCTGACTCCCCTACCGCGCATTCTTCCCACCTTCTTCCCCACAGTCGCGTCTGCTTGGGGAAAGCAATCGTAAGCAAAACGGGTGCATTGACTTCCTCACTGCCAAGGGAACGTCCAGATGCGCAAAAAATGTACCATGAAATCGACACAAGCCCTTACAACTTCAATCCAAGCAGAATCAAGAGAATATTCCTGAACAACAAAGACCGACCAAGGCGCGCCAACCTGCTCCTTCTTCTCCAAAGTGAAACTCCATTGAGGTCGGCTTGAAAACATTTTGGCCAGGATAATATCTAGTCAGCAAGCTCCAGGCCTAGAAAAGATGTTGGTCCACGTGCAGGGCAATGAGGTACTAAATCCAGGTACCAAACCAAGGGCACCTCACTCTGACTCCGTAAACGAAGTTTACGCGCTGTTCCAAAGGAGATTCCCAGATACGAAATTGGTAAAGCAACGTTCGCTAACTTCGTTCCTCCGCATATCTCTACTGATGCAGGCATTAATTTCACCACACATACATGCTAGCTCTTTTGGTGCACTCTGTGTGCCGGTATCAATGAAAAATTCGTGTGACCCGCTGGCTAAATGACTTTGCATAAGGTCCAGCCGTCTGTACCAATGTATTCACGGATGACCTCCCTCAAATGTTTCTATGTAACCAAACGCCGCGCGAATGTTGGCTTTTTAACGAATGTGAAACCTGCTCTGATGCAAAGGAATTCCGAAAGGTGTGTGTTGTTGACTGAAAACACGCAAGTTACATGGGACAACTGGGAAAAATGACTGTGAGTGGAAAACTTGCCAAAGATCATTGAGGAGGGATACAACAAAGATTTGTGGACCACATTTGTAATGATCCAAAGTCATGTTACGCATTTGCTTCGTCAAAAAGGGAGCAAGCCTGTTGCGTATAAACAAGGAACGGATGCTGCCTCTGCACAGTGAACATTCTGATAGCTCTTCAGGGGATGTCGATTACACTGTTGCCCTTTGACTACAGATAATCTCTTTCTGCTATTGACTTACATGATATTTCACCAATCTACAGAGACAGGATACATATAACCTTCGTCTATATCATTCCTGTGTCTACCAGATGAGGTATTCTACGAGTGCTCACGGCAGCAGGCTAGGGGTCAGTCTGTTGCACAGCATCTGCTTTGAGCGTTTGAACGGTACAATCACTTAAGTACAATAATCAATATGGGAGTCAGACAGGACGCCTTTCATGCACACTTGAGGAAACTATGGTTTGTCGCAATACTATAAGATCGTTTGTTAGAAATCGCAATCCAGGTCGTGTCAAGCATTTATCCATGATGTCCGACGCGTCCCTGCCTTCCCAGGTCAAATAGGTATATCTTGCCTGCGTGATTGATAGCTCTGCGTGAGAAAATCACAATAATAGAAATACATCTGAATTTTCTTCTTGCAGGAACGTCTCACGAAAGGGTCGTGTAACGGAATCGGGAAGAGCCGTTCAGCGTTGTTGTATGGAATACGGTAGGAATAGAAACGGCATTGTTACCAAATGCGTCAAAGCTTCAGGTAACGCGCAATGACAAGCAAATGTGCTTGTAGCAGACAATAAGGCAGGAGATTGACAGCAAAGATAATGAAAGTTCCCTTGTCTGAGACTGCAGTTTTTTAAAGGATGCTCAAGTCCCTGTACCTGGACATAGCGGGGACTAGATGTGCGCATATGTATGATGATGAATGTGAGATGTAAACTCTGTACAACACCTCAGACCATATGGCCTCAATTTGCTTAGGCCTTGCAGTTGCGCATTGGCTGCCTCAGATCGCACTATGTAGACCACTAGATCTGCGGTTGTTATTGGCGAGTTGCTGCTGCAATAATGAGGAAGACATAATTTACCCAGGGGACAGGTGACGTTAAGCTAGAACATGAAGACTGTCGGGTGTGAGCGTCGTGGGTGCCAGCTGGAGAAAATTGAGACAGTGGCCTGTCGGCCTGATGAGATTTTCTACACAACACACATATTGTTTCAGCTAGCCCCGCATTCATTGGAACCACCGCGACCATTTGCCTTTCGTAGATTTCTAGTTAGGACTCGAGACAGTTTTACTGCACAAAAGTTGCATATTGTTCTGGTTATGAATGGCCATTTGAAGCTAAAATTTCTAGTTATGGCCCGTTGAAAGTTTGTTTGAAACTATTAATTCCTAGTTATGGCCTGTTTGAAAGTTAATTAATTCCTAGTCATTTAATGTTATCTCTGTTATTATTAAGTTACATCAAATTCACTACCTGTAATAATATAGGTCAGTAAGTTCAGCCTTGTGAAACAGCCGTTGTGGATTATCAGTGTGGGGATGGATTATCAGTGTGGGGAAAATTTGTAACAGGAGTCACGGTAACGCGAGTCACAATTCATAATTAATTTATTGCCCATATTTAGAAGGAAAATTCAATTCTTTGTTATCTTGTATGAAAGCGTTTAACTGTAACCCTTTGAACCCACAAAACGATATTCTTTCGTTTTATCAGTTTAGGAACCCAAATTTGGCATGTACATGAGGTGATTCTTTTTGCTTTCCCTTTTCGGTAACGCGAGTCACGCAAAAAAATAAATTCAAATAAAAAAATTAGACAATTGAATAATTATTATTTGCTATTTCTTTTCATACCTTACCCGCAAGGTTAAGTTTACACTGAAGTACAACTTGCTGACGCTGTATCACTGCATTGTATTACTCTGAGATATAGATTGTCAATTTGAGCTAAATGTAACGCGAGTCACGATGAATGCCCAATTCACTAATGAGAAACCCAAAGTAACAAATAGGGGAAAGCAAAATATTATTAAAACAAACCAAAAAATCAGGGAAAGAGAAAAGACAAGTATATAACTAACGGATGTTTAATAATTGCTTGGGGCTGATTTGGTCAAATCAAGTCCAAGTGCTTTCAACAGGTTTGCTCAAGATGAGCGTCTCCAGATTCAATGTCAGGATGCTCCAGCTTTGCTGTGAAATATGGCTTCCCGGTTCCAGTTGTGAATGAAATGTATGATAAAGTATGCACACCTCCATAAAACATTATTTGCACACTTGCTTGGTGTTCCCTATTTGGGTCATACAGGAAGGATACGTGATCTGTCCCGTCTGTTTTGTTCTTGGCAACCATCCTACGTCAATCCTAAACTTGCCCTCTATTCACTTGTCTCTCAAATCTAATTTACTTCACCCCCTTTTTCTCAGGATGTTTTTTTTTGAAAGGTCTATGTCTGTAGATGATAAATTTGATATGACAATAATCGTAAAGTAGCAGCCTCGTGGTAGTAAATACCCATTTTCTACAGATGTCATCAGATTGAGCTATGTCAGCTATCCATAGCACAGTGGGTTGGAAGCATTGTAAGATGTATCAATTATTCCGCATGGTGTGATTGGATAACAATGAAAGTTGTTCATGATAATGTTTATCTTAAAATAGTTTTTTGAAAATGATTGGCAGTTTCTTTTGGGGGGGGGGGTGGGGGCTTCAGCCAAAAACCACCATATTGAAGGTGCTACACGTCAGTCAAATTTATAATGTACATATTTAATTTTGCAGGATATACTCAATAATTCACATCGTTGTTACTTCAGTTGTTTCTTTTATGTAACAATTATTTAAAAAATATAATATAGATTTTGATGATAAAAATTGTTTCAGTCTACAGAGCTGTACTATTTTGAGAGCAGAAAGATTGAAAAACATTGTGATTAACTACTGCCTGAATGCCCTAATTGCCTCTGTCTGTATTCACATAGTGTACCATTTATGAAATCTGTTAACGTTTATCTCTCAAGGTGCTTCATGGACAAAAATAACATTTTACAAATCAATCACCACACTTGTTTTCAATTGGTAATGTAATTATGAAAATATAAAATTACCCCTCCCTCTCTTCCCACCCCCTCAAATTTCGTTCATCCCCCCCAACCCCCCTCCCCCACCTGCCATCCGGGTCTTCACCTTACCACTACCCAGTCTCATCCTTTCCCCTCTCCTCACCCCTCTCCCTCCTCCCCAATGGCCAGGCCTTCTTCTCATCAGTTTCTCCCCTCCACTCACATCAGCACCTTCTTTCCTCACTCTCCAAGCTTCTCCCTCACCTTTCTCAAGCTCCCCTCTCACTCTTTCTCCCTCAAATCTCCCCTCACTCCTTTCTCCCTCAAAAATCTCCCTTCACCCTTTCTACCCAAATCTCCCCTTCCCCTTCGCCTCAAATCTCCCCCCGCACCCTTTCCCCCTCAAATCTCCCCTCTCCCCTTCTCCATCAAATCTCCCTCCCCTTCTCCCTCAAATCTCCCCTCTCACCCTTCTCCCTCCAAATCTCCCCCCTCACCCTTCCCCCTCAAATCTCCCCTCCACCCTTCTCCCTCAAATCTCCCCTCACCCTTTCTCCTCAAATCTCCCCACCCTTCTCCCTCAAATTCCGCCTCTCACCCTTCTCCCTCAATCTCCCCCTACCCTTCTCCCTCCTGACTCCCCCTTTTCAAAGTTGCACCTCCCTCCACATCCACAAAGCTGCCTCCTTCCCAACGCCTCTCACTTCAACTCATTCCTCCACCTCCTACAATCTTTTCTACTTCCCTCTGCCCCTCTCTATTTACACCTGGTGTCCCTCATCCCATTCACTACGCTCACCTTTTGTCCTCCTCCTCATCCTGCATTCCCCAAGCTCTTTCATTCAATTCCTATCACACTGTTCAACAGCTCTCCCTCCCTCCCCGTATTACCCTCCCCCACCCTCCCCTCCCCTTCTCCTGTACCCAAAACCTTCCTCCCCTCCATCTTCCTTAACAGTGTGGAGCTCAAACATCCAGGGGCCTTCACTCTAACCTGACAGATCTTCCATACAGGTTGCCACTGACAAACCAGACAGATCTTTCCATACAGGTTGCCAGCTGACCAAAAACCAGACATAATCTGTTTGAACAGAAACTTTCGTCTTCCAAGACATCTAGTGCACTCTCCAGGATCTCTCCCTGGTTACTCCCTCTTGATAGACCTGAGGCCTCGTCCTGGCGGGTGGAGTTGTTTCTCTTCATCAAAAAACTCTATTCCTCACTTACCATGGCACTTCCCCTCACTTCCCCCACAATCCCCAGAATCTCGATGACTACATTTTGTACACGCCTGGAGAAAAACACCACTTGGAGAAAAATCGGTGACTGGTAAACTGGGAATCATTTTTATATTTGCATTCAACCACTTTAAATTCTCTATTTAAATTGAAATATAATAAGGAAGGAATGCGGTACAACAAAATTGTCTGTGATCAAACTTCAAGAACCATGCAATAACAGTAAAAGCCCCGACATATTCACAGGGGGATACGTCAATTGAAAAAATGCCGCGAAGTGTCAAAATCCGCAACTTGTCAGGTAGTCCAGCAGATATGCTGAAAAAAAAATGTGCCTTTATGCATACAAGCATGGAAATTTGGCACACTGCTAGGGCAGATCTTACAACAGATTTTTGAGATATAGGGGACATTCAGGATTGCTTTCCCAAGAGCCCAAAATGGCGCGCCATTTTACAAATGCCGATTTTGGGTGTTGCTACCAAGGAGGATACATTGGATACACTATATTTAAAAGATACAGTGGTTTTATTTAAACTAAATATTAGATTCTAGCAAATTAGAAATAGCAAAAAAAGGTGACAAAGTGTGAATAAACCATTTATTTGGTCATTTTTTGGTGCAATTTTTGCACTTTTGGACGGTTTTCTACAAAACAAACTCTTCAAAAAAAACTGTATCAAGCACCATGGAATGACTGTGTTTCATTTAACACTCTTGAACTCAGAGGAAGTGCTTCTTTTTGGTCCTAACATCAGCTTACAGAGTCAAAATTATACGTGGAACCTCTAGATCCAGGTAACAGAGTCTACTATGATGCATGGATACATGTGTACCATGTACATAAATATCATCTGTGATCTCTGCTTGTCCAGGTATCTTACCTCTCTTTTACACTCCCCACCACGAGTGACTTGAGCTGGTGCACTGGAGTGCAGCCTTTGACACACTGCACTGTCCTCTTGCAATCCCTTTTTCGCAGCCACCACCTTAGTAGTTGCCGACATCCCTTCAGTGCCTCTGGAGGGCTTGTCCAGTATATGTCCCAGCCATTATCGACGTGTGAAACACCACCCCCAGTTCAAAACTGGAGCAGAATGGGAGCTCTGTGTGGACACCATCATCTGGCCCCAACAGTAGCGCTTGCGTAGGTAGCTCGTCTTGACTGTGCTGTTTTCAGGCTTCACGAGTTGGTGGTGGAGAAGCATCTATTGATCTGCCTTCTGGCTTGTGAACAGATGCTTGCGACACTCATTGACATGTTCCTGGCTACTGGTGCGATCATAGAGCACAACAACAAAGACCTTCCAGTGCATCCATGTGGTCATCTTACGGCTGAAGGAGTTTGGCGTGGCAGCGCAAGCACAGAATGCTGCAGTGACATCAGTGACCTCATCACAGGCTTTCCAGGTTTCCCATGCTTTTTCTTCCCCCTGCCTTCCGTAGCTTGAAACGGTGTCGCATCCAGTGAGGCATGGAAGAATGGCAACCTCGACACTTGTTAGGTCCAGTACAACAGACATCGTCTTGAGCTGACAGAACCTGAAGTTCTTTCCTGGGGCCAAAAGCAACCCAGAGCTCATCAATGTCAGACGTCCAGCTGCTGTCACCGCAAGACCACGACATCAGTCACTGTAGGATCGACACTTTGTTTGTATTCCCTGCTCCAGCGTCTTCAGCATGGAGTAGCATTCTTGTGTCAGCCTCTTCATGGCTACAAGGGGCAAGACCAGCAACATCTCGGGCCTGCGTTACAAAACCACATCTTTTGGTGGGGTGCTATGATGTTTGTCTGTGTCTGTTGTTGCTACTCTGGTGGCTAGGAAGTCAAACAACTCCATCTGTTCTCATCTGTGCGAAGAAAGGTCTGCCAGTTTTCCCAGGAATGGAACTAGATGGGCTCGACTCGTACTCCTGATGCCTTTGCTCGCTTCTCCTAGTGTGCTGCCTTCAACTGTCTGTGAGGTTCACACAGACAATATCATCCTGCTCGTTATGCTGCAGTTGAGATGTGATGTATGGCAAGAATACTTTCTGATTGCGATACTCGTTGAAGGTCTTTGCTGGTGCCAGGTCCAGCATTACTGATGATCGTCTGCACCATCAAGGATGATGACTTCAACTGCTGGACTAGCAGCAGCAGCAGCATTCTTCCTTGTGGAGGACCAAGATCTTCTAAGCAGCCAACCAGATCGACTTTTTGGTTCCAAGTTTCATCTTGCCCATGTGCCAGTGCAGGGGGACATGCTTGGGTTCTCATGTCGAAAGAACTCATCAAGATCCTCCATCACGTATCTGGGACCCGCAAATGAACAACCTGGAGAAAGGAGCAGTCGTTCTTCAGAGATGAAACGCCTGCAGCTGTGCTCTTGACTCTCTCTGACTGAGAGGTCGCTGAGAGAGGGAGTGTGTTCTCTTGATTTGGGTCCGGTGATGGCTTTGTCTGCATCTCCCTCTCCCCTCTCACCCTTCTCCCTCAAATGTCACCCCTCACCCTTCTCCCTCCTAACTCCCCCTTTTCAAAGTTTCCCTCCCTCACATCCACAAAGCTGCCTCCTTTCCCAACCCTCTCTCTTCCAACTCATTCCTCCACCTCCTACAATCTTCTACTTCCCTCTGCCCCTCTCCTATTACTACATGGTATCCCTCATCCCATCACTACCTCGCCTTTTGTCCTCCTCCTCATCCTGCCCTCTCCCCAAGCTCTTCTGCAATCTCCTACACACTGTCAACAGCAGAGAGAGATCTACATTTTTGTACCGCCTGGAGAAAACACAATAGGAAATGCGTGACTAGTGAATACTGGGAATCATCTATATTATTTTGCATTAACACTCTCAAATCTCTGATTAATTGAATTATAATAATGGAACAAGCACACTCGGCACACACACACACTCGTCTCGACCACCCTCACACAACATGCAATATACCACCTACAAG
>CM068961.1:89207327-89219407 GCA_035128595.1 Eptatretus atami
TTAGAAATTGTGGAGACGAAAATGTGGGCGTACCTACTGCTTTGATTTGATCGCACCGTGACCTTAGGCTCGGCCTGTGGCGGCAATAGAATTTTCAAAGGCAGTGCCAAGTAGCCTCAAGGTGCCGCAAGGCGACCGCAGCGGAAGGGCCCTAGACGAACGGTGAAATAGTGTGGCCGCCGTAATTTTTGGAGGTTGGCAAAATTTCATTTTTCATTGATAGAGCCTACGGAAAACGCAAGAATAATGCCCCAAGCCCACTGTACGCCGACACGTCGACTGGAACACATCTACGTCCATGTGCTACGGCTTGTCGAATTGCCTACGGCCAAACCTAGAAATGAAAAAAAGTTATAACTCGCCGCTTTAATTCACGGAGACCCCTACGCCTGTAAAAGATAGCCATACGGCGTAGGGCCACCTGAGGCCACCTCAGAAACTCTGCGGTCGCCGCACGTTTCTGTTCAATCAGGGGACGCAGCCTATCCTAGCCGTTAGAGCAAATGGACACATGCTTAAATACCCATTTTCTAAGTGTCATCAGATTGAGCTATGTCAGCTATCCATAGCACAGTGGGTTGGGAAGCATTGTAAGATGTATCAATATATCCGGCATGGTGTGATGGATAACAATGAAAGTTGTCATATAAATGTTTATCTTAAAATAGGTTTTGAAATGTGGCAGTTTTTTTTGGGGGGGGGGGGGTTCAGCAAAACCACCTATTGAAGGTGCTACACGTAGTCAAATATAATGTACATATAATTTTCAGGATTTACTCAATAATTCAACATCGTTTTTACTTCAGTGTTTCTTTATGTTAACAATTATTTAAAAAAATATATATGATTTGATGATAAAAATTGTCAGTCTACAGAGTGTAACTATTGAAGAGCAAAAGATTGAAAACATTGTGTATAACTACTGCCTGAATGCCCTAATGCTCTGTCTGTATTCACAATAGTGTACCATTTATAAATCTGTAACGTTTATCTCTAAAGGTGCTTTCATTGAAAAAATAACATTTTACAAATCAATCAACCACACGTTCAATTGGTAATGTAATTTATAAAATATAAAATACCCCTCCCCTCTTCCCACCCCCTAAATTTCGTTCATCCCCCCCCCCCCCCTGCCAGCTTCCGTCTTCACATACCACTACCCAGTCTCATCCTTCCCCTCTCCTCACCCTCTCCCTCCTCCCATGGCAGGCCTTCTCTCATCATCTCCCCTCCCACTCACATCAGCCCTCTTCCCTCACTTCTCCAAGCTTCTCCCTCACCTTTCTCAAAAGCTCCCCTCTCACTCTTCTCCCTCAAATCTCCCCCTCACCCTTCTCCCTCAAATCTCCCCTCACCCTCCCTCAATCCCCCTCACTTCCCCTCAAATCTCCCCTCTCACCCTTCTCCCTCAAATTCCCCCTCACCCTTCCCTCCTGACTCCCCCTTTTCAAAGTTGCCCTCCCTCACATCCACAAAGTGCCTCCTTTCCCAACCCTCTCACTTCCAACTCATTCCTCCACCTCCTACAATCTTCTACTTCCTCTGCCCTCTCCTATTACTACCTGGTTCCCTCATCCCATCACTACCTCCCTTTTTCCTCCTCCTCATCCTGCCCTCTCCCCAAGCTCTTCTGCAATCTCCTACACACTGTCAACAGCTCTCCCTCCTCCCCCGTATTACCCTCCCCCACCCCTCCCTCCCCTCTCCTGTACCCAAAACCTCCTCCCCTCCATCTTCCTTAACAGTGTGGACTCAACATCCAGGGGCCTTCACTCTAACCTGAACAGACGATCTTTCCATACAGTTGCCACTGACAAACTCAGACATAATCTGTTGAACAGAAACTTTCGTCCTTCAGACATCTTGACTCTCCAGTATCTCTCCCTGGTTACTCCCTCCTGACAGACCTGAGCCTCGTCCTGGCGGTGGAGTTGTTCTCTTCATCAAAAAACTCTATTCCTCACTTACCATGCACTTCCCTCACTCCCCCACATCCCAGGAATCCCGATGACTACATTTTTTACACGCCTGGAGAAAAACACCACTGGAGAAAATGGTGGTAATACTGGAATTCATTTTTATATTGCATTCAAACCACTTTAAATCTCTATTTAAATTGAATTATATAATGGAAGAATGGGTACACAAATTGTCTTGATCAAACTTCCAAAACCATGCAATACAGTAAAGCCCCGACATTCACGGGGATACGTCAATGAAAAATGCCGCGAATGTCAAATCCGCAACTTGTCAGGGCATCCAGCATTGTTTCAATGGGAAAAGGGGATAGCTGTTTTTGTTGCTTGTTTGGTTTTAACAAGTTTAGCTTATGGAAAGCCATGACACAGAACAAACTAAGAGGGGAGCACTCCGGGAGAGGGCAAAACCCTCCGCGCCAATACTGCTAGCCTGTCACTCAAGTGAACCTGATATCCTATTCATTCATTGACTCAACAGTGCTCACAGAGTTATAGGTTTGCAACTTTTCCCTTTTACTTTTAACTTTTACCATACTCAATTCATCTCGTTCATAACTAGAGTTCCTAGGACAAATGAGTTTTACGTGGGTACATCCAACCTGAAAGTGCTCAAAATCAGCCGCAAATTATAATTTGCCATGTTTTTTGTTGAAATCACTAAAATGTAGAAATGCGCAAGAAAAAAAAATCAAATTTTGTTGAAAAAAAAGTTGCAAAAATTTTTTATTTTTTTCCTAAACAATTTTTTTTTAGGGGGGGCGGTGGTTGGTAATCACTTAAAACATAGATAGAAATGCAAAAAAAAGAAATCGAAATTTTTGTATGAAAAAAAAGTTGCAAAAAAATTTTTTTCTCTAAAATTTTTTGTTTTTGGGTCGGGGGTGGTGAAATCACTTAAAACATTGTAGAAATGCCAAAAGAAAAAAAATCAAATATTTTTTCCAAATTGGCGCCATAGCGACCATATTGGATTTTGGACCAAGTCCAAAATCTAAATGGCATTATCCTGGACGACCTAACCCCCAACCAAGTCTCGTCGAAATCCGTCGAGGAGTTTTTCCGTAATACTGTTTCACAAACAAACAAACAAACAAACAAACAGAAAGGGGTAAACAGTAACTCCATCATCTTCGATGGCGGAGGTAAAATGGGAACAGGCAGGAGAAAAAGCGAACACCAAAGCAAACAGGAGGATTTGCGGTATGGGGGATAGAGACACAGAGAGAGAAGGGGAGAGGGATTTCTCAGGATTGAAAGCCATATTCCAAGTCTTGACCAGTTTGTGATTTTGTCAAGGTCTGAGAAGAGGGAAAAGGCTGCTGCCTGACTGTCAGAAGGATGAGAGATATCATGGCAGAGTACAGTCATCAGCAAAGATATAAAGAGGATTTTCCAGACTCGGATAGATCATTGATGAAGATTAGGAATAAGCCGAGAACACTGCCTTGAGATACTCCAACCTGGACAGGAGAGGAGATGAAAGGTTTCCATTGAGAGCCACACATTGGCTGCAAGAGTGGAGGAAGTCAGTAATCTAGGAGTGGAGTTGGCCTTGGATTCCATAGGCAGAGAGTTTGGAGAGCAAGGCAGGATTCCAGACTCTATCAAAAGCTCGAGATATGTCCAGAGAGACGGCCCAGATCTCATGTCTGATATTGAGCATCTCCATCTATTGTTGGGAGAGTCGAAGCAGCTTGTCCAAAGAAGTGACAGGTCTGAATCCGAATTGATGATCTGAGATAAGGCTGTTGCAGAAAAGGAATGATTTTATGCAAACTGTGATGATGGATTCCATGACCCCTGATGAATGGAAGTAAGCTAATTGGTCTGTAGCTAAGGGGATCCATTTTTGCACCTTTTCATATAATGCTGTGATGTTGGCTGATTTCCAAGCAGATGGAAGATGACCTCTGGTAAATGACAGGGTGAAAAGAGCAGAGAGAGGAAGTGCAAGAGCAGCAGAGCAGGTTTTTTAGAACAAGTGAGCTGATGTCGTCTGGTACAGTTGCAGAGTCAGAGTCGAGGGATGAAAGAACCTTCTCCACCTTTTCAGGTGCAAAAGACACAGAATTCCGGAGCAGTTGGGTATGATTGGGAAGGATGGGTACAGTGAGGGAGGAGTTAGGGGCACAAGATTTCGAAGCAAACACAGAATTGAGGCATTTGGCCTTCTCACGAGCGGAGTCGGCTGTGGTGCCATTTGAAGTGAGGGAAAGGATGGAATGGGAACATTCACCAGAGATGGACTTGACAATTAGCCACCAGCTTTCAGAGGAGGGAGACAAGTTTGAAAACTCATTCTTGAGATTTGACAGATGTTTTCTGGCTCTCCTGAGAGTAAACACACATGTGTTGAGGGCTTTGTGGAATGATCTGAGGTTACCTTTCGATTGGATTTGTTTTCCAGGAGGACAATGCAAGTTGTTTTAAAGCAACTACCTAATCACAGGATTCAGAAAACCAAGAGCGAGAGAATGGGTAAGATCATTGAAGACGGGTTAGGATGAATCTGTGCATAAGAGAGAGAGAGCACAGGTTTCTGCGGAAGAATCTCCAGGCTGAATTAATATCAGCAGTGGTGGATATAGGAGACCAGTCCTGAAGTGTTTTGGAAAATAAAAATAATAACAACACAGGGCAGCGAATGTAGAAGTGGGTCACATTTTATGAAACGCAAATACGTAGGGTCCACGAATGTTGAATCCACAAGTGTTGGAGTCTTACATATATTATATATGTATATATATAATATACATTTAATCATATATATGAAGACCACAAGGGGAAAACCAGAGATGTCACTTTTATAAATTTCAGGGTTATTGCACCTGCCAATAGTTGGCAACATAAGGTTTCTCTCACAATATTACTTTAACAAAATAACCAGGGTGTCACATAATTTATATGGTATAAAGTTTAGCCGTGCAATGAAAAACAAGTGTTGTCAAAGCTGAACAAGTAGGAACCCAGAGTTGTCAGTACTTTACTCCTGGTTATCTCCCTTTCATTCATGTTAACTGTTCCACCATAATATTCAGAGTTGAGAAACTAAAAAATGAAAGGTTGTAAAACTTTCACAGCATAAACTCTGAGCACTACAATGGCCTATTTGGTATATACATGGGCTCCGTAGTTGGTGCATATCGTGGTTCAAGCCTGGTCAAACCTTTATTTTTGACTTTTATGGGACCCACGCCGTGGCTTAATGGTTAGCGCGTCTGAGTACCCATCCTCATTCGATGTACCCACCGCCCAATCAACCTGCTTAGGTATATGAGGGAGTCACATGAGTGACTTCGGCTATCGCGGGGTGGTTTATCCTTGGTTTCCTCCCGATTTTCCATCATATTAAGTAGTACGGAGTAAGAAATGGAGAATCCGTCGTCATATAAGCGAAATACCCGTTGAACACCAATCAAACAAAAAAACAATGACCGTTTAATGTTGAAAAAAATAATCTGTCATCACCAAAGTCATGTAATGTATGCTAATAACCAAGAAGCATGAATTTGCTACACATCCTGGGTTTAAAATTGCATGGCAATTATTAAACAAGGGAATAACCAGTTATGTCAGTTTGCAACATTGATTCGTTCTTTGCTCTTAAAATTAAATAACACAGAAGCTTGGCAAATGCTACATGCTTAATTTGATCGGCCAATGATCACTCTTCCTTTTACTGGAAAAGAAATCTATATGACAGTTATTAAACAGTTATTAAACAGTCCACCAAAGTCTTGAAACTTTGTTTTTCAGTTTCTTCAAAATTGACTTATCCTGACATCTCTGGTTTTCCCCTTGTGGTATATATATATATATATATATATATATATATATATATATATATATATAATATATATATATATTATATAATATTATATATATATATATATATTCGAGGCTGTGGAAATTCGCAATACACCATAAAGGGTCCTTCGATCAGTTATGACGATAAGTATGTGTGTAGTTAGATTTCCCCACCGTTGTTTAGAGGAATTTCCGTGTTCACCGGCTGCAATCCTTTGAGATAGCCGTTTTTCTTTTCTCTGTCATTATTTTGGACCAATAATCCCCCAACAACTCAAACACCACCACCTTCGCCTCTTTACCTCCACAACCCCACCCCGCAAACATCGCTTCACCGCCATTCTCAAACGACGCCCGCCAACAACCAAACCACCATAGCAAACCCCCACCACCTTCGCCTTTCTCCTCCACAACCATCAACCACACCACTTGTCAACACCGAACGTCGTGCGTCCAAAGCCCGTCGGTGATTTTACCAAACGCGTCGTGCCACGAGTGCACATGGATCCTTTCGGGAGAGGAAAAACGGATCAGGAGAGGTTCACGCCCCTTTCCGTCCGTCCAATGGCTGAGCGTCGGGCGGTGTGGCCCCGCCTCCAAACGCGAAGCATATGGATCCCTTTTTGGAGAGAGAAACGGATCAGGAGAGGTTCACGCCCCCTTTCGTCCATCCAATGGTTGAACATCGGGGGCGTAGCCCCGCCTCCAAACGCAATTTGATCCGCGTATTTGCATATACGCCCCTCCCCCGGGCTATATAAGAGCGAACGCCGCCGGCTCGAGGTTGAGTCGGAGAAGTCGCAGTGGAGGATATACGGGGACGGACGGTGGAAAGAAGAAGCTCGAAGCAGGCAGTGCAGACAGGGCCCGATCGACGAACGGGAGACGGAGCTCGGAGTGGAGGTCGAGGGGCGAGTTGCGGAGTGGAGCAGGGACGCGGAGGAGAGCTCGGGGCGAGAGTTCGCCGAGTCAGTGCGGTCCCGAGGCCCCGCAAGGGGGACCCAGCGTCAGCCATTCCCCTCTCCCATCCCGAGCAACAAGAACCTTCCCCATCCCGGGCATCAAACAATTCCCCCCATCCGCGCTGAGATAGCGCCGGTAACCCCGTCCGTTCCCCACCCCAACCGTGGTGCCGACCGAGAAACACGTGCTTGCGCAGAGCACGCCGGAGGGAGCTCACCGGCCACGCCAGGGCACGGAGTCAGGCGCGTTACGCTGACATTGCGGCTTGCCCGCCATCGCGCCACGAGGGCGCGGGTAAGACCACTTTGGTCTTTGGACCTGGCCGCTCAACCAGGTTCCACGCGCATTTGGTCCACGGACCTGTCTGCCTCCTTGCCTAATGAGGGTGGCTTTTGTTTCTTTGCTTTTTGTGTAAATGTATGTGTGGCGCCAGTCTTGTAAGTAAACCTGTATAAGTGTGCTGAAAATAATTGCCCTTTTTATTCGGTTGTAACTCTGCGTTGTGTTCTTGCTTGACTGTATACGTGCATTGTTTTGTATAACTGTAAATACGTGCTTGTCCGAGTGTGGAATAAAATGTGCTTGTTTAAATTGTGACCCGTTTCGTTGCGTCCTTTCCTTCGTTTAAAGTTCCATCTTGCATCACGGAAGGATTGGTAGTGGGTTTAGACACCCAGTAAGTAATCTGAACCGTCGAGGTCGGCGATAACTCCGCTCGGTTATCCCTTAGCACGGAACGAGCCGCTTAAGCGGTTCGTGTCCGGAGCCGACCTGCGGCGTGGTACAACTCCTCGCGTACCTACCCGCGCGGGTACTTAGGTATATCGACATTCGGCGATTCATCCTATTTAGCGCGTAGAATGCGGACTGGGTTGTGGTGAGGTTAAACCCCCACCCGTGACTGGCTCCTGGCGTAGTTCCAGGAGGGTCACGACTGAATTGTCTGTCCGGTGGGCGACGCGGCTGCTATTAGAGTTACGCGGCCGATCGCACGCCGGGCGGACCGAAATTCGTAACACTGGTGTCCGGGAGTGGGATTCAAAATCCATCCCGCCTCCAACAGTAATTCGTAACAATGGTCTACAGGAGTGTGGATTCAAATCCACCTCGGTCTCCAACTAAATTCACGGAACCGGATCAGGGTGAGTGAAGCGACCCTCCGTGTTCCCCAAATTCGAGCGAGCCAAATTTAATCCCTTACGAGAAATAAGATGGAGTTTCAAGGCAGCGGGTGCTGGGGTAGAAATGAATATGTGTAGTAATGTAGGATCCATGGCCCGGGACGGTTCCATTGTAATTCTAATCCAAGGGAGCTCACCCTCATGTATTGAGCACGGACTTTGCCGGCAAACGGAGTCGCACAATGGCGCGCGGATCGCACCTCAGCGCAGAACGGAGCGGCCGCTATTATTGGCAAAACGAACATCACGACACGAGGCGAGCGCTCCCAACAACCGTTTCAAACCATGTGGGCATGGCAGGCGAGGCAGGCGGAAATCGGCGGGCTTCGGAAACAATTGGAGGAAGAATGGAAAACCGAGCTCGAAAAGAAACAAAAGAGCACGATTTGGAAGTAAAACAACTAATGGAAAAATATTGGAGGGGGCAAGGCGGTTCAAAGAACTAGAGGGGAGAGTGAGGGAAATACAGTTGAAGAGAAAAAATGTGAACACGATTTGGAAATAAAGCAACTAAAGCGAGAGGTAGAAGAAGGCAACGGAAAGAAAAGAGCCTAGAAGGGACGATAAAAAGAAAAAAACTCCTCGTACGCTACCCGCGCGGGTACTTAGGTATATCGACATTCAGCGATTCATCCTATTTCGCGCGGTAGAATGCGGACTGGGTTGTGGTGAAGTTAAACGCCCACCCGTGACTGGCTCCTGGCGGTAGTTCCAGGAGGGTCACGACTGAATTGTCTGTCCGGTGGGCGACGTGGCTGCTATTAGAGTTACGCGGCCGATCGCACGCCAGGCGGACTGAAATTTGTAACAATATATTTAATCATATCATATCATGAGAGGGCATGACATGTGGGAGTGTGCATATAGAGTGAAGAATTGCCCATCAATATGGCTATGCACAATGGCGATGCAATGTCAATGGGGATTTATTCACTTAATTAACATGGGCTAAAACAATTACCCCCTCAAACATCATCATCTCCATCAGCTTGTCTTTATCATTAACATCAATATCAGCATCACGTTATTGGATTAAATTTATCATCATTATTATTAAAGGTAAGTTTAATGATCTAAATACCTCAAGAAAATAAACTTTATTCTATGTTTATCATACAGGAAAAACAAGCCTGGTGTTGGCTTAATGTTTAACGTAGCTGGCTTAACATCTTCAGGTCTTGGGTTTGAGCCCTTGTATTCCGTCAAATAACACCAGGTGGGATTGACTCGGCCTGTCATCCTTCCGAGGTTGGCAAAACGAGTGCCACATTACTGGTAATAGGGGGCACTGCATCAGCAGCACAGCGGGCTCCCAGCAATGATGCAACCCTCAGCCACAGGATGCATTCAAAACAATAATAATAATACTTCACTTTATGTTCTTAATAACTTTTATTCATAAAAAATAAATTGCACAAAAAAAATTCATTATTATGTTAACTTTGGGTTGAGTTTGGAGTTTTTTTGAAGTTTTTTTTTAAAGTTGAAGTCCCTAACCCTAACAGCTTGGTTGAGTTTGGAGTTTTTTAATTTTTATTTTTAGCAGCATCTCGAGTAGCGAAGGCTGCTCTAAAAACGCTCGGCGTTGTTTTTCTTCTTCTTCTTCTTCTTCTTCTTGTGAAGCCAAAACCTTTATATTAGGACTCGGCTCTTTAATAACACGATCCGGATCTCCTTAAATACTAAGCACCTGTACACATCGTCGCATTGAGGGTGCCTTTTGAGAGCGTCTATCATGAACTTTTAAATATATTCGGACATTTGCTTTAAAGTTTCGAAAAGTTCACGTTACTATTTAAAGATTATTCCATTTAATGTATTGTAAATTCGTAAATACATTATTTATTTCATAAATACACTATGTTTCGTAAATACGTAAATACACTATGACGGGTCTTGCTATTGGCTTAATCAAGGCACGTGACGAAATATCGGAAGTTGTTTTTTTTTTAGCCGACAAAACCTTTAGGACGCTGCTCTTGGACACATTTGTCCTTGTTTAAAGTTGAAGTCCCTAACCCTAACAGCTTGGTTGAGTTTGGAGGTTTTTTGTTTTTTTAAAGTTGAAGTCCCTAACCCTAACAGCTTGGTTGAGTTTGGAGTTTGTTTTTTTTTTTTTTTAGTTGAAGTCCCTAACCCTAACAGTTTGGTTGAGCTTGGAGTTTATTTTTTTTGCTTTTTTAAAGTTGAAGTCCCGAACCCTAACAACTTGGTTGAGTTTGGAGGTTTTTTTTGTTTTTGTTTTTTTTAAGTTGAAGTCCCTAACCCTAACAGCTTGGTTGAGTTTGGAGTTTGTTTGTTTTTTTTATTTGAAGTCCCTAACCATAACAGCTCGGTTCAGTTTGGAGTTTTTTGTTTGTTTTTTTTTAAGTTGAAGTGCCTAACCTAAACAGCTTGGTTGAGTTTGGAGTTTTTTGGGGGTTTTTTGAAGTTGAAGTCCCTAACCCTAACAGCTTGGTTCAGTTTGGAGTTTATTTGTTTTGTTTTTTTTAAGTGAAGTCCCTAACCCTAACACCTTGGTCCAGTTTGGAGTTGCTTTTTTGTTTTTGTTTTAAGTTGAAGTGCCTAACCCTAACAGCTTGGTTCAGTTTGGAGTTTTTTTTTGTTTTTTTAATTGAAGTCCATAACCCTAACAGCTTGGATATTTTTTGTTTTTGTTTTAAGTTGAAGTGCCTAACCCTAACAGCTTGTTCAGTTTGGAGTTTTTTTTTTTAAGTTGAAGTGCCTAACCCTAACAGCTTGGTTCAGTTTGGAGTTTTTTTTTGTTTGTTTTTTTTTTAAGTGAAGTCCCTAACCCTAACAGCTTGGTTCAGTTTGGAGGGTTTTTGTTTGTTTTTTAAAAGTTGAAGTTCCTAACCCTAACAGCTTTTTTTTGTTTTTTTTTTAGTTGAAGTCCCTAACCCTAACAGCTTGGAGGTTTTTTGGGGTTTTTTTAAGTTGAAGTGCCTAACCCTAACAGCTTGGTTCAGTTTGGAGTTTTTGTTGTTTTTTTTGAAGTTGAAGTCCCTAACCCTAAGTGCTTGGTTGAGTTTGGAGGTTTTTTTTTTTGTTTTTTTAAAGTTTAAGTCCCTAACCCTATTTCCCATTATTACCCTCTTGGTTTGTGGGTTTGAGTTCACGGGGATTTTCACGAACGTAACTCCAGCAAACAGCAAGGTCTTCCTGGATAAACTGACACTGGGTGGTGTCGTGTTCTACAGATATTCTAGTTGTTGTTGTTGTCATGGGACACGCCGATGACCACGTGGTTTGTCCACGCAATAAACAGTTCCGGCTCAGCCTTCGTTCCCTCCCTTTTGGTATTTTAATTCCAAATTCACCATCACACCCAAACCGTGCGTAGCGTAATAAATACATGACCCCTTGATCGGTCAAAATGATCAAGAACATTTCTGGTTCGTTTAATATCTCATTCAGAATTGAGTTTCCTTCACACCGACGCGCGGTTTCTCTCTCGACCTGAGCTGTTGGTTGCTGTGATGGAGCACACACAGCACGGACCGCGCACGGGAACCGGAACTTCACGGTGGAGCGGACACGGCACGGACCGGGTACCGAGTCCTCACCCTCATGTTCACCAACGCTGGTCCGAGGTCCGCAGCATTTCCCGGAACGACGGTGTTTCCCCTGATCGGTTTGTCATCGTTGTTGGTCACGTCTCCCTTCATCGTGGAGCACGTGCTCAACACTCTGAACCGCGTGTGATCGATCGTGGGAGCGGTTTCGCGCGAGCAGATTCGGCACACGCAGCACGTGCTTCGATGAGGATTTTTTGTGTTTTCCCGGTGTTGTCTTTCTGTCGTCGGAGTGAGAATACAGACAGATTTAAAATGTAAAAAGAGAGTAAAGAGGCTATTAAGAGGGTAAAAGGAGATAATATGAAGTTAATGAATCAAACACCTGTCCAAATATAACCAGGAATCTCTAAATTTGGGAAAGACATCGTTTTAACCTTTGATGAAACTGAACGTATTTGGGAATCTGTCAGAAAGGTGACATCGTTGGCCGTACACGTGTGGGAATGAATGAAAAACATTGTCTCGGACAAACTTTAACAGGGAAACGTTTGTAGAAATTACAAACATGATAATTATACAATTCCTACTCACCAATAAATTAATGTCGATTGAAGAACGGTTGGAACGGGAGA
>CM068961.1:89227399-89242909 GCA_035128595.1 Eptatretus atami
TCAGGGTAAGCTTAGGTCCCAGAACACATATTCATTCTCAAAATGAAGAAATTTTTTTTTTAACTGAAATGACAGAAAAATAACACTCACCTTTTATGAGACATTCGATAAGTTCAGGATCCACCTTCACCTTCTGATTAAAATCTGAAAAATAATAATAAAATAAAAATACAAATAAAAAACCTTCATGCTTCTATCAAAATGATTGCACGTTGGTAATCAACTGCTTCTGCTACAGCCATTCATGCATGCACAATTTCCCTGAACATCTCCACAAGCATTGTTAACATGCAAGACTCAGATTTTAATGAGCTTGATGTTCAGGTCACTACACGGACATTTTGGAAAGAGACAAGGCTCATCGAGAAGCAAAATAACAACAGGGTAAAGGAGTTCTCAGAAACCTCAAAAAGAAATAAATATGTTTAACAGATACTGATAAAGAACGAAGTACATGGGTTCCCTTCACCCAATACCAAAAGGTGAAGTGAGGTGAGATGCAACCATTTAAAACAAAAATTTAATTACTTTTTATTCTAATTCCAAATGACAAATTACATCCTAATTATACAAAATACATCATTAAGCATCGCTTACAATACCAATGAAGCACACAAGGGGAATAACACAGAGAAGCACACAAGGAATAAAAGTAATCTAAATTGTTGTGGACCCCGCATCGCGGGGAGACCACGAGGGATGGATTTCCTCGGGTTGCTTGCCGGACTCACCGGAATCGCAGGCCGTCGCACATGAATAACTTTGTGACGCGGCGGGTCGCTCATCGACCGTGAACGTCAATCACTCGACCGCGTGAATTAGGGTCCTCTGTATAAAACCGTTTACCTAAGGGACACGTAATCTCATTACCAGGGAACACGCCCTCGCTACGTACTTGCTTTAACCAGATCACCTACCAGATCAGATGCAGCTGAGCGGAACTGCCAAGTACGTACCGGCTACAAAACAGATCATTGGGGAATACCGTCCCGGCTAAGCTCGGGTGCGGGCCATGCTGGACCAATGAAAGAAAATATGAAAACGAACTGGGAACATTTCTAAATAGCACAATTATTTAACAAAAGCGAGAGAAAGGTATGTGGCACAATGAATAGGATTTATTGGTAGTACACGCAGGGAAGCAAGGAATTTGTGGGGTGGCAAAGAACAAGCAATCTTACAAAGCAACAGAGCAGAGTTACCCATACAATTTCTACAGTTTTACTTTATGCTGGACAGGTGCATCTCTGTCTCTCCCAAACACACACAACACAACACACCACACACACACAACACACAACAATTAGATAGTGCAGAAAGAAGACAGGTGAGGGTAAGCATCTCTAAATACCTGGCATCGGTCGTTGGCCAACAACCCAGAACGCTAAGGGAGAGGTAGGTGGGAGGAATACGATATCTAAAGTGTCGGAGTGGTAGGTGTGATTTATTGCAATGTAAGGTGTGGTGTCGTGCGAGAGGAAAATGTGAATGCGCGTCAGTTTATTTGTTCCTTCATTCCGGCCGCAAAAAACACATATCGGCTTGGTAATTAAGCGTCCACAGAGAGACGGATAGATTGGAGAGAGAGACAGAGAGAGAGAGAGAGAAGAGAGGAGAGAGAGGGGGCTCCACTCTGCTCCTTTTTAGCCCTTGGGGAAAAGGCAGGATGAGGACCAGATAGCAGGCACTGTGAGCCCAATCCACTCTTATTGGGCCACAGCGGCCTTAACCACCACCCAGGTCGCTCCGGGACCAGAAAATTGCTCAGTAGTTGCCAACCTTGTCGGCTCGGAGCTCCTCACTTTACATGGGCTGTGGTCCCCACACGCACCCCACCGAGCCGTGTGCTGACTCATGTTATTTCACGTGGAATTGAGCAGCTCTCGGACTAGGTGGACCCCACGTGAGCAAACTCGCATTGTTGGGTTCGTGTCCATGTCTAGTCAACCTTCCCCTACGTCCATGCTGATCCTTGATTCGTC
Organism: Eptatretus atami; assembly: GCA_035128595.1. Classification (NCBI taxonomy): domain Eukaryota; kingdom Metazoa; phylum Chordata; class Myxini; order Myxiniformes; family Myxinidae; genus Eptatretus; species Eptatretus atami. Next base: position 89,229,382 of record CM068961.1, read on the forward strand.
GGTTTAATAGACGCTGGAGATGAGTTGTCATGGTCCAGCGTAGAGCAGGACCCCGCAGCATAGTCTTTGTGAATGAGTGGTAATTGTGGCGCCTGTAGAGCGGTGATGTCGCACATGGCTGGCCGGGCCCACCAGGTAATGCCCGGCACCATGTGGCGCTCAAAGTAGAATGGTGAATTACAGTGAGGTAGGAGCATGAATGGTCGTGGAAGTATTTTTCCTGTGTGGTGGAAGGGGTAGCGGTGAAGATAGTGAGGTTCAGTGGCGAGATGAGTTTGAGGTGAGGTGATGGTGAGAACTGGCGTGCACATTCATTCAGATAATGGCACACAATCGTGAAGAACATTACTGTCGGCAGGGAGCGCTCGCAGCGTGAACCTGCTATAGGTGCTCGTAGCTAATGTTTCTTTATATGCGTGACGTGCGTGCTTGCATGGCTTGTGCGTGTGACAGCAGGGAAAAAGGTGAGAGATTGAGGGACATACAGGGATGAAAAAGACCGAGCTATGAGAGTACCCTGCAACGCAGTTCATCCGATTTACCACTACAAATGAGGGGAGGACTAACTATACAAATCTAATGGAATAACTGCCTTGGATCACTGTAATGTTGGTGCCATTGCCTTCGAGGCATGCGGTTTACAGAACCGCAATAATATGACAAAAGGAGCAGTGTCTGTCTGTTTGTTTGCCATGTTATAACTTGAGAATGGATTAAAGATTCAATGACGGTGGATTCAGGGAACTCCCAGGAAGGCTTTTGTGATCAAAAATAAAAATGAAGGAAGGTTCGTGTGGATGGTACGAGGGCACACGTGTCGAAACTGCAAATCGCCAACTTTCGACGCTGGTTATCCCCGCATGGAGGCAGATCCCCAGGAATCCTTTTTTGTTCTTGCCCCATAAATTGCATCGCAGCAAAGATTGGTAATCCCATCAGCGAAACACACACACACACACACCAACACACACACACACACTTAAGACTGCCCAGCAGGGTTGTTAGCCTTGCTGCCCATGATTCCCATCAGTGAGTGACGGGTCTTAAATGCTAGTAATGGCTAACTAAGGGGAAATGAAGAGGAAGAATATTATTCTTGCTTTTTAAAAACCAGAAACACCCGCTTCCTCTGGGAACATTGGCAAATCTTCTCCCCACCGCCTTCCCCCCACCCCAATTCACACTCATTTTAAATGGATTTATCCATTGAGCATAAGAGAGGAATTAGGAGGAGAAGGTAGCAGAACACAGAAAAGGATCATTAGGAGGAAGGATCCAAAGTTGAAGGATGAAAAGAGGCACAGATGGAAAAAAGACAAGTACACAATATCTCCCTTTCAAACAACCTTCCAAACATTGTACAATCATTGTGTGTAACTTTTGAAATCAGATGTTGTTCAAACCTTTGCTTTGCAAGGACAAATCATCCACCAAGTCAGACTCCACCTTCACTCGTACAATATAATCTGGAAAGAAAATTACAAAGAAAAATGTGAAGTAATGTTTCTGAATTCCTAAATCAAAAGATAGTAGTCAACATCCACATGTCACTCATTGGGCAATTCCACGTGAAAGGGGAAAGTCAGATGTTTAAAGCTAGGTATTTTCAGCTAAATGTTACTTTTCTGACTCTTCATAAGTTGAATTAAAGGGAATGACAAAGTTTTCAAATCTCAGCTACCAGTTGACAAAAAAAAATCATCATTCAAACATAATCCATAAATTTGATTCAATTTTTACTGTTCGAGCTATAATCTTCAATTGACCTCCTTCTATTACATTTTCAGACATACCAGTTTTTGAAAGATGTCAGTACTTTCATTAGGCTGTTTTTCAAACATATTATAAGAAAAGATTGCAGATGTTAAAGGTTTTCAGATAACAGCCCTAAAATCAGCTGGTCTGAAGGTGATGTAACACAGAGTCACGAAAATTAATAACTTTTCTACTAGACAAAAACCCCTGCTGTATTGAAGTGCCAATTAGAATTCTCCTACTAGTCCTGTGCTGAACTAAATGGCAGCAGCAACAGACCTCTAATTGTCTTCTTGTGCTGTAATCTGGACATGTGAACATCGGTAACGCGAGTCGCGTGTAGCGCGAGTCAACGATATCAGGTGGGTTTAGTTTCAAGAAATAGCAATAGATTGCGCGACGGAGGAATTTTTATTCCGAGAATCCTTTGCGTGAAGTCACGGCGTGTTCTAGCTTGTTTGCAAGCGCGATTTTTGAAGTGACAATCATTATCATCCATCCATCAGTCAAGGTAAGGATGACATCATGCAGTTTATAATAATAAATGTGATAATATAGAAGTATATTTTAAAATTTTTCAGACATTCCCTCGCAATGTATCCATGATCATTAATTTCTCTACCAAGTGTCCAGCACGGAAAGTGACGGGATTACGATAGATCATGCTTTACAATACCTTTATTTTCTATCCTCGGGTGTGAGCATATCCTCTCATGTGTGTGTTTATTTAACGGTAGCCATAGTCCAGTGATCAGCACACAATTCTAGATCCGCTTTTTTTTGTTACGTCATTACAGATTTTGTCATGGCGCTCACTGCGGCTGAAAGGCAGCAGAAGAGGCGACAGAAACCTTCGCACGATGGAAAATAGGATGATTATAATAGACAGGCAAAGGGAAATACATATGAACTAGAGGGGGAGCACTCGGTAGAGTGCAAAACCTCCGCGTCAATACTGCTAGGTCACTCAAGTGAACCTGATATCCTATTCATTCAATTTGACGTCAACAGTGCTCACAGAGTTATAGTTGCAACTTTCCTTTTACTTTTAACTTTACATACTCAATTCATTCGCATAACTAGATTCCTTGAGACGAAATTGATTTTACGTGGGTAACCCACCTGAAGTTCCAAAATCAGCCGCAATTATAATTTTGGCATGTTTTTTTGTTGGAAATCACATAACATGTAGGAATGCAAAAAAAATCGAAATTTTGTTTGTTGAAAAAAAAAGTTGCAAAAATATTTTTTTTCTCTAACAATTTTTTTTTTGGGGGGGGGGGTTGGAAATCACTTAAAACATGTAGTCCATGAGCCAGGCCAGTATATCGGCTACGACTACTGGGGTGACTAAACATGATGGGATCTGTATGTTATATTATGAGTGATGTAGAATACTATTAAGATATTTGATAGCCTTCCCGCACTGGTAGCTTAGTCTGATTTTGTGATGCAATGGGGGTTGCTACTCCATAAAACAGATTTTCAGCGTGACGCTCGGGTTTTCCTCATTTTCTTTAATGTAGAAATGCAAAAAAAAAAAATCTCAAATATTTTTTTTCAAATTAGCCCATAGCGGCCATATTGGATTTTGGACCAAGTCCAAAATCTATGCATGATCCTTGACCATACCTAATCCCCCACCAAGTTTCGTCGAAATCCGTCGAGGAGTTTTTCGCGTAATCTGTTCAACAAACAACAAACACAAACAAACAGAAAGGGTGAAAACAGTAACCTCCGATCTCGAGTGGTGGAGGTTAATTACCGCGACAATGAAGAAAACAAAGAAATGAAACTGCCGATGACTGAACAAAACATTGACGCGAATGAACCGTGAAAAGGTGAGGCAACGGGTGGTGAATGCAGAGCTCTGAAGAGGCGCGAGCGACTTTGTCCCCTACCGCGCATTCTTCACCCTTCAACGTGGCCGCGCTTTGGGGAAAGCAATGCGTAAGGAAAAACGGGCATTGACTTCCTCACTGCCAAGGACCCCGAAGCGAAGAAAAGCCATGATCAGAAAGCTGTACACTTCAATCCAAGCAGATCAAGAGAATGATCCTGACAACAAAAGCCGAAAGGGGCCAAAACTCCATTCCAAGTGAAACCATTGAGGCGGTGAAAACATTTTGCGCCAGGGATGATATTAGTCAGCCAAGCTCCAGCAGAAAAGATGTTGTCACGTGAGGGGATGATGGTACTAAAGTCAGTACCAAACCAGGCACCTCACTTACTCCGTAAACGTAAGTTTACGCGCGCTGTTCCAGAAGGAATTCCCAGATACGAAGATTGTAAAAGCAAGTTCGCTGACTTCGTCCTCCGCATATGTCTACTGAGCAGCAATTACCACATAATGTTTGCTTGTGCCGGTATCATGAAAATTTCGTGACCGTGTAAATGCTTTGCATAAGGTCCAGCCGTCTGTACCAATGTATTCACATGACCTCCCTCAAATGTTTCTATGTAACCAAACGCGCCGCAATGTTGGTTTAACGAATGTGAACCCTGCTCTGATGCAAAAGGATCCGAAAGGTGTGTTGTTGAGGAAAACAGACAAGTTACATGGACAACTTGAAAAAATGACTGTGATGGAAAACTTTCCAAAGTCATTGGAGGAGGGTACAACAAATGATTTGGTGGATCCACATTTGTAATCTGATCCAAAGTTCATGGAGCATTGCTTCGTCAAAGGGAGCAAGCCTGTTCGTATACAAGGAACGGGATGCTGCCTCTGCCAGTGAACATTCTGATACAGCTCTTCTTCAGGTGGATTTCTCGGAAATTACACTTGTGTCTACCAGGATGAGATTCAGAGTGCTCACTGGCAGCAGGCTCAGGTCAGTCTGTTCACAGCTGCATTATGGTTTGAAGGTACAATCCATCCGATTGTATTGGCGTCAGACAACCTTCCACATTTGAAGGAAACGTTGTCGCATATATAGATCGTTTGTTAGAAACAATTCCCAGACAGTGTCACACATGTATCCATATGGTCCACGGGCTGCTTCCAGTTCAAGAAGGTATATCTTGCTGCGTTGAAGCCTCTGCGAGGAAACACAATAAAGAATCATCTGATTTCTTTGCAACGTCTCACGGAAAGGGTCCGGTGGACCGGAATCGTGGAGCCGTCAAGCGTGTTGTATGGAATAGCGGTTAAGGATAGAAAGGCCATTGTTACCAATGCGTCAAGCTTCAGGGAAGCGGCAATGACAAGCAATGTGCTTGTACTGAAATAAAGGGCCACGGAGATTGAAAAGAGAAATGAAGTCCTGGATGTCAGGTTTTTGTTGTATGCCAGTCTGTCTGGGATAATGGTGCGTGCATTGTATGAAGTTGATAATGTCGAGATAGAACTCTGTACAATACCTCAGTATCTGCTAGGCTGCAGATTGCTGCCTGCAGTTGCATTGCTTGTCTCAATGAGAGCTGATTGTGAACACTAAAAGATCTGTCGTTGGGGTATGGTGCTCGTGTCAAGTATTGGAAGAACAAATTACCCAGGGGAGGTGAAGACGTGTAGACATAAGAATGTTCAGGTGAGCTCATGGTCAGCTGGAGAAATTGGAAGGGCTGTTCGCTGATGAGAATTTGTCTACACAGCACGACAATATTTTCTGAAGACGGACCCCATTCTTGAGGACCACCGTCGCCATTTTGCCTTTGTAATTTCAGGTTGGCACTCGAGACAGTTTACTGCACAAAAGTGCATATTGTTTCTGTTATGAATGGCCCATTTTGAAAGCTAAAATCTCTCTAGTTATGCCCGTTTGAAAGTTTGTTTGAAAGCTATTAAATTCCTAGTTATGGCCTGTTTGAAAGTTTAATTAATTCCTAGTTATTTAATGTTATCTCTGTTTTATTAAGTTACATCTAATTACGTATCCTGTAAATAAATACTAGTCAGTAAGTTCAGCTCTTTGTGAAGACAGCCCGTGTGGATTATCAGTGTGGGATGGATTTCAGTGTGGGAAAATTTGTACAGGAAGCTCACGGTAACGGCGAGTCACAATCTATAATTTAATTTATTGCCCATATTTATGAAAGGAAAATAATTCTTGTTGACAGATCGTTGTATGAAAGCCCTGTTTAACTGAACCGTTGTGAACCCAAAAGATATTCTTTTGTTGTTCGTTTTATCAGTTTAGGACAAATTTGGCATGTCATGAGGTGATTCTTGTGGCTTTCCTTGTTCTGGTTAGACGCGAGTCACGCAAAAAATAAATTCAAATAAGCAACTATATTTAACATTAATATTATTATTTGTTTTTCTTTTCATACCTTAAACCGTCAAAGGTTATTGACAAACTGAAGTACAACTTCTGACCTGTATCACTGCATTGTATACTCTGAGATATAGATTTGGCAATTGAGCTATAAATGTAACGATCGAACGGTCACGATTGGAATTGCCTCAGTTTCCAGCTAATGAAACAGATTAGTAACATTAGAGGGGAAGAGCAAAATATGTATTTGAAACGAAACCAAATAGGTACAAGAGTGGAAAAGACAAGGTCAGTATAGACTAACGGATGTTGTAATAATGTGGATTGTGGCTGATTGGTTCAAATCAGTCCAGAGTGCTTTCACACAGGATTTGCGTCAAGGAAGAGGTCTCCGCTCAGCATTTCAGTATCAAGGAGTACTCCAGATTTTTGCTGCTGAAATTGGCTGCCGGTATCGCTAGATTTTTTGAGAAATGTATATAAAGTAATGCACACCGATGCCCATAAATACATATATTTGCACACTTGCTTTTGTGTTACCAGTATTTGGGTATACAGAAGGATACGTTGTGCTGTCCTCTCTGTTTTGTTCTGCGTGCAACCTGCTCGTCATCCTAGAACTTGCCCTGGCATTGCTCCTTGTCTCTCTCAAAATCTAAATACTCACCGCTCTTTTTCTCAGGTTGTTTTTTTGATAAGGTGCCTGTTGTAGATGATAAATGTGTATTGACAATAATCGTAAAGTAGCATGCCTCGTGGTAAGTAAATAACCCATTTTCTAAGTTGTCATCAAAATTGAGCTATGTCAGCTATCCATAGCAGAAGTGGGATTGGGAAGCATGTGTAAAGATGTATCATTATTCCGGCTGGTTGATGGATAACATGAAAGTTGTCATGATAAATGTTTATCTAAAATAGTTTTTTGAAATGATTGCAGTCTTTTTGGGGGGGGGTGGGGGGGGGTTTTAGCAGAAAAACCCCGCTAATTGGAAGGTGCTACCGGTAGTCAAATATAATGTAACATATAATTTTTCAGCGATTACTTCATATAATTCAACAGATCTGTTTTCACTTCAGTGTTTCTTATGTTAACAATGTTTTTAAAAAATATATATGAGATTTGATGATGAAAAGAATTGTCAGTCTAGCAGAGTGTTAACTATTTGATAGAGCAAGAAAGATTGAAAACATTGTGTAATAACTACTGCCTGAATGCCCTAATTGCTCTGTTCTTGTATACAAATAGTGTCATTTATAAATGCATGTGAACGTTTTATCTCTCAAAGGTGCTTTCATTGACAAATACTATTTTACAAATCAAAGTCGAAACCACACTGTGGCGTCAATTGGTAATGTAAATTTTGTAAAATATAAAATACCGCTTGCCTCTCCTGCTCCACCAGTGTTCGTGACCACCTAATTTCGTTCATCCCCCCACCCCCCCTCCCCCGACACCTGCCACTTCCGTCTTCACCATATAGGACTGGTACGTTAGTATGATCGTGATCATACGCTCTCTCTTCCTCTCCTCACCGCTCTATCCTCTCCCCATGGCCAAGGCCTGCTCTCATCATCTCCCCTCATCACGACTGCACATCAAGCCACCTTCTTCCCCACTTCTCCAAGCTTCCTCCCTCACCTTTCCTCAAAGTCGCCCTCTCACTCTTCTCCCTGACTCAAATCTCCCCTAACCCTTCCTCAACTCCTGCATCCCAATCTCCCCTCTCACCCTTACTCTAGCCCTCACCTTCCCTAAAATCTCCTCTCACCCTTCATCACTCATATGCTCTCCTTCCCTCAAACGTCCTCATCTCCCTCAATCTCCCCCCTCACCCTTCCCCCGCTCAAAATCTCCCCTCGACCCTCCCTCAAATCTCCCCTCACCCCCTAACTCCTCTCACTCCCCTCAAAGTCTCCCCTCACCCTTCCCGCCTCAAATCTCCCCTCGCTCTTTCCCCTCCAAATCATCGCCCTCACCCTTCTCCCTCAAATCTCGCCTCACTACCTTCCTAAAATCTCTCCTCTCACCCTTACTCGCCTCAAATTCCTCCCGTCACAGACCTGTTCTCCCTCCTGCCCCGCCTTTTTCAAGAGTTGCCCCTCCTCAATCCAACAAAGCTGCCTCCTTTTCCCCAACCCTCTCACTTCCAACTCTTCTGCCACTCTAGGTGTACTAGTGGGTTCTAGGGCTGTTTCCTCTCATGCCTCTCTTCGTATTACTACTGGTTGTCCCTCATCCCATCACTACCGCTGTGATGGTGCGCTCTTGGGTCGTTCAGTGCTTTCGCCTTTTGTCCTCCTCCTCATCGCTGCTCTCCCCTAAGCTCTTCTGCATCTCATCACATTGTCACAGCTCTCCTCCTGCCTCCGTATTAGCTCCCCACCCTCCCCTCCCTCTCCGTACCAAAACTCCTCCTCTATCTCTCTTATCAGTGTTGGTGGAGTCAAACATCCAGGCCTTGTGCACGCTAACCTGACAGCATCTTTCCATACGGTTGCCATCTGGCAAACCAGAAAGATCTTTCATACAGGTTGCCACTGAAACCAGGACATTCATGCTGTTGAACAGAAACTTCGTTTCCGCGGCCCAAGAGCATCTATGACTCTCCGATCGTATCTCCTCTGGTGTACCCTCCTGACAGACCTGAGCCTTCGTGGGCTGGTGCGCGGTGGAGTTTGTTCTCTTCATCAAAAACTTTTCCCTCACCTTACCATGGCCTTCCCTCACTATCCCCACATCCCCAGAATCTCGATTGACTACATTTTTGTACACGTGGAGGGAAAAACACCGCACTGTGAGTTAAGGATTACTGGTGATAATCGAATATGTCGGGTGGATTCTCATTTTTATATTTTGCCCTATCAAACCACTGGTAAGTCTCTTATTTAAGATTGAATGATATATTACAATTTGAGATATGGGTATAGCAGCAGTAATTTGTCTCTGTGATCGAGCGAATTTACTGAAGAAGAACAGGCCTATGTTGTTCTTTCCAGGAGAGCCAGCTGAGATTGTGCCAGCTGTGGCGGACTTGGTGGGGTCACGCTCACGCCCAAGAAGGCCGTTGCTGAAGTTGTGCACATGCGGCAAGCGGTGGTCAGTGGTTGAGCTCCAGCAGATATGTGAAAAAAATGGTGCTTTAGTGATACAAGTGATTGTATATTTGGTATCTGAGCTCGCTGGTAGGCTCTGGGGCAGTTCCCGTGATCGCTGGCTGAGTAATCAGTATTTGTTGCTGGATATCAGCCGTGGAAGATGGTGAGGCATTGTTCGCTTCTTCCAGTAGCGATATGCGCGGCCGGAGGTCTTGTACAGAAATAGCCGTACGATTCGTGTGTGTGTAACACTAGGTGTGAGAGCTGTTGCGCATACTATTATGGCTAAGTACCATAGGCTTGGAGTGGTTTCATATTAACTACAATAGGTAGCTTCTACCAATCAGAAATAGCAAAAAAAGGTTTGACAAAGTGTGAACTAGAACCATTTATTTTGGTCATTTTTTGTGCATTTTTTGCACTTTGGACGTTTCTACACAACTCTTCAAAAAACTGTTATCAAGCCACATGGAATGACCTGTTGTTCATTTAACACTTTTGAACTCAGAGGAAGTGCTTCTGTTTGATCGTAACATCAGTTACAAGTCAAAATTATCAGTGACCTCTAGATCCAGTTAACAGAGTCTAACTATGATGCATGAATACATGTGTACATGTACATAATTAGATCATTCTGTGATCTTCTGTTCCGGTCTTCTTACTTCTTGTACACTCCCACCACAGTGACATAGAGTGCACTGGAGTGGCGGCCTTGACACACTTGCACTGTCCTCTGCACTCCCTTTTTGCAGCCACCACCGTTAAAGTAGTTGCGACATACTCAGTTGCTCTCTGGACGGGTTGTCCAGTATTGTCCAGCCATTATGGTGTGAACCCACCGCCCAGTCACTGGGCGATGGGAGCTCTGGTGTGGACACATCATCTGGCCCAACATGTAGCCGGCTTTGGTAGGTAGCTCTCTTGCTGTCTGTTCAGGTTCACGAGTTGGTGGGAGAGCATCTGATTGATCTGCCATTCTGGGTGAACAGATGCTTGCGACACTCATTGACATGTTCCTGGTATGGTGCGATCATAGAGCACAACAACAAAAGTCCAGTGCAATCCAGGTGGTCATCTACGGCTGAAGGAGTTGGCGTGGAGCCAAGGCACATAGAATGCCTGCAGTGACATCATGACTCTCAAGGCTTCCAGGTTTCCCATCTTTTTCTTCCCCCGGCCTCCGAAGCTTGAAACGTGTCGCATCCAGTGCGGGGCTGGAAGAATGGCAAACCTTCGACACTTGTTAGTCCCAAGAAACCAGACATCTCATGAGCTGACAAGAAACCTGAAGTTCTTCCTGTGCAAAGCAACCCAGAGCTCAATCAATGTCCAGACGTCCAGACTGCTGTCACCAGCAAGGACACGACATCAGTCTACTGTACGGATCGACACTTTGTTGTATCCTGCCTCACAGCGCTTCAGCATGGGAGTAGCATTTGTGTCACCTCTTCATGGCTACAAGGGGCACAGACCAGCAACATCTCGGGCCCTGCGTACAAACCAATCTTTGATGTGGGTGCTGATGACTTGTTTGTCTCTGTCTGCTTGTTGCTACTCTGGTGGCTAGGAAAGTCACAACTCCATCTTGTTCTATCTGTGCGAAGAATAGGTCTGCATTCCAGGATGAACTAGATGCTCGACTCGTCTCCTATGCCTTTTGTCTTCTTCTAGTGTCTTGCCTTCAAACTGTTGTGAGGTATTCATCCAGACATATCCATCCTGCTCGTATCTGCAGTTGAGATGTGATGTATGCAAGCCATACCTCTGATGCATACGTCGTGTGAAGGTCTTTGCTAGTGCCACGGTGGCAGCATACTGATGATCGCTGCACACATCAAGGATGATGACGTTCAACTGCTGGACTAGCCAGCAGCAGGCAGCATTCTCCGTGGAGGGACGCCAGATCTCTAAGCAGCCAACCAGATCAAGACTTTGTTCCAAGTCTCATCTTGCCCATGTGTGCCAGTGCAGGGGAATGCCTTGGTTTTCTCATGTGCGAAGAACTCATCAAGATCTCCATGCACGTATTCGGGACGCAATGAACACCTGAGAAAAGGGAGCAGTCGTTCTTCAGAGATGAACATGCAGCTGTGCTAAATGACTTCTCTCTGACTGAGTCGGCTGAAGAGGGAGGTTTGTTTCTCTTGATTGGGTCGGTGATGGGCTTTTGTCTGGTTGATAAGTCTCTCATGGAATTAGGAGTCATGCGGTTTCTTGTCCCCAGCTTCTCGATCTGGCGTACAGTATTCGATAACATTGCTGGGGTCTGCCAGGCTCTGCTGTCTAGCACGGAGATCCTTGCCTGTCATCACAAATGGGTTTTGCCCTCTCCCCATGACTTGAGTGAGTGACACGCACATCCTAGAAAGGCTACCTGTGTGTGCTTGTCTGCTCGTGGTGTTTTGTGACAGCCTTCTTGGTCTCTGACTACCTGGCGCTGGAACTCAGCGATTCTGGCATTTCTGGACCAGACACCATCCAGGCGCGTAATGCAGCGGGATCTCTGTCAGGGCCACAACTCCTCCGTCACCCTTAACTAATGCGTTATGCTGGCTCCTGTCTGGGCGGTGCGTAATTGGCCATCGCAGAAAACCGCATGAGTGGTCTTCTTTATGTGAAGTTGCCAGGAAGAAACCTTTGCGTTATACCTTGCATGTTTGTCGCCAGTGTCACCTGTCGCGCAGGTGAACTGTATCCCACCTGGGGTAGTTGGTATGACCAAGGCGAAGAACCAGGGGGACAATCTTTGCTCAGGGCACAATGTATAGCAGGAAGTTCCCTTCACGGACGATCTGACGTGAATTAGGACAGTGAGTTCCAACTGTAGAATGATCCACAGAAAGTGGACTGCGGACTGGCTTGCACACGTTCAGCACACCAGTCTTTAGATCCTGTCCCTCATCTCTGCTCCTTAGCTGAAGGCTTCTGATAGGAGAAGATAGAGGCTACTGACTGTGACCTGGTGAGCTCGCCGGTGCGTGTAACATGGGCAGGCCTTAGGAAGGAATCAGCAGTAACCATTGTAGCAACTCCTGCTGCTCAGAGCTCCTGTCCACCCACTGCATCCAGAAGATCCAGAGTTTTCTCAGTGCAGCCATCTCAATGTGGAGTCCACCAAATAGGATATGAAGTGATCTTCTCCATGTGTTTCGGCCATCTCCACTGGATCCTGTTTGGCGAGTGCGTACAGTGGCTGATCGCTGTGAGGACTGGATCAGACAGGGTTCAGAATCTCAACTGCTGTCTTGATGACGTCCATGAGTGAGAATCATAGCCACGGACTTGGCCTGTCGTAGAAGAGAGGCAGCAATGAGGTGAGGTCAGCACACTCGGTTCTCTGGAATGGACTGCTTGCTGGCCATGATATGCGCCCATGACACAGTCTCGTCTCCCTGTAGTGTGTGTCTGATGCTACACTAATGCATTTCTATTATGGCAATCATGAAAATTAAACAGAGTACAGTCAATATCGATTTTTGCAAATTTTGCTTTAATCGCGACATTGCAGCTACCAGTATGTAATTAATTAATGGAATATTCATGGGGTCTAAGTTCCTTTACCAAATTTGATTTTTGATCTATTTTATATCTTCCAAAACAATATTCAGGTAACAATTCACATGCATGATCACATTGCAGAGTCTCTTGTTCCAAGCCATGCATTATTGCGCATGGTAACTGTTATTATCTGTGTCCCTCATAGACCCGGTAGATGATTTTTTAGTCAAATATAGAAGTATGATAATAAGATGTGCATACTAGTTTTTGAATATAAATATTATACTCACTACATTGTGTTTTGGCACCAACCAGGCATATCTTTTGCTGACCTTGTAGGCAGAATTTGTTATTCGTGGCAGCCATTTTGTAAAATGCGCCACCATTTTTGACCCTAGGGGTATCTGAATGTCCTCTATATTCCAAAATGTTTCCTTAAGGGTATGCTATAAACTGTGTACCAAACTTCATGCTTGGTATCAATGAACAAAGGCACAAATACCAGAATATTTCACATAATCTTGCGGACTAAGGGATCCAGCATGTCTTCAATGGGAAAGGGGATAGCTGTTTTGTTTGCTCGTTTGGTTTTAACAAGGTTTAGGCTTATGAAAGAAGCCATGACACAGAAAAAACAAGGGAACAGCAGGAGAAAAGGGCAAATCACCAAAGCAACACAGGAAGGATTTGCGGTATGGGGGGATAGAGACAGACAGACAGACAGACAGAACGCCAGACAGACAGAGAGAGACAGAAGAAGAGGGGGGGAGAGGAGGAGAGGACCTTCTCAGGATTTTGAAAGCCATGATTCCAAGTCTTGACGGAGTTTGTGATTTTTTCAAGGGTCTGAGAAGAGTAAGAGGCTGCTACCTAGACCTGTCAGAGGATGAGAGAATGTCCATGGCAAGTAAAGTCATCCAGCAAGTATAAACGAGGATTTTCTAGAGTCGGATAGACAT
>CM068961.1:89243009-89267103 GCA_035128595.1 Eptatretus atami
GATTCAGCACGGCCCCGGATGTACACCCGGTTTAGCTGTAAACCTTTGCTCTGGCACTTCAAGCGAGTCATCACCGGCACAACAACGATCGAGGATCAACCACAATTCCCTCCAATCGTGTCGATTTCACCACACATTAACTCACTCATTCTTAGTTCATTCACACCAATTCATTATACCGTTGCTATTCTCAAAATATTATAGTTTCCATTTATCACTCATTACACGGTGCACTTGTAATGAAATGAGATGAAACCAACCAATTTTATGAGCCTCGACCCCGTTTCCCAACAAACGTGAATTTCCTTGGTCCACCATTCATTTCCTCTTTTGCCGACTTGAGTCGGATACTCAAAACTTCATGTTATGTTCGCCGAAAGTGACGTTTCACAACCAACAACAACAACAACACAATTACAAGTCAGAATAATCCCGTTACTCTCCGATCTATTCACCGTGTGGTCTTTTCTTCCTCTATTTTTTGTTCCCAAGCTGTACATATAAAATCCTATGTCCGTTCGAGTTGCCCCCCAAACGATCATACATGCATCATCATTTTATTATTATTATTCATTATTAATACGCAGATATTCAAATGGTACATCGAGGAGGACCATCCATTTATTCATGTAGCAATATATCAGACCATCCATTTATTATCATGTATTTGATCACGTACAGTGTTCACAGCCAAGACAGCTATATAGAGTTCATTAAACAGTGCGCTGAGCCGATGCGCGATGACGTCATCACGCACACGTTCGAGCTTTATCCATTTCATGAGCGTGTCGGTTTAACATCAGATATCACGTGACAAATATTTCTCAACATGTTGATAACGTTCGTTCTCATCAGAATTTTTATAGAACCTTATAAAGGGCGTCTCAAAAACTTGTAAAATGTTCTCATTTATCTCTTAAACCCTCCACAATAAGCCGTCCTTCGCGAGAAACAATCTTCGTGCTTTGTTCTGCCTGCTCGATCCGCAGCGTCACGTGACTTGCACACGTAACCGTCCTGAGTGCTTGATATATTTCCTCTTTAAGAGTGGGTTTCAGATCGGATTTGCTTTTCCATACACAGAAACCTTACGTGCCTGCCTTCACACTCAAGCTTAGTGCAGATTTCATTTTAAAATTCCTGTCTTGCTTGGAAACCACAATCCATATGTGTTCAACACAGACACAGACACAGACACAGACACAGACACAGACACAGACAGACACACACTGACACACACTGACACACATACACCCTGTATGCCAATTATTTCAGACACTTTTCAGAACATTAACTCAATAATAAATTACCTTACATTCCTATCAAGTTCACACAGACACACGGACACAGACACAGACACACAGACAGAGCACAGACATAGACACACAAACAGAGACACAGAGACACACAGACACAGTTCCAGGTTGAAACACTCAACTTACATCTAACACAAACTCAACCTTCCCCACCATATTGTATTCACACATACATCCAAACAGGTAACTGCTTACAAACAGCCCTTCCTGCCTCATTTAACCTTGTGTTCTTTTTCCCCGTTGGTTCAAGATTCCCTCTGAATCTAATCGCTTACGTCCTGTCTCAGTTTGTGACTCCGTTAGCCACGCTGCAAATGCTCTCCAGTGTTTTCCACTTTAAGTTGTCCTTTGTGGTACTCTATGTTCCTTGCAGAGTTATTCCCCATCTTATGTTCTTACCTTATCAACTGCCTAATAGCTTCAAATCGTTTCTCCATTATTGCACGGAACCAGGGTCCCGTTCTTACCAACAGCCTTTAAGCCTTCTTCCAGGACTTAACCTATCTGTCTCTCACACCCCAACTCAGAAAAAGGGACTCGAACCCATTTTCTCCTTATTTCACGTGGGATATTCTATTACCTCTTACACAACAACCTTCACTGGGCCGTACTCCCCTACCACAGAATACAGGACCGAACCTGTCTCCTTTATTTCACTTGGATATCCTTATCCACCACCTTCCCGGTCAACAAATTCAGCCTATCAGCCCCTGTGGTCCTTCAATAAACCCACATTTGACAATCCTCTATGTTTAACCGTTATTAGTTCGTCCCCTGCAGCAGGCCCTGGAGCTGCGTTTAAGGAAACTCTCCCGCAGGTGTGGTTCTCTTACCTAACTAGGGCTGTCCTTTTGCAGGAGCCGACGTGTTGCGCACCACGCACCGATTAGCTGAGACCCTTGTAAAGTGCTGGACACCAAGCGGAGCTCCTCCGGTCCACAGCCTCAAGTCCTGTGAGGTCCCATCTGGGTCGCTCAATTGTTAAGACTCCGTTCCCGGTCCAGTATGAAGAGAGTCAACAGAAGAGGATTCACCAAAATGCGACTTTTTTAATTGAGGACCACACGCCAGCGGGTGTTGTTGTTGGCAGCCCAACCGACAGTGAAGAGCTCCCAAAACCACACTGAGTTTTAACATTCACAAACCTCCCTTATATACGAATCTATCTCTAATTCAATCTATGTCTGGTTATACTCTAACCTAGGTTTGGTGGTGACAAGAGCTTCTTATTTTATGGCCTAACAGTCGTCCATCTCCCACGTCCAAAGTGTTATCACTGTGGGATGGTTGCAGGACAAAACAAAATTCCTTTTAAGTTCACATAAATCCAAAGAGGAAAACAGGTCTGGCTTTGGTAAAAAGAACCCAGCTCTTTTCGTTTCTCAGCAAAGGAATGTGGTGACCATTAGGGGGCAGCCCTGTGCCAATGATGGATTACCTGACAGCATTTTCAGGCTATGACCATTTAACCTAAACAAAGCCCAAGATTGGAATGCTTAGGAGAACCTAGGTAACGTTTTCCTCGGGTTGCTATCACTGAAACAACACAGCCAGTGCTTTTAGAGGGCATCTGGTGAATTGACGTATTAGGAAACAGTGCCACTAACAACTATAGAGAGTTTCTTTGTAAAAGGCCTTACAGAGTATATAAGAATGGGTTCGAATAACCTACATCTAATTAATATATATGTATTAATTATGGATCGGATGTGACCATAAAATAGCACTCCTCACACTGCTCGGACGAACAAAAAGAGAAAGGAGGGCAGTGTGATGGGAGGATGTGCATGCAAAGGTTCAGACTGCTAGGTTTCATGGTTTTGGATTATGGAGGAGACACACACACAATGCACACTGACATGTATTACTATAGACGAGCAAATACCACCTGTCACTTCGCTGATGGGAATACTGGGTGGTGGGGACGATGGACAGGGGGGAGACAGAGGGTGGGAGAAAGAGAGAGGAAAGAGAGCGAGGAGGTGGAGGAGGAAGAGAGAGGAGGGAAGGGGGGAGTGATGAGTGGTGGGGGAGTGAGGATGGGAAGGAAAGTGAGGAGGGGTGGGGCGAAGAGAAGGCAACAAGAGGTGATAGAAGGGAAGGCAGTCATGCGATGGAGTGTTAATTATGATTCATGCTGTCTCATCAAAAATTATTCTGAAGAGAATAACAGTGAAGATGGAAAAAAAAATATGTCTGAAATCCATTCTATCGGTCATACCATAAATACCACCCAGAGGTATGCACAGACTGGACAGAAACACCAGTCCGGGGTGTTCAGAGACAAACAAACGCCGCTGCATGGCGTCTGGATACAAATGCCCACCGCCCCGTGGCATCAGAAGACAAATGCACACTGCTTCGTGGCGTCCGGAGACAAACAAACCCAAACATTAATGAACCCAAACACCCAATTTTCACTCATACACTTCCTTGAGTTTCCTTGGTAGGCAGGCAAAGTTTCAGGCTGCTAGGTTTCATGGTTTTGGATTATGGAGGAGACAACACAACACACACACACACACACACACACACACACACACACACACACACACACACACACACACAACACACATACACAATACACACACTTAACACCTCACTGCCACCGCAGGTGAAAGAGGTTATATTTTCACCACTTTCTGTCTGTTTGTTAATTGCCAGAATCCTTTGGATTTCGGCAATTATGTTGGTCGGTTGTGTGCGTCATTCTGTGTCTGTCTGTCTGTTCTGTCTGTTTGTTTGTGTGTTTGTTTACCCTGTAGCAGCCACACCGTTTCAGCGATCATGACCAAACTGCTACAGACGTCAGCCATGGTCAACTAGACACTTTTTCGTTTTTGGTGAATCTAGATCAAAGTAAGGTCAAGGTCACCGATAAACCGAAATTCTTATTTTCACAATAACGTCCGCAAAATGTCGTATCGACTTCAAACCAAATCCAGAATGTGCATCCTCCAATCATGCATCCAACCATATGTCTCATTGGGTGTCACACCAAATCCCTTCTTTGCGGTCGGGGTCGAAGTCAGGGGGTCGGGTCAAAACTTTCAAATTGCAGTTAAAACGCCATTTCAAGTCCGATTGACTTCCAAGTTATGATCATGACCAAACTAAGTGCTATAACTCATTAAACAGTAGCACTATCGATTTATAAGAACCAAATTGATTTCCAGGTTTTGTTTTTTCAGAGATCATGGAGATATGACAAAGTTATTCCGGCAATTCCTTGCTCAACGAGCAATTTCATTTGTTTGTTTGTGTGCAGGATATCTAAAAAGTTGTGGACGGATCTGGTCGAAATTTTGTGGCCAGCTTGGGTGTGCGACAAGGATCGTACTGATTAGATTTTGGTGAAGATCTGGATCCGGATCTGATAATTTTATAATGATTCTTCACCATTGGAAATCGTGCGAAACTGACATATAGCACATCTCAAAAGTTGTGGACGGATTCAGACAAAACTTGGTGGACAGATTGGGTGTGTAGCAAGTAAGAATTGTTTCCATTTTGGTGAAGATCCGCATCTGGATCTTGATACGAGAATTATTTAATTTTTAAACTCTATATAGCATGATATTTCAAAAATGTATTTGGCCAGATATGTTCTCATATACGTGGCGGAGGTATGCGCTCTACCGAGTGTCCTTCTGGTTCGTGTAGATTTTATTGCGATCCTGTGCAGTACAACTAGTTGAACTTTCATTGGGTGGAAAAGATGACATTTTTTACGTTGAAACTAAACCATGTAACTGGATACTTGCATTCACATTTAACATTGTTTTTCATTGCTCACCTCTTGGTGGACCACACCCTTTTCTGCATTTTTCACTTCATGATAAACGAAGACCGAATTGCACAACTTGCAACTCCTCCAGTCTTCTCTCAGGTAAGTCGAGCAAGTGGTGTTGCCGAGTTTATTGGTGTACTGGTGTGTGATTTGTTTTACTGTCTTGAAGAATTTGATTCCATAATAGTCAGTGATAACACTTTCACTGATCGTTACCCCCCACCATCGAAGGTGGATGGATGTTATGTTTTCACCCTTGTTTTCCTGTGTTTTGATAATGGGTTGTGGGGCCATAGTTGGTCACTCCAAGCAAGATAATGAGAGAATAGGAAAAGAGAATGGAGGAGGGAAGGAAGTACCTCGTAACGTGCAAGTAAGAGGGTTCAGTTGGGTAGCGTTAATAGGGATGGAAAAGATTGTGGGTAGGGATGGAGGATGCATGAGATGGTCGTGAACCACTTGCTTATATCCCTGGAGGGAAGATTGTGACTGAACCGTCTCCACAAGGCAGTTCAAGGATGAGCCTGAATATGGGGATTTTAATAAGTATTGGGACACGGTCCTGGATGTATTGTGTGTGTCCTGATGGAGTTGTGGACGGTCGTCGTTTTAAAGGCCTTGCTGTATCAAACTTTTCCTTCATTGGATTTGCTCTTTATTGCCAGACTTTGTACGTCTTTTCAAAACTGATTTATTTGGTTTCGGTATTCATTGCATAAATTATCTGACGAGTTATCTGACATTAGCTGACATATGCTGGAGTTGTTGAGCAACTTTATCGTACTTGTAACTGTGTAACCAGCTTTACTGCTCTATGCATTCCTTTTGTAAGGCTTTTAAAAATACATTTCGTTTTTGCCTTTCCCATTTGTTCTAACATTGTACTTTTGTTGCTTCCATAGTTCTATAATTATTTTTGTGATACTGTCACATCACATGATCTTTTAACTTTGCATCTATTGTTCAGGACCATGCAGTAACATCATCCATACCATAAAAGGAGCCATACGTTTGAGTTCCAGACCACTCAATAACCTTTAAACCCCTTAACACCTTAGAGACCCTCAAGATTCAAATACCCTTCAGACGCTTTATAACCCGAAGGCCCTTTAAGACGCCCTAAGATCCCCAAGACTCTTTTCGACCTTTAAGACCCTTTAGGACCCAAACACTCTGTAGATCCTATAAATCCCATTAGAAAGCTTATACCCCGAAGGGTTCTAATTAAGAGCCTTCTAAGGCCTACTGCAGTAACATTTGAGGGTCACCAGCCATAATAAAAAGCCCCCCCCCCGCCCCCAAGGTAAATGCCATCCAAACATGTAGAACACCTATTCAGCCACAATTTGAAAATGTATCAACCAAGTTTGCTTTGCATAACATTCCATCATGTAAAACACTCGATAGGTCAAATTTTTGAAATATTACCAAATTTCTGTTTCCATGGCAACTATTGTTTATTTGGATTTTGCAAGTATCATGCTGTGCACAACATGTTTCTGTATACACTTAACGACCAGTAATAGTTCTTCTTCTGAACGGTATATTATACTAATCGCCATTGGCTATAAGGTAAACACGTGCCACGTGTCATTGTCCACATCATCACTTTATGTTGAATTCCCGTTTCGACAAATACACACTCCAAATAATTGCTTATTTGAGGTGAGACGTCTACAAACCTGTTGGGGAGGGGTATCCTGCTAGTGAACGTGAAAATAGACCATTCTGAACCAAAAACAAGACTTTGAGGTTCTCTTCTTTGTTGTCAACACAAACACATAAAGAGATGAAACTACAATATACCTGTACCATTAAAAAAAATACGTGAAGGCGACAAATTCTGGAAAGATATACAGTACATGAGAGTATATATCTGATGAAAGGTGTAAATCTGTATATTATACTTTCAGTAAAAATGCGCGAAGGGAGGTCACCTGAAAACCTGATGAACAAGTTAAATGCAAAATACTTAGAAACTGTTGACATTGGTCCTGGTGATCACCTGACTTCATTCGCTCTTGTAGTGTACGTCACTTATGCATTCAGTGCTTATCACATTCTTCTCACTGTACTTTGTGAGCTTGGTGGTGGAGTAAGTAAAGCCTTCCTGTATTGCTCTCACTGATCCTGATCTTTTATGTCTACATGCTTGCATAGTCCTAGAGCTATGATTTATGATCTATGATCCATACCATACCATATGGCTACGTTTCATACCATACAGTGCAATTAACATACATACATACATTACAGATTTAAGATCAATGTTTTGATGCACTTGTGAGCTTCAAGTAATGAAATGAGTTAAAAATAGTGTCAATATTCTGTGCTTGGAGGCCGTTTTCAAGTTTAAAACCATGGAAGGAATTTTAATCTGAAATTTAAAAATGCAAACTTTTTACAACTATCAGCTGCATTGGCAATGGATTATGACTCGGAATACAACTTGTATATTAACATTTGAAAATGGATTTGTTAAAGTTAATTAGAAGAGTAACTTTAATACCAAGTTTAGTCAGGAATGGCAAGAAACATTCCAAAAATTGGGAACTTTTTCAACAACATATTCAACCAAGAGTGTTTCAGAAACTTTGGAAGAGTTATGAGTAATCATTGATAATTTAAGAATGTTCTTCCACAAAAATCACTTTATCTAATATATTGTTACGGATCTGGAAACCATGAGCACTCAACATTCAGATCCCAAAAGTCAGTTATTCCGGTAAGTATGTGTGAGATAGGTCCCTTTCCTTTTTGTCTAGTGGGAGACTCGAAAACGTGCATTGTGATGTGTTTAGTTAGGTTATTACATCAGCCATCTACATCCCATACATCGACCATCCCATCTGCGCGACCCAACCAGCCCATCACGCTCCATCCCCACAGACGAACTCCTCTGGCACGACGATTTTCTCAGGGCAGATCCTGTTACTCTCTGCGCGAGCGAGGCCACGTGGCCACAAGGAATATTCGGGCTACTGAGCAGGGGCCACGGCTCTGCCTCGGAAGGGTGCGGCCATAGCCAATGAGGGACGGACAGCGAGATGATTCTCGCAAGGCCCCGCCCCTGTGTGGGAGGCGATATAGCCCCCGAGCAGTGCCAGAAGAGTGGTGGAAAAAGGGAGTGGTGTGGACGGAAGGTCGTGTGTCGTTGTCAGGTCGTTGTCATTGGCGTTGGCAGAAGAGTTCGGTGGACAGAGTTTTATGGACAGGAGTGGAGTGGACGAAAGAGCCGTGGTTGTTGTTTGCGCTTCGTGGCTGCACGGAGAAGGCGTTTTTGTCGGCACGTGGACGGATCGGATGTTGAGTGCCCCGACGATTCACCACGCGTTCCGTCCCGAACCACAAGCTTGGCACAAGCTCCAGACCGTGCCCGACGACCATTAGCCACCAGGTGCCGAATTTCCGAGCATGCCTCCCTGCGATGGCAGGTACTCTTTTACTCGACCTCCCAGCTCGTCTCTCCTCCCGGCTGCGAGGGGAACAATAAAATCCTGGTTTATTTTCTTTTGTGTGTGCGTCTGAGTGTGTTGGGCCCGCCTTTTAAGTAGGAATTGTTTAAGTGTTTTTATTTGCATCATTGTAAATATTCCTTGCTTATATATTCGCTTAGAGTGCAGAAAAAGAAGGCATAAGGAGGATCAAATACTCAAGAAGACTTTCATAAAATTGACATCGTTTTTAAATGTGGTAGAGAAGTGCTTGGTGTGCGTGTGATGATGATATAGATTCCAAATAAGGACTCCCCTTCAACATCCCCCTCATTGATCCTGTCGAAGGACAAGCCGGCCGACGATGGTGACACTGGGCGGAGGTGCTCAGTTATCGACTCCACTGATCCAACGATGTCGGGTTGTTTGTAACATCTCAGACAAACAGCGCCATGTGTGCATCAGCTGGGCACTGACCATTTTCGAAACTTGGATGACAGTTATCAGAAACGAAGCGCGAGAATACTTGGGTGTGAATCGCTTTCTTAAGGCCCAGTCACACTTTGACGTTTTACCAGCGAGGCAACGTATTAGAATGTATGTAAAACGCTGCTTACGTTGAACTTCGATGTTTTTAAGATTCGGACGTTATCATAAACGACTTGGTCTTATTGCATAACGTATTCAGTAAATGGAACACAGAACGATTTCGTTGTGTTATAGATAACTTTTACAACGAATGCTGACCTCGTGCGGCCTTCACACCTATGCCAACGATAGTCTAACTTCATGCATAGCACGCTGCACGCATCGCCGACGATGACGTTGCGTAGGTTATGGAAGGTGACCGCACAACGATTCAAATCATAACCGCCCGCGAAATGGAAGTGCAACATCGCAGTCACACCTGGCGATCGCCAGCGCTAGCCGACCTCTGAAAATAGCGTAAAAACGCTGGCGCACGTCGAATACGGTATGGAAGCTTTGGTTTGCGTGAATAGAACGCCTAAAGTACGCTTTACATACGTCAATTAAGTGGAGTACGTCTTTGTAATTTTAGCATTGTTGAAAAATTTTACGGACGCGTACCTTGCCCGTATGACACACGCTCCGGCATGCGATGGGAATAAGTTTGCTACGCACGATAATGCGATCGTTGACACACACGACACACGTTACTTGTAAGGTGCCTCATAAGTCGAAACACGTCAAGGTAATGCGTTAGCGTCAGTGCTTCAGACTCCCGGTTTTTTTTTTTCTTCGTATGACGGTGTTCAGTGTACAGTGCGGTTTATGATTTAAATCGTGAGCGGCAGTCTATTAATTATATTATATTACAACCGCATAGAATCGATAGTGTCAACATCACCATCATACCGAAGAAGGAGAAAAAAAAATTAAAAAAAAAAAAAACCAGGGAGGTCTGGAACACTGACGCTAACCATTACCTTGACGTAGTTTCGACATGAGCACCTTACAAAGTAAAGTGTTCCGCATGTGTTGTCAACGATCGCGTAACGTTAGTACAACACGTAACTCATAGCTTAGGAATAAGTTTCGGGTTACGCTAAACATTACTCGACTGGTTTCGACTTATGAGTACTTACAAGTAACGTGTGTCAACGATCGCGTAAGACGTAAGCCACCAACTTATGGCGAGCGTTATTTGGAACGTGTTTGTGAGTCATACGCTGGCATAAGTCGTAAAATCTTAAGCATGGAAAGCTTTGAGGACAATCGAAAAAGATACAACGTTTAAAGCCAGGCGTTGCAACGACGTATGCAGGTGTTTTTCAGAGCGTGCTCTCAATGTTAATCAAACTTACCATAACGTATTCACGATTGTACCAGCGTTTTAGACAATTTTTTCAAAAATCGGCAATACGTTGGCAAAACGTCAAGGTGTGACTGGTTTCGGCCTTTAATGCCAGTGCCTCAACGGGTTTTGCCAAATGCGGGGAGGTAGTATTCGTGATTGTTTAGTTTATTCTCCTGCCAAAGCTCCGTTTTCTTTTTTCCATTGCCACTCTGTTTTCCTCTGACAGAGGTGCACAGCTTTTCTGGCTCGGATTTACTGATTGGAAGAATACGGCTCAGTACTTGAAGCCCATGAAATCAGCCCAAAGCACATAGAATCAGTTCTACATATGCAGCGGAGTGCTGATGCGGTCGAGTTGATAAGCAATTGCATCAAAACATGCTGAGGCAGCGCAGCTATTTGAAAAATTGTTGACACGTTGTGTTGCCACAATACTTTCTTTGCGAGAGGGGTCAGCGTTCGAGGTAGTAATGAAATTGCTTGGCTCAGCGCAATGGTAATTACTTGGGCCATTTTGAGTTATTAGGCCAGTTTGATTCCAGTTTTTTGTCCAGCACATCCATTCCAATGCAATCGGTGGTCGCTGCTCACACGTTCTATTTGTAAAAGCAATCTGCCCGAGAATTAATTGCTATGATGGGCAAGCAACGTACCTTTGGTCTGCATCAAGCGATGAGCATTTTCGATAGTCGCGGTATTTCTTCTCGTGCAGTAGACTCCACACAGGCATTGCCCATACCCGGACCAGCTCACTATCATCCTCGCTACGTCAACATACAGATTCACAAGCCTTGTCCGAGCGTTTCCTCACGTTTCGATTAGATCTCTAGTTCATACAGGTTCAGAATCTTGCTATACTCTTCTCCAATACTTGAAGGAACCATGACATCGACTTTTGACAATTGCCCGGTCAGATTTATGACAATGCTATTAATATGTCGGCAATGTAACAATGGTATGCAGCAAATTTTTGAAGAAACAAGAACAGTTTGTTGATACATTCTTGTAGATCACTCTTTGAACCTAGTTGGTCAGTCCGCGGTGGGATTTGTCTGCATTGAAGACGGTTTTCATTTTTTGGGTTTGCAGCTGCCTGTAAATGCGATTCTTTGTGGCATCACGCAACGTTGGGTGTCCGCAGACCCATGTGCGAAAAAACAAAAGGGGGGGGCAAAAACCCTGGTGCCTTGTTCCGAAACACCCATCGATACCGGTGGTCTGCCCGAGCTGATGCCACTGAAGCTCTGTTTCCGCGGTTACTGCCGTTCCAGAGTGCTCTCGAAGAGATCTCTGCATATGAAAATCACAGAACAGGAGGGACACGAAATGAGCGGATTCTTTGGAAGAAAAGATGGGCACCATAGAAGTTGCCCTGATGGTGTGAACTTTGGAATGATATTTGCAGCGCTCAACTTGCTGCCAGCAAGTTGTTGCAAAGTGCCACCATATAACTAACACCGGCTATTTTGTCTGCTTGAAGAGTTTGAATGAGTTTTTACATGTGCGCAGAGAAAATTTTGATTTCTATGAGCAACAAGCATGTGCATCGCTGCGGTAACAGCACTTTACAAATCCGAAAGTCGGCGATATGCCCCAAAGGCGTAAGATAGCGTGACAATGATGGAAATTTGCTTTAACTGATGCCACAGAAGGATTGACGGGCCAACAAAATTCAAAGTTAATACATTTTATGTCATCCATTGACCAAACTGCGAAGTGCATTGCAGAACGCATTAGAGGCGTATTCTGTCGTGCTGCAAGAGGAACGGTTTGGCGTTCTGACAGAGTTTTTTGATTCCATAACCGACTGAGGATATCAACACTTGCTATTACAGGGCTTGTCAGTGTGTATCACAAGGATCTGAATACTGATTTTGTGTCAGAGTTCCGTCAGTTCATTTGCGGTATAAAAACAAACTTGCCCTCAAGTTCCCCCTCAACAGGGTGTGCACAGTATGTTGCGCTGCTGCCACACCACTGAGTTAAATGCAGCCTTTTCCAAAACTGAAGTGGCTCTTCCGAATATACTTAGCACTGATGGCCACCAATTGTTCAGGAGAACGCTCATTTTCGCAGCTAAAGAGAAATCAAAAGATGTGAAGCGTTTCTACCATGCATCAACAGCGCCTTGGATGCATTGGACCCTTTTGTGCATTGAAAGTGATTTACGCGAGAACGGACTTCAGTTCCATAATTCGAAGAGTTTGCAGCTTGTAAAAGCTCATGCATGGCCATTTCCACCATGCATGCCAATTTCAACTCACCTATGTGCACGTTTCAACACACATTTGACCACATTTCGTAACACAACACCGGGACCATTCGCACTTGGGGATTCGCCGCTTACCACAAGGGGTCCCGGGGTTTCTATTAACCCCCCAAGTTCCAGCTTTGCACCGTTCACCTCAGCATCCCTCTACCTCGTTCGGCTCGATTGGACCCAATAGCTGGGCTGGCTATTGTTCAAAATTGTCAATAGCTGGCTCTGTCAAGTGGCCCTGTTGCAGTTCGATTCGCCATTATCCGGGCGGATTCGCCAAGGGTCGGGGAGGGAATTTGACGGAGGGGGGGGGGTTGTCATACACCGCTGCCCCGCCGCTGCCGCCCATTTACGACTTGAGTTGCGTTGTGGAGGGGGGGGGGAGTTCGGCCTTGCAGCGTGGTGCCTGGGCCTCTGGTTCCATTAACCTACAATATACATCTTACTTCCCTCCTTCCACTGCCCTCGTGTCTTGAGCTGCCATTTTGCGTACGCGGAATAAAAAAATTTGAAACGCTCGTAATTTGGAGGAACCGGTAGGGTTGCTTCGCACACCCTTGATCCGGTTTCCGTGAATTCCGTGTGAGTACTGGAAAAATGAATCTTTAGACAGCCGAGACAGCGCCGGAAAACAATAGGGGAACTAAAGATGAACCAATAACAGGCGGAAGAGTTCTCGATCTTCCCTGCTCGCTGAACGCCAGTGTTCACGAATTAGCCGGTTCGGTACGGCCTCGCACGGACCGCTTTCAGCCCCAACCGCGCAGTCGCGCGTCCGCCGAAAACAGAGAATTCAGTCGGTAGCTTCCTGGACTTCACTCGGAAAACCTGCTACAGGGTTGCAACTAACACACCATATAACTGTCAATTAATTCGTCACCTTGGGTACCAGGGTTAATCGCAAATCTTGATTACCCTAATTTTGCCCGCGCAGACAGAATAGTACGAAATTTATATCCTCGACGGGACCGTACGGAAAACGAGCCGCTAAGCACAAAGCTCGTTCCCGTGTGCGATGCCGAGCGGTTTTTAATCGCCAAGTTTCCGTCGGACCAAATGACACTTTTATTTTGGCTTTAATAGCCGTAATTGTCAATATCGAACGTGCCGTGAGAAGTCAATGGAAGAAATGACGCAACGAGCAGATGACATTCAAAAGCAATGGGCATTATTACACAGCAACAATGGGGGAAAAGGGAAAGACACGCAGAAGCCTACAGCTGATGCTATGAGGTTATCAGGCATGCACTTAACACAATTCTACTTATAAAGACAAGGCGCACACAGAACACTTTATACAAAACCCAAAAAAGAAACGCGGCTCGTGAGCCTTTTATATCCAAACTCGGAGCCTGGATGGACCGAAAGGCTCACAAGCAGGCGGGCAGGTTACCTGACGCCCCCTTGTGCTGCTCAAAGATCGTCGGTCGTGATCCCCTGGTGTCTCTTGCTTGGCCCTCCTGTCGCAACGCGCCCAGTCGCGGAGCGGCAGGGTGCTTGAGCTAGCTTGGAAGCGGCTTGCTCCGGTTCCCCTCATTCGTCCTGGCCCTCCACTGCGGTTGGTTGTCGGGCCTGGCCGGCGACGCGCATCGGAGAGTGAACGAAAAGCGGTCTTTTCTATTTTAGTAGTTGATTGGCTCTTTGGGCCCTTTTCAACTACTCAGCGACGTCGCTCAAACCGTCTCAGGGGCCATTCCGCCCGGACCACACGCAGCCTGCTACTCCACCGCAGCTGGCAGAACTTTGGCGCGGACTCCTCTCCGGTGTTCTCCACACGACCTCGTCTCGTCTATTGGCGCTCCTCTTTTCTCTGCCACCGACACTCCATGACGAATGCATGCTCCCATTTGTGCCCTCCTCTCCCGTGGACTGCCCTCTCCAGGAGAGCGTATGAATATGCCTTGAATCATTCGAGTCCCTCCCCTTATTGGCCCGGGGCGAGCCGCCCTTCGTAACTCTCACCAGCAGTTCGCCCACTCGTCACCACCGACCTCTCACCCCTCGATGGAAACCCCAAGCCAGAGACGTCACGGGTTGGTGTCGGGGAAAACCCTTTTCGTTTTGAATCCGTTTTATGCAAATCGGCTCGCGTGTTTTGTTCAGAGTATGAATTTGGCGTTGTCGTTCGATGGTGAGTTGATTTTGGATGGCGTTGCATGTCTTGTTAAAATTAAAAGATAGAGAAAGAATAATGGCTACCTTCAAAGATATACAGCGCGCACCAGGGACAAATGCCCTTTACAACATTGGTTGGGGATTCTAACCTGAAACACTTACTTATCGGAAAATAAGATCTTTCGGAGACACCTGAAATGGTTTTTGTGAATTTCCACAAACACAATGGGGATGGCATGGGAAGCGTCGTCGCGGCAAGGCAATGTGAAGGCAATTGTGATGGGAGAGAAAGGAGTAGGCAGTTGAGGGAGGGATATGCGGAGCAGTCGTGAAGGGGAGGGAATGGGGATGAATGTGATGGGAGGGAATGGAAGTAAATACTTGAAGAAAAAGAGAGAGGAGGAGGGGAAGTGAGGAGTTTCGGGGACCGAGGGAGGGAGGGAGAGTTAGGAAAAGGTGGAGAAGGGATGTTTAGCGAGAGGTATAGGAAGGAAGCAGATGTGGCGGTGGAGCGTGAAATTACGATTCATCCTGTTTCACCAAAATGATTTGCAAGAATAAACAGTGAAGATGGAAACAAAATTACCGCCCAGAGTTAAACACAGTTGCGGTCATTCACATTGGCTCGGGATGCGCCCGGAGAGGAACACAGCTTCGACCGCGCCTGAGACGAGCCACGGCTCGACGCAGTCAGAGAGAGGAGCACCCGGCCCGGACGCGGTTCAGGAGAGGAGCACGCCCGGATGCGCAACGGAGACGAGCACGGCACCGGACGTGCCCGGAACGACGAGCACGGCCGAACTGCCTCTGGAACGATGCACGGCACCGGACGCACCCGGGACGAGCACGGCTCCGGACGCGCCGGAGACGAGCACGGCCCGGACGCGCCCGGAGCGAGCATCTGCCCGGACGCGCCCGGAGACTAGCACGTTGCCGGACGCGCCGGATGACGAAGCATGGGCCGGACGTGCCTGGAGACAGCACGGGCGGACGTGCCCCGGAGCACGAGCACCGCTCGGACGAACAAAAAGAGAAAGGAGAGGCCAGTGTGAGGGGAGGATGTGCATGCAAAGGTTCAGACTGCTCGGTTCATGCGTTTGGAGTTATGGAGGAGACGCACACTACAATGACACACTACATGTATTTACTAAGACGAGCAAATACACCCGTCACTTTTCGCTGACGGGGAATACTGGGTGGTGGGGGGGTGGGGGAGACGACGACAGGTGGGGAGGACAGAGGGTGGGAGAAAGAGAGAGGACAGATAGCGAGAGAGGTGGAGGAAGGAAAAGATAGAGGAGGGAAGGGTGGGGAGTGATGAGTGGAGTGTGGGAGTAAGGGTGGCTGAGGAGAGTGGGCAAGGGGGGGGAAGTAGAAAAGCAACAAGAGTGCTGATAGGAAGGGAGGCAGTCATGCCGATGGAGTGTTTAATTATGATTCATGCGTCTCATCTAAATATTCTGAAGAGAATAACATTTAGATGGAAAAAAAAATGTCTGAACCATTTCAACTCGCTCTACCATAAATACCACCCAGACGGTAGCACAGACTGGACAGAAAACACCAGTCCATGGTGTCCGGAGACAAACAAATGCGCTCCCGTGGATCAGGAGACAAATTGCACACCGCCTGCGGTGGCTTCCAGAGACAAACAACAAAACATTAATAAAAAACCAATGTCACCCGTAGGGTGATCCTATTCTTGCCAAAGGTACACGTGTGACTCTTAGGTCACACTGAGGTGAACAGAGCTGCTATCCACAGGAGCGATCCTTGAAGGAATATCTGGCCTCCGGAGATTCCGATGAGAATCGTTTCTACAGAAGTAACCATGAAAAAATATGCGTTTGCCTCATAACGTCACCAAATCCGTTCATTAATGTCTCAAGCTTGATATATCAGAAAGCACTCATCGAGGTGTTTCAATCTTGATAGGGTTACTACACGATATTGGTTCCTAAAACTTGAAAAAATTTGACCTTGGAGGGTCAAATGTTTGATCTTAGGCGTAACATGAAGGTCTAAGGCCAATCGGCCACCAAAAATTAATCCCGCTGTAAGACAGACCATGAACTATATTCCCATGAAGTTTGAAGGACGATCCGATCAAAATTACTCAAAAAATAAGGGGGTTCGATCGACTCCCCTAAATTTTGCGACACAAGTGACCTTGACCTTTGACCTGACTTCAAAATTTATGCGCTGAAAGGGACTTATAGGCCTCTGATATGCGAAGTTACAAAATTCCAATTGAAAACTGTGCTCTGGCTGAGTGATTATACGTGATTACAGATAAAAAAAAAACAACAACAAAAAAAACACATTGAAGGTCAAGAGCCAATCGCCACAAAAATTAATCAGCTGAGCGCCAGACCATGAACTATATTGCCATGAAGTTTGAAGACGATCCGATCAAAATGTTTACTCAAAAAATGCAGGGTTTTGTCGATTACACTGATTTGCGAAAAAGTGACCTTGACCTTTGAACCTTGACCTTTTTCAAAATTTTATGGCCTGAAAGGACCTTCCATAGGCTCTGATATGCGAACAGTTTACAAAAATTTCCAAGAAACTGTGGTCTGCAGGAATTTTTTTTCTGATTACAGACAAACAAACAAACAAACAAACGAAAAATAAAAAAAAACATACAGACTGAACTAATATCTTGCAAAACTTCTTTTGGCAAGATTAATGAACCCAACACCAATTTTCACTCATACACTTCCTTCGAGTTTTTTTCTTTTTTTCGTGTGGTGGGTTTTTTTTTTTTAGTATTTTTTTCCTTTTCTTTTGTATTTCTTTTTTGCTTTTTTTTTTTTCTTTTTTTTTTCTTTTTTTTTTCTTTTTTTTTTATAATTCGTTTTTCGATTTTCTTTTCTTTTTTTTTTGATTTTCTTTTATTTTTTTTCTTTTTTTTTCTATTTGTTCTTTCATTTATAGTTTTTAAGATGGGAGGGTAGTTTATATTGTTAGTTATTTTATTTTTTTATTTTTCTTTTCTTTTATTGATTTTGTTTTTTTTTTTTTTTCTGATTTTTCATTTCTGTTTTTTTTTTTTTTTTATTTTTTTTTTTTTATGTTTTTGGTTTTTTTTTTTTTTTTAAAGTTTTCCTTTTATTTTTTTTTTTTTTTTTTTTATGGGTTTTTTCTTTTCTTTGGGGGGGTTTTTTGTGGTTTTGGTGTTTTTCTATTTTCCTTTTTTTTTTTCTGTTTTTTTTTTTTTTTTTTTCTTTTTTTTTTTTTCTTTTTTATTCATTTTATTTTTTTGTTTTTTTTTTGCTTTTTTTTTTTTTTTTTTTTTTTTTTTCTTTTGTTTTTTTTTTTTTTTTTTTTTTTTTTTTTTTTCTTTTTTGTTTTTGTTTTTTTTTTTTTTTTTTTTTCTTCGTTTTTTTTTTTTTTTTTCATGGGTTTTTTATGGTTTTTTTTTTTATTTTTTCTTTGTTTGGTTTTCTTTATTTTTTTTTTTTTCTTTTCTTTTTTTATTTTTTTTTATTTTTCTTTTTTTCTTTTTCTTTTTTTTTCATTTTTTTTTTTTTTTTTTTTTTTTTTTTCTTTTTTTTTTTTTTTTTTTTGTTTGGGTCGGTGGGTTTTTTTTTTTTTCATTCTTTTGGGGGGGTTTTTTTTTTTTTTTTTTTTGGTTTTTTTTCTTTTTTTAATTTTTTTGTTTTATTTTTTTTTTTTTTTTTTTTTTTTTGTTTTTCATTTTTTTTTTTTTTTTTGTCTTTTTTTTTGATTTTTTCTTTTCGGTATTTATTTTGGTTTTTTTATTTTTTCTCTTTGGTCTTTTTGGGTTTTTTTGTTTTTTTCTTTTTTTTTTTTTTTCTATTTTCATTTCTGTTATTTTGTTTTTTTTATTTTTTTTTGTTTTTTTCTATTTTTATTCTTATTCTCTTTTTTTTTTCTTTTTTTTGTTTCCTTGGAGGCAGGCAAAAGTTTCAGGCTGCTAGGTTTTCATGGTTTTGAGTATTGATGGGGAGACGAACAACACACACACACACACACACACCACACACACACACACACGACACAACACAGCCACCATCACAATTCCAACACATAACCATACACACAAGACTACTGACCACCTCACTGCGCACCGCAGGTAAAGGAGGTATTAATGTTTTCACCAACTTCTGTCTGTTTGTTAATGCCAGAATCTTTTGGATTTCGGCAATTATTGTGGTCGTTGTGTGCGTCATCTGTGTCATTGTCTGTCTGTTCTGTCTGTTGTTTGTGTGTTTGTTTACCCTGTAGCAGCCACACCGATTTCAGCGATTCATGGACCAAACTGGCGTACAGACGTCGCCATGTGCGAACAACTAGAAACTTTTTAATTTTTGGTGAATCTAGATCAAAGTAAGGTCAAGGTCACCGAAAAACCGGAAATTCTTATTTTCGCAATAACGTCCGCTAAATGGTTCGTATCGACTTTCAACCAAATCCAAATGTTGCATACCTTCCAATCAACTGCATCCAACCATATGTCTCATTGGCGTGTGTCACACCAATCACCGCTTTCTTTGCTGGTTCGGGGTCGAAGTGTCAGGGGGTGCGGTCAAAACTTTAAATTGCGTTAAAAAAACGCCATTCTTCAAGGTCCGATTGACTTCCAAGTTATGATCATGACCAAACTAAGTGCTATAATCATTAAACAGTAGCACTATCGATTATAAGAACCAAATTGAATTTTCCAGGTTTTTGTTTTTTCAGAGATCATGGAGATATGACAAAGTTATTCCGGCAATTCCTTGCTCAACGAGCAATTTCATTTGTTTGTTTGTTGTGCAGGATATCTAAAAAAGTTGTAGACGGATCTGATGAAATTTTGTGGCCAGCTTTGGGTGTGCGACAAGGACGACTGATTAGATTTTGTGAAGACTATCGTCCGGATCCGGATCTGATAATTTATAAATGATTCTTCACCATTGGAAATCGTGCGAAACCGACATATAGCACATCTCAAAAGGTTGTGACGGATTCGACAAAACTTGGTGGACAGATTGGGTGTGTGGCAAATAAGAATTTATTCCATTTGGTGGAAGATCGCATCTGGATCTTGATACGAGAATTATTTAATTTTTAAACTCTATATAGCATGATATTCAAAAATGTATTTGGCCAGATATTGTCTCATATGTGGCGGAGGTAGCCGCTCTACCGAGTTACCTTCTGGTTCGTGTAGATTTTATTGCGATCCTGTGCAGTACAACTAGTTGAACTTTCATTGGGTGGAAAAGATGACATTTTTTACGTTGAAACTAAACCATGTAACTGGTACTTGCATTCACATTTAACATTGTTTTTCATTGCTCACCTCTTGGTGGACCACACCCTTTTCTGCATTTTTCACTCATGAATAAACGAAGACCGAATGCACAACTTGCAACTCCTCCAGTCTTCTCTCGGTAAGTCGAGCAAGTGGTGTTGCCGAGTTTATTGGTGTACTGGTGTGTGATTTGTTTACTGTCTTGAAGAATTTGATTCCATAATATGTCAGTGATAACACTTTCACTGATCGTTACCCCCCCCCCACCATCGATGTGCAGATGTTATGTTTTCACCCTTGTTTTCCTGTGTTTGATAATGGGTTGTGGGGCCATAGTTGGTCACCCCAAGCAAGATAATGAGAGAATAGGAAAAGAGAATGGAGGAGAAGGAAGGAAGCACCTCGTAACGTGCAAGTAAGAGGGTTCAGTTGGCGTAGCGTTAATGGGATGAAAAGATTGTGGGTAGGGATGGAGGATGCATGATGATGGTCTGGAACCACTTGCTTATATCCCTCGAGGGAAGATTGTGACTGAACCGTTCTCCACAAGAGCAGTTCAAGGATGAGCCTGAATATGGGATTTTTAATAAGTATTGGGACATGGTCTGGAGGTATCGTGTGCGTCCTGATGGAGTTGTGGAGCGTGTCGTTTTAAAGGCCTTGCTGATCAAACTTTTCCTTCATTGGATTTTGCTCTTTATTGCCAGACTTTGTACGTCTTTTTCAAAACTGATTTTATTTGGTTTCGGTATTCATTGCATTAATTATCTGACGAGTTATCTGACATTAGCTGACATATGCGGAGTTGTTGAGCAACTTTATCGTACTTGTAACTGTGTAACCAGCTTTACTGCTCTATGCATTCCTTTTGTAAGGCTTTTAAAAATACATTCGTTTTTGCCTTTCCCATTTGTTCTAACATGTTACTTTTGTTGCTTCCATAGTTCTATAATTATTTTTTGTGATACTGTCACATCACATGATCTTTTAACTTTGCATCTATTGTTTCAGGACCATGCAGTAACATCATCCACTACCATAAAAGGAGCCATACGTTGAGTTCCAGACCACTCAATAACCTTTAAACCCCTTAACACCTTAGAGGACCCTCAATACTCAAATATGCTTCAGACCTTTATAACCCGAAGGCCCTTTAAGACGCCCTAAGATCCCAAGACCTTTTCGACCTTAAGACCCTTTAGACCAAAGACTCTGTAGATCCTTAAATCCCATTAGAAAAGCTTATACCCCAAAGGGTTCTAATTAAGAGCTCGTTAACTAGCCTTCTAGGCCTACTGCATAACATTTGAGGGTCACCAGCCATAATAAAAGCCCCCCCCCCCCCAACAAGGTAAATGCCATCCAAACATGTAGAGCACCCTATTCAGCCACAATTTGAAAATGTATCAACCAAGTTTGCTTTGCATAACCTTCCATCATGTAAACACTCCATAGGTCAAATTTTTGAAATATTACCAAATTTCTGTTTCCATGGCAAACTATTGTTTATTTGATTTTGCAATATCATGCTGTGCACAACATGTTTCTGTATACACTTAACGACCAGTAATAGTTCTTCTTCTGAACGTATATATTATACTAATCGCCATTGGCTATAAGGTAAACACGTTGCCAGTGTCATTGTCACATCATCACTTTATGTTGAATTCCCGTTTCGACAAATACACACTCCAAATAATTGCTTATTTGAGGTGAGACGTCTACAAACCTGTTGGGGAGGGGTATCCTGCTAGTGAACTGAAAATAGACCATTCTGAACCAAAAACAAGACTT
This sequence comes from Eptatretus atami, assembly GCA_035128595.1. Taxonomy (NCBI): domain Eukaryota; kingdom Metazoa; phylum Chordata; class Myxini; order Myxiniformes; family Myxinidae; genus Eptatretus; species Eptatretus atami. Next base: position 89,264,804 of record CM068961.1, read on the forward strand.
TGAGTTCTCTTCTTTGTTGTCAACCAAACACATAAAGAGATGAAACTACAATATACCTGACCATTAAAAAAAATACGTGAAGGCCGACAAAATCTGGAAAGATATACAGTACATGAGAGTATATATCTGATGAAAAGGTGTAAATCTGTATATTATACTTTCAGTAAAAAATGCGCGAAGGAGGTCACCTGAAAACCTGATGAACAAGTTAAATGCAAAAATACTTAGAAACTGTTGACATTGGTCCTGGTGATCACCTGACTTCATTCGCTCTTGTAGTGTACGTCACTATGCATTCAGTGCTTATTCACATTCTTCTCAACTGCTACTTTGTGAGCTTGGTGGTGGAGTAAGTAAAGCCTCCTTATTGCTCTCACTGATCCTGATCTTTTATGTCTAATGCTTGCATAGTCCTAGAGCTATGATTTTATGATCTATGATCCATACCATACCATATGGCTACGTTTCATACCATACAGTGCAATTAACATACATACATAACATTACAGATTTAAGATCAATGTTTTGATGCACTTGTGAGCTTCAAGTAATGAAATGAGTTAAAAATAGTGTCAATATTCTGTGCTTCGAGGCCGTTTTCAAGTTTAAAACCATGGAAGGAATTTTAATCTGAAATTTAAAAATGCAAACTTTTTACAACTATCAGCTGCATTGGCAATGGATTATGACTCGGAATACAACTTGTATATTAACATTTGAAAATGGATTTGTTAAAGTTAATTAGAAGAGTAACTTTAATACCAAGTTTAGTCAGGAATGGCAAGAAACATTCCAAAAATTGGGAACTTTTTCAACAACATATTCAACCAAGAGTGTTCAGAAACTTTGGAAGAGTTATGAGTAATCATTGATAATTTAAGAATGTTCTTCCACAAAAATCACTTTATCTAATATATTGTTACGGATCTGGAAACCATGAGCACTCAACATTCAGATCCCAAAAGTCAGTTATTCCGGTAAGTATGTGTGAGATAGGTCCCTTTCCTTTTTGTCTAGTGGGAGACTCGAAAACGTGCTTGTGATGTGTTTAGTTAGGTTATTACATCAGCCATCTACATCCCATACATCGACCATCCCATCTGCGCGACCCAACCAGCCCATCACGCTCCATCCCCACAGACGAACTCCTCTGGCACGACGATTTTCTCAGGGCAGATCCTGTTACTCTCTGCGCGAGCGAGGTCACGTGGCCACAAGGAATATTCGGGGCTACTGAGCAGGGGCCACGGCTCTGCCTCGGAAGGGTGCGGCCATAGGCCAATGAGGGACGGACAGCGAGATGATTCTCGCCAAGGCCCCGCCCCGTGTGGGAGGCGATATAGCCCCCGAGCAGTGCCAGAAGAGTGGTGGAAAAACTGGGAGTGGTGTGGACGGAAGGTCGTGTGTCGTTGTCAGTGTCGTTGTCATTGGCGTGCATGAAGAGTTCGGTGGACAAGAGTTTTATGGACAGGAGTGGAGTGGACGAAAGGAGCCGTGGTTGTGTTTTTCGCTTGTCGGTGGCTGCACGGAGAAGGCGGTTTTGTCGGCACGTGGACGGATCGGAGTTTGAGTGCCCCGACGATTCACCACGCGGGTTCCGTCCCGAACCACGAGCTTGGCACAAGCTCCCAGACCGTGCCCCGACGACCATTAGCCACCAGGTGCCGAATTTCCGAGCATGCCTCCCTGCGATGGCAGGTACTCTTTTACTCTGACCTCCAGCTCGTCTCTCCTCCCGGCTGCGAGGGAAACATAAAATCCTGGTTTATTTTCTTTTGTGTGTGCGTTGAGTGTGTTGGGCCCGCCTTTTAAGTAGGAATTGTTTAAGTGTTTTTATTTGCATCATTGTAAATATTCCTTGCTTATAATTCGCTTTGTCTCGCTTCTCTTGTCTTTTATTTATTGTAAATAAATTATTAGAATTGTTCCCAGCTCGTTTTCGTCCTTCTTTATTTCGTCTAGCATGTCTGGGTTTGAGTTCAGACAGGGTTTCATCCCCGGTAATCAGTTCAACATAGCTGGGACATCTGGGCAGGCCCCGCTCGACTGCAACGAGCCGGAAAGGTAGGTGGCAAAGAGGTGGTCGGTTAGTGTAAATTTACCGCTGCCGATTAGAGTAAATCCAGTTCGACCAGGCGTTTCAAGGGCATGGCTCCCCTGTAGTTTAAATCGCGTAGTTAATTAGGTAAATTGTTGTAGACAAATAGACCCGACGCTACGCGTTGAAATATTGGTGACCACGGTCGGTTAATCGACCCGCCGGCTTCGGAGTTATCCGGAACAACGGCCTATAATTCCGG
>CM068961.1:89272279-89284233 GCA_035128595.1 Eptatretus atami
CCGGTGTTTTCGGTGGAGCCAACTCTACTGCTCCCTCTGGCGGTCGTGCTCGCCACCGATAACCAGCCCCATAACAATATAACTAACCAATTGGCAATTGCTTTAAAACCAGCCATGAGGGCTAAGAAAAATGTGATTGCTTGTACAGAGTTGATGAGCTCTAATGCTGAGGTTGAAAAGTTAAATCTTACTGTGTATGTACTTACTTTTTGGTACGTATTGACGTCTTACGTTTCACTGTTCCTGTTCCTTGTTTAGCCAAGAGGCTGATACGAGTGCATCAAAGCTTTTAAAATCATGTACGGTATTTAAACATTGTAAACGCCTTTCTTCGATTTGTTGATGATGTGCCGGGTTTTTTTTCTTCTTCTTTTTTTTTTTCACACCGATATATTCTGAATTACAATGTGTCAGTATACCGTTATGTCACCGGACCCTAGAGAACAGCTATTATATATATATATATATATATATATATATATATATATATATATATATATATATATATTTGTGGTTCTACAAAACCGCATGACTCTAAGGCAATGGCACCCAACATACAGTGATCCCCATGCAGTTATTTCATATATCTTCGTGCAGTTAGACTTAACCCTCATGTCTAGTGGGTGAACGGGATGAAGTGCATTGCGTGGGCCAAATAGCTAGGTCTATTAATTATATATCTACCTTCAATTCTGATTTCCATCCCAACCCTTTCCATTTAGCTGTGGTACAAGTCAAGCAAGCAAGTACACACGCCATGCAATATGCGATTGAATAGCAAACACACCACGCAGCCTCCCATGACTGGGAATCAACATAAGCACAACCGCACTAGACAGCACACGCATGGCGCGCCATTGCTTCATTCAAATCTGCGTGCCAATTAACAACGGCATCTCACCTTGCTTCACCCCTCACTCACCAAACTTCACCACTTCAACCAACAACCCCTCCCGCACACGGGGAAAAATATTCCCGCACCCCCTTGTACCTCTGCATCGCTAGAATTCACCACTAAACAGAGGCGTGCTGCATGACTCGGGCTGTACTCGGACCGCATGATGCTGGGACGAGCAATGGACGTTAATAGCCCCAACTGCATATTTCCAGGAATGTCCCGAGTGAGCACGTGGGATTGATATGACCCTCCTCCAGTCGCCAGAACATGACAAGACAGGGGTGGTGAGGAGGGGTCGCGGGGAGGGCAATCCGGGAGTTTGGTACATGGCCCGGGTGTGCATTTTGGCTCACGAGATGAGAGGGGGGGGTGGGGGTCGTGGGTGGTGGGTGTGCATTGCTAGTCGGCATTTGGAACACATTCCGGGCCAGGTTGGCGGCTTGTACACTATGTTGAGTCAGGAACTCTGGGCCGTGGCGAGCCGGATGGACAAATGCGACTATTTCTGGCTGTGAGAGCCTTGCAGGGCTTGGCTAGGGCTGCTGTGGCCCAATAGAGGAGCGGGATTCGGGTCGCAGCGCGACGCCTTTGGGTCATCACCCCACCCTTCGCCTGGGGCTTATAAAAGGAGCGTGGAGCCGCTCGCTCTCTTCTTCGCCACCTCTGCTCGTCTCGGCTCTGCATTGGCCGCTCCTCGTTGCCTCTGCCCTTCGCTGGCTCTTCACTCGTGGTTGGTGTATGACTTGGTCATGCTTATTCCGGAGGACCATTGCAGAGCACACGTTGCCACGAGCCCCGGCAAAGTGATTAAGCCAGAGATAACGCACCAACTCTTGAGGTAGGAATGCTCAAGCGGAGCATCCCACAGAGGTACACGCTACACTAGCAAAACTATGTACGACTAGGTTAGGGATCTTTCGCCTCATGCATCTTCTCTCTGTCTCTGTGTCTCTGTCTCTCTCTCTCTCTCTCTCTCTCTCCTCTCCTCTCTCGTCTCTTCTCTCTCTCTCTCTCTCTCTCTCTCTCTCTCTCTCTCTCTCTCTCTCTGTCCTCTCTCTCTGTCTCTCTCTCTGTCTCTCCTCTCTCTCCTCTCTGTCTCTCTCTCTCTCTCTCTCTCTTCTCTCTTCTCTCTCTTCTCTCTCTCTTCTCTCTCTCTCTCTCTCTCTCTCTCTCTCCTCTCTCCCCCCCTCTCATCACCCCTCTCCCTCTCTCTCTCCCTCTCTCTCTCCTCTCCTCTCTCTCGCTCTCTCTCTCATCCCCTTTGGATGACAAAAAGAGCATCATTACTGACTTGCAATCCCATTTCCCTCTGGCGTGATAAAGCACCCGCCCTATTGCACTACACCACACCTCCCACTCCCACACCTTAGACTCCAGTATTTCTTCCCCCTACCTCCCCCTGAGCGTACTAGCGTTTGGCGATTTGGTCGGCTGCCCGCACCAGGTATTGCAAGGCCGTCTGTCCTCATTTGCTATCTTTCGTTCTGGCTATCTAATCTTCCGTGTGTGTGTGTGTGTGTGTGTGCTTGCCTGCGTGTTGGCGCCTGTCGTAGCACAAGTTAAGATTGTAGAAGTGATAACGAGATCAGTCTGCTCTGATTCTGCTTTTGTAAATGGCTTGCCCTTTTGTCACACCCCACAATTTCCTTGCTGTCCACTGCTGTACATACCAATAAATCCAATTTACTGTGCCACATGCCTTTCCTCGCTTAATTGTGAATAAATGCTTTGTATAGAAATGGTCCCTGTTCATTTTCATCATTTCCTTCATTGGTCCAGCATGGTCCTTATCCTAGCTTAGCCGGGACATTATCCCCCAACCATCTTTTTTTCTAGCCGGTACATCCTTGGGCAGTTACGCTCGGCTGCATCTGATCTGGTTTGAACAAGGCATGCCGAGGTCGTGTCCTCTGGTAATTAAACCATGTGACCTTTTGGTAAACGGTATCAGACTGAGGACTCTAAGTCACGTGGCCGAGTTATTGCCGTGTCTCAAAGTTATTCGTGTGCGATGGCCTGCGATTCTGGAGAGTGTGGTGGGAACCCGAGGTAGCTTCCCCCCTCATGGTCTTCTTGCCCCCGACCCCGGTGTCCCAAACAATATATAGTGTGTGTGTGTGTGTGTGTGATGTGTCCATAAACTCCAAAACCATAAAACCTGTCAGCCTGGAACTTTGCACGCATACTAAGGAACTCCACGGAAGTGTATGAGTGAAAATTTTGTGTTTGGGTTAATTTAAAAACACCTTTTCAAGATAATTAACGGCCTTATTTAATTATATCCTTTATCAGGCGCATCCTCGGCCACCTTGCTCTTTGTGGCCTCAAGGCGTCTCCTGGGTAACCTCGCTACAGTCTGAAGCCGCCATGTTTTTTTGGCCTGCTCAACCATTCCTTGACTTGGAACAGGCTTCAATGATTTCCTGACAATAATATTTTTTTCCACTTTCCTCACTGTTGAATGCCTGTTCATCATAGCTACAAATCTCTGTGTACATCACATTTGTAAGTACTGTAGTTTTCAAATTAGGAGCTTGGAGTGATTTCATACATTATATGATACGATTTTCCATGATATACTTTCACGGACTAAAGCGGATCATCGAAATATTATTTTGGTTTTTAGGATGTGATATCGTTTGGATTAAACAAGTGTTGAAATCTGGAGTGAAATCTGATGATTTAAAGAAATAACGAGTCTTATAACTAAGGTGATATACCGATTTGCTTTTAGCAAGCAAGGCTATGTTCCCTCGTTCTCCATACATACACAAAATAACTTGCAATTTCCAAAGCATTAAACTTATCTTTTTCTACTCTTTGGTAAATTATATTGAAGTGAACAAAAAATTTAGGAACGTGCCAAATTTTACCAGTTTCATTGAGCTGTATGATTTAATGCATTCAATGCTCGACCTTGTGCCCTATCCTCCAAATGGACTGCTTATCCATAGCGTCTGCCAGATCTGTGTCTGTATTTTTGGAGGTTTTGTGAGGTGCTTTAAAAGGAATCAAAGTAAAGTGAACAACGGGCGTTTTCAAATAGTTATAACGTTTGTCTGGACCACGAAAGTTGTGACGCATGCAAAGACGAGCAGGCAACGTGGTGGATTTTCTGCATTGTTTGTTTCATGGGCGATTGAACTTTGCGATGTCTCCAGGTTTGTTCTCCATTAAGCAGCAACTCATTTGTGTATAAAGTCTTTATTTGAACTAATTCCTTCTATTTCATTAACTGCTGCATGCGTGCTGAAGATTGGCTTTAAAGTTAAAGGGATCCTACATGGTATGCAGCCACAGCCTGACCAGCCATTCCTTATCAACCATTGAATTGGTGTGCTTGCTTAAGTGCTTCAGCCACTTGCCAGGCACCCTAAATTCGACAGCGGTACCTCACGCCGTCATCCTGCGCAAGTGCTTCGTGCTCCGTCATTCTGAGCGAGTTGTGAAATAACACCCGATTTCCGAGTCATTTGCCATATTAACGCGTTTTCTAAATTAGCGAGACAAAAAATTTTTTTTCCTCACCCGTCACACGAGGCTGTTTATAAAGATTCACGTTTGTGAATATATCCCTGAAATGTGTATATAAATGCAACGTTGTTTTTCGATGAAAGCTACTCAAGGTTTTTGGGTTGTATACAGTATGTATTGTTATCTTTGTGGGGTCGATGGAGGAATTTCATAGGAAAGATAGGATTCTGTGGAGTTGCTTGGCCTGTGGACGTGTAGGAGACATCTTGATGTAAACTAAGTCAGGAAACTGAACTTCAGTGTTACTTGTCACCGCACCTGGGGGGGGGGGGGGGGGGGGGGTGTTGTGTTAATTAGATAGGGATTGAGGATAATTTCCCCCAGTACGTAATTGCCCTCCTGTGACTTTTCCCTATGTTTTTTTTTATTACAAACCAGCAATGAGATAATTTTGTTTTTATAACCATAGCAACCATTACAACCGAGCTGCATGACCAAGCAGGCAAGAATCCCTGCCTCCAAGGGTGACGGTGGGTGAAGTCACGCTCCTGGGGCTGATGATTGATGGGCGTGACGCCAGTAGTTGGAAGAAAAACGTGAGTCAGAGTACACGTGGGTGAGAGGAACATGGCTGGGACAGAGGATCTCTCTTTGCTTTCCTCTCGGCACGCCGAAGGCTGCACAATTCTCATGTTCGTGCTGTGTGAATTTGCAGTGTACTGAGCAAGATGCTAGCCATTGACTGTTCAGCTGAGCCATGAAGTGTGTACGTTTCTGAGAAGGGAAGAAGAGTGTGCCTCGTGGCCTGATCACGTGGTCTCAAAATCGTCTTGTCGTGTGGGTCACCGTTGTGAACAGACCGGGTGCAAGAGAGGAAAGGTCAGCATATTCGCTCTTGAGAAGAAGCTACACCATGGTTCGTGAACCCCGATGTCGAGTGACATCTCCGAATTGCCTCCTGTGCGTTTCCCACCATGAGAGAGCAGCTCGGCACCATTTTGGGGTGCGGATTCCCGCTCGCTGATGCGGTTCGATCATCAAGTCCTACAATATCACTTATAGACCCGAAGCTAATTGCAGGGAGAAAGGGAGGATTTTAATTTTATTTACTCCTTTCCCCTTGTCTGTTTTTGTGTCTGAGTATGGAGTCACCTCAGTTACATTTAGGTTGCCTCGTGTCTTTATTTGTCCCATTATAACTGTTGATTTTTCTGGTTATGAAATCTTTATTTATTCTATTTGCTTGTGTTGTGCATCCATCTGTACCATCCATCTTGCTGCCTGCCCTCTTGCGCGTTACAATCTTTGAGGGTCACGTGTCCGCTTCCTAAGGAAAATTGCCTAGCAATCCGAGCTGGTCGGTGTTAACCGCCCATCCACTGTAATTGGGTCGGGGCGGGGGAGGATTAACTGAACTGCCACACCCACAACAGCCATTGTAGTTGGTAATCACACTGACTCCAACCTGCCGATTCCCGAAAAATTGCCGATATCAGACGTGGTGTGTGTGTGTGTGTGTGTGTGTGTGTGTGTGTGTGTGTGTGTGTTGTGTGTGTGTGTGCGTGTGTGTGTGCGTGCGTGCGTGCGTGCGTGCGTGCATTGTTCATAAAGGATAACATATTCTCTCTGCTAACTCCCCTACTTCTCTCTCTCTCTCTCTCTCTCTCTCTCCTCTCTCTCTCTCTCTCTCTCTCTCTCCTCTCTCTCCCTCCCTCTCTCTCTCTCTCTCTGTCTCATCCTTGCTCTACCACCTCGCAATACAGTGCAGCACCCTCATCCCACACCCCTCCCACACCCATTTATATATATATATGTGTGTATATGTCATGTCAATGATGGACAGCAATCTTCAAGTCATGTCAATGATTTTTGGATTGTATTTAGGTCGGGGCCCTGACTGGGCCACTCAAGGACATTTATCTTTTTGTAGCTTTGGCTGTGTGCTTGAGGTTGTTGTCATGCTGAAAAGTGAACCTCTCCAAATTTCAGCATTCTTTCGTAGGGCAGCAGGTTTTCTTTTGATTTTTCTGTATTTTCCTCCATCCATTTTCCCTTCTATCCTGACAAGTGCCACAGTCCCTGCTGATGAGAAACATCCTCATAACATTATGCTGCCACCACTATGCTTCACAGTCGGGATGGTGTTCTTTGGGTGATGTGGTCTGTTTGGTTTGCGCCAAATGTAACATTTTGCATTTCACCTAAAAAGTTCCATCTTGCTTTCGTCAGACCATAAAACCTTTTTCCACATGACTTCAGATTCTCCAGAGTGGTTTTCTGCATACTTCAAATGAAATTTAAAGTGGGTTTTTTGAGTAATTGCTTCCTCCTTGCCACCCTATCATACAGGACAAACTTGTGGGGTGCTTGGGATATTGTCACATGCACACAGTGAACAGTCTTTGCCATAAAGGCCTATAGCTCTTTCAAAATTAGCGTTGGCGCCTCTGATCACTCTCCTCCTTGCTTGGTCATCCAGCTTGGAGGGACGGCCTGATCTAGGCAGTTTATTGGTGGTACCATATTAGGCCAGCGGTAAACCTCGATATAGGGCTCTATTTTAGGAGTTTAATCAACTGGCTTGACACAAAGCTACAACAGGTCTCATATGAAAGATGATGATCTCAGACACATTTAGCCCTGTTGTCCTCATATTTTGGTTTTGCGGTTTGATTTGCGAATATTCACATTTGAAGGATACACCTTGTCTGAATATTTGGACCATTGAATATATCATGGTGGTCTTCGCTTCCAAGGATATTCAGAAGTCCTTGTTGTCTGTCCACGACCTGGGGAAAAGAACAGATGGAAGAGTACATCACAGAATCTCTTGCACTGGGGGCAGAGAAGCATGTACCAGCCAATCCCAAAAATCAACTCAAAACGTTTTCGGATTTCCAAAAAGAAAACAAAAATCCTGATTTTGGGGCAGAAAGCGTTGGTTGCAATCAACCCGGAAATGGTTTTCTGCCGTGCTTTGCTATTGACTCAAGTCCGCCCTGACCTGAAACATGAAGCATGTCTGAGCTATCCATTACGTCTGTTCCGACATCTACCTTTCATGTGATGGAGCGCCCAACGGAAGAACACCAAAGCAGAACTAGGGCATATTTTCGAAGGGCCTAGTCGATGAAGAGCACGAAAACCACTGCCAGTGATAACCAACATCGCAGCAATGTCATCAGGGATGCTATGGCTGAATCCAATATCTCCTGGGTGGAAGTGGTGGTACGTTTGGTAATTGGCGCAGTGTTACACTAAACCAGTTGCTTCATTGCATCAAAACAACACCTAAGCTATCGAATGTCTTCGACCAATATGATGATGTCAATTCTGTGAAGACAGACGAAAGGATGAGATGCCTTGCTGTTGCTGGTGGATCTGAAGCTACAAGTCATTGCTGGATGCCCCAGTACCACAATGGACGAATTAATGGCTCTATCATCAAACAAATCAACCTTGACACATTTCATCTGTAGTCCACGTCACGCAACATGCACCAGCAGCAAAGGAACTTTCAGATCACGCAAGAAAAGCGGATCTATTTGGCTGGTGGCTTATCTGATGGTTCGCTTAGCATGCCTTTCATCTACAGGAATGTATATGACAGTCAACTCGCATCAATGCAGGAAGAGGCAGATTCTCGGATATTTCTTCATGTGAAGCATGCCGATGATGAGTTCAGACGTAACAATGTGCGTGGGTCCATTACAATCAAATCAGCAGACACTGATGTGCTTGTCTTAGCAGTCCACTATTTCCACAGTTGCCGGGACAGCTTGCCAAAATATGGATAGAGAAAAGAACATCAGCAGGATGCAAGCTTATCCCGGTCCATCAGATATGTTACAGCTTGCTTCCAGAAATGTGTACCCGGCTTCCTGCATTTCATGCCTGACAGGATGTTGACTCTGTATCACATTCTTCGGCTAGGGTAAAAAGAAACCACGGAAAGCTATGAAGACACTGCATCTTCCAGAATAATGGTCCACACCTCGAAGTCCTTGCACTGACGATCTCCCGGAGGCAGTGGCTGCTTCAAGGCATTTAGTCAGTGCCATGTATGATTCTCAAGGGAAATAATATGGATGCACACACAAATTTGAATGATCTTCGGAGAAACTCACAGCGACCAAAGATGTCCAGTGCATAAGTTGCCTTCCGTCCGAACCAGCTTTTCTCGAACATGTGAAGAGATCCGTTCACCAAACCCGAGTATGGTGAATGCCCACCTGGGCAAATCTAGAAATTCCCACACCAGAGGGTCGTGGATGGTACAGAGGAGAAGGTGGTGCTGCCATCCCACATTGTTTGATGACCCACATCAGCGGAGATGTAGATGGTCTTGTGTTGTTCATAGCCGTGGTAGTGAGCCATGTACCAAAGCTGCAGCTGCTCACAAGACAGTTTGCCTTGCACTAACGAGTGCATGTGTGCCACCAGTGACAGGCAGTGTGGCAACGAACTGTCACATGGTGACAAAAATGAACACTGACAGTAATGGTTGAACATATCGAGGAACACTCGCTCAAAATATGTTTTAGTTCATTTCTCTTAGAACAATGTGTATTGGTGTAACATATAATTATCACATCACTTGTGCAAACTTCAGTCACTATATCGTATAATTTGCTCGTAGAATTTGTTTCAAAATATTCTCATTATATTGATATGGTAAACTGAACACATATAAAATAAAGAAAAAATATGACAATTGGCAGATGTTTGTTTCTGTAGTTGATGATTTCGAAGTTAGCGGTCCGGAAATTACGTCTTTTTTTCTATTAAAAGCACTCAAATGTACATATATTTATCTAGAAGTATTCATTAAGTAACTAGTAGTATTTTCCCTGTTCATTCTGCACATTTCAATACCAATCATGTAAAAATAGGGCGCATTGCTTTGTAGTTATGGCTAATTCGCTGATTTTCGGAAATGGTCAAAAATTTTCTAATGGGGGTATCCTTCAGGTGTGAATATTTCATGGGCCGCACACCAAAAATATAGGACAACAGGGCAAAATTGAGTTACTGAGATCCCATCTTTCATAATGAGACTCTTGTAGCTTTGTGTCAAGCCGGTTGATTAAGTACCAAAAAATCGACCTATACCGCTGGCTATATCCTTCCACTTCTTTCATGATTATTTGACTGTGCTCGAAGAGATATTCAAGGCCTTTGAAATATTTTTATAACCCATCCCTGATCTGCAACCTTTCCACAACTTTATCGCCAGAGGTCCTTTTGAAAGCTCCTTGGTGCTCATGGTTGAATATTTGCTGTGAAATGCACTACAGGCAAGGTCAGTTCGGGTAAGGTATGGGAGCATGCGCTGGAGCAGCGCATCGCCTTATCCATTTCCTGCCAGTACTCTTGGGGCTATCCATCTGGCCATCCCCAGGCAGATGCCTGGCCCATCCCCATCTCCTTGAGATGCGCCGATCAACTTGTTGCAACAACAAGGCATGTGGTCAGCCCTTTGGCCACCTCCACTACGGAGGCTCCCTCACAGAGAATCTGGTAAGCAGGATCAGCATCAGGAAAACGAGCCACATGTCCATAGCCACAGCTGACGCTCATGGACTATACAGGTATCGCATCTGAGTCTCTTCTCAGCAACCACTTGTTGGACCACAAAGTCCAATCAGCGATAGCCAATGATTCTCTGAAGAGAACTTGTACTGAAGGAGTTCTCAGATCAGAAGTGTCCTTCTCAGATCACTGATCAAGTCGCAAGTCCTCACATCGTAAGCAAAGAATGGAAGCACCAAGGACCTGAGGACTCAGAATTTTGGCCTCCTGCACAGATATTGACAGCACACACCCCCTTCATCCAGTGAATCCTGACTTCCAGGCCTGACCAGACGTCCATTGACCTCTGACTCACCAGCCAGCGGAGATATAAATATCACTGCAAGGTAATTAATTTCTCCATGACCTCACATCTCACCAACAAATGGGTACAGACAAGATAGCAGCATCGAAGACATCATTTAAAGCCTGGATCTTATTTTTGACGCCCAGGAAACACATAACCCAGCAGCGGCTCTGTCAGCATCATCAGCATCTCGAGGGCCCCAAAAGGATATCTAGAGTCTCCACAAAAATGACTGCAATCATCTGTGAAATCATGAATCCAGTCCACACAAGTGCTGAAAAGCGTGGGGACCAAATAATACCCCTGGTGAATCCAGTAACAACTGGAAATAAGTCAGAGATGGAACCCACCACTCGTACAGCACTCTCATGAACATAGGCGGAAAACTATTCAAGATATGATCAAAAAGTTTTTTGGTAATTAGGTCACAACCAAAAAAGTAGGTCAAGGACACTCATCAAATATCAGGTGCACAACTTCAGTGCAGGTACACTATTATGTTCAAAAAACATCTTTGACGTCTACGGCTGTCTTTGAGATTCCCGCATTGGCAACGTTGAGGCGATGACTGACAAAATTATTTTAAAAAAAGATATATATATACATATATTCTTTGTGTTTTTTTTCAGACCATCCATTCGACGTTGACCTTTAACTCGGCGGGTTAATGGTGTATATTAAGCATAATGTCTTAATCTATGCTCTCTAAGAGAAGGCAATTTCGTTCTGATTGGGACAAACGAAGTTAAGTTATCGTGAATAAATTATTTAAGGATTAATAATTAGGTCATGATCTTGAAAATTAGGTCAAGGTCAAAATTGTGTCAACCGCGTGTACTTTCTTATTCACAATGTTGATGCAAAAATTTCATTTGAAAGTCCATCAGGTACGCCAAGATACCAGCTCGGAAATTGATAACAGTTTGGAAATTTGGAATGTTGATCGTGCAGGAAGAAAAAAAGAAATTTCTTGATTGTGGTTTACCACTCTTAGGAGTCTAAGAAAGTGTAAGAAAAATTGAGGCAACAATTGATTGTTGAAACAAGCCCGACAACAGCAATAAGCCTCCCCTCTGCTATAGTGGGAACTTTAATAACAAGCAATAATAGGGATTGATGTTTTCACCCTTTCTCTCTTTGTATGTCTGTTTGTGTGCAGGATATCTCAAAAAGTTGTGGATAGGTTTGGTGTGTGACAAGGATGAACTGATTAGATTTTGCTGAAGATCCGAATCCGGCTCCTAGAATTTTTAAAGTGATGATTCACCCTTGAGAGATAGGGCTCAAAAACTATATATAGCACAATATTCAAAAAGTTGCAGACTGATTCGGCCGAAACTTGGTGGACATGCTGTTTGGTGTGTGACAAGGAAAAATTGATTCAATTTTGGTGAAGATCCGGATCTGATAATTTTCAAAGTGATTCTTCACAATTGAGAGATCAGACCAAAAAACGAATATAGGTCTGTATGTCATGATATTTCAAAAATGTATTTAGTCGACATGTTTCTCGTGGATCATTCATTATGTGGCAGAGGTATGCGTTATACCAAGTGCCTTCTAGTTTTGTAATTATTATTGTGAAGTGGCATCTCCGAAATGATTTTGTTTCCAAATACATTTTCAAGTCTTCATGTCTTTGCTGTCCCTCATGTGTGCTGCAGAAGATCCAGCATGAGAACATTATTGGTCTGCTCTTTGGGG
>CM068961.1:89290141-89316722 GCA_035128595.1 Eptatretus atami
TTGGTAACTTGGCGCAGTGTTACCTAAACCAGTTGCTTCATTGCATCAAAACACACCACACCCTCATCGATGTCTTCGACCAATATGATGATGTCAATTCTGTGAAGACAGACGAAAGGATGAGATGCCTTGCTGTTGCTGGTGGATCCTGAAGCTACCAAGTCATTGCTGGATGCCCAGTACCACAATGGACGAAATTAATGGCTCTATCATCAAACAAATCAACCTTGACACATTTCATCTGTAGTCACGTCACGCAACATGCACCAGCAGCAAAGGAACTTTCAGATCACCAAGAAAAGCGGATCTATTTGGCTGGTGGCTTATCTGATGGTTCGCTTACAGCATTAGCATGCCTTTCATCTACCAGGAATGTATCATGACAGTCAACTCGCATCAATGCAAGGAAGAGGCAGATTCTCGGATATTTCTTCATGTGAAGCATGCCGATAATGATGTTCAGACGTAACAATGTGCGTGGTCCATTACAATCAAATCAGCAGACACTGATGTGCTTGTCTTAGCAGTCCACTACTTTCCACAGTTCGGGACACTGCCAAAATATGGATAGAGAAAAGAACATCAGCAGGATGCAAGCTTATCCCGGTCCATCAATATGTTACTAGCTGCTTCAGGTACCCGGCTTCCTGCATTTCATGCCCTGACAGGATGTGACTCTGTATCAGCATTCTTCGGCTAGGGTAAAAAGAAACCACGGAAAGCTATGAAGACACTGCATCTTCAGAATAATGGTCCACACCTCGAAGTCCTTGCCACTGACGATTCTCCGAGGCAGTGGCTGCTTCAAGACATTTAGTCAGTGCCATGTATGATTCTCAAGGGAAATATATGGATGCACACACAAATTTGAATGATCTTCGGGGAAACTCCAGCGACCAAAGATGTCCCAGTGCATAAGTTGCCTCCGTCCGAACCAGCTTTTCTCGAACATGTGAAGAGATCGTTACACAAACCGAGTATGGATGAATGCCACCTGGCAAATCAGAAATTCCCACACCAGAGGGTCGTGGATGGTACAGAGGAGAAGGTGTGCTGCATCCCACATTGTTTGATGGACCCACATCAGCGAGGATGTTAGATGGTCTTGTGTGTTCATGCGTGGTAGTGACATGTACCAACAGCTGCAGCTGCTCACAAGACAGTTTGCCTTGCACTAACGAGTGCATGTGTGCCACCAGTGACAGGCAGTGTGGCAACGAACTGTCACATGGTGACCAAAATGACACTGACAGTAATGGTTGAACATATCGAGGACACTCGCTCAAAATATGTTTTAGTTCATTTCTCTTAGAACAATGTGTATTGGTGTAACATATAATTATCACATCACTTGTGCAAACTTCAGTCACTATATCGTATAATTTGCTCGTAGAAATTTGTTTCAAAATATTCTCATTATATTGATATGGTAAACTGAACACATATAAAATAAAGAAAAAATATGACAATTGGCAGATGTTTGTTTCTGTAGTTGATGATTTTCGAAGTTAGCGGTCCGGAAATTACGTCTTTTTTTCTATTAAAAGCACTCAAATGTACATATATTTATCTAGAAGTATTCCATTAAGTAACTAGTAGTATTCCCCTGTTCATTCTGCACATTTCAATACCAATCATGTAAAAATAGGGCGCATTGCTTTGTAGTTATGGCTAATTCGCTGATTTTCGGAAATGGTCAAAATTTTCTAATGGGGGTATCCTTCAGGTGTGAATATTTCATGGGCCGCACACCAAAAAATTAGGACAACAGGGCAAAATGAGTTACTGAGATCCCCATCTTTCATATGAGACCTCTTGTAGCTTTGTGTCAAGCCGGTTGATTAAGTACCAAAAAATCTGACCTATACCGCTGGCCTATATGCCTTCCACTTCTTCATGATTATTTTGACTGTGCTCGAAGAGATATTCAAGGCCTTTGAAATATTTTTATACCCATCCCTGATCTGCACCTTTCCACAACTTTATCCCAGAGGTCTTTTGAAAGCTCCTTGGTGCTCATGGTTGAATATTTGCTGTGAAATGCACTACCCAGCAAAGGTCAGTTCGGGTAAGGTATGGGAGCATGCGCTGGAGCAGCGCATCGCCTTATCCACTTTCTGCCAGTACTCTTGGGGCATCCATCTGGCCATCCCCCAGGCAGATGCCTGGCCCATCCCCATCTCCTTGAGATGCGCCGATCAACTTGTTGCAACCACAAGGCATGTGGTCAGCCCTTTGGCCACCTCCACTCACGAGGCTCCCTCACAGAGAATCTGGTAAGCAGGATCAGCATCAGGAAAACGAGCCACATGTCCATACAGCCACAGCTGACGCTCATGGACTATACAGGTATCGCATCTGAGTCTCTCTCAGCAACCACTTGTTGGACACAAAGTCCAATCAGCGATAGCCAATGATTCTCTGAAGAGAACTTGTACTGAAGGAGTTCTCAGATCAGAAGTGTCCTTCTCAGATCACTGATCAGAGTCCAAGTCTCACATCCGTAGAGCAAGAATGGAAGCACCAAGGACCTGAGGACTCAGAATTTTGGCCTCCTGCACAGATATTGACAGCACCACACCCCTTCATCCAGTGAATCCATGACTTCCCAGGCCTGACCCAGACGTCCATTGACCTCTGACTCACAGCCAGCGGAGATATAAATATCACTGCCAAGGTAATTAATTTCTCCATGACCTCAACATCCTCACCACAAATGGGTACAGACAAGATAGCAGCATCGAAGACATCATTTAAAGCCTGGATCTTATTTTTGACCCAGGAAACACATAACCCCAGCGGCTCTGTCAGCATCATCAGCATCTCGAGGGCCCCCAAAAGGATATCTAGAGTCTCCACAAAAATGACTGCATCATCTGTGAAATCATGAATCCAGTCCACACAAGTGCTGAAAAGCGTGGGGACCAATACATACCCCTGGTGAACTCCAGTAACAACTGGAAATAAGTCAGAGATGGAACCACCACATCGTACAGCACTCTCATGAACATAGGCGGAAAACTATTCAAGATATGATCAAAAAGTTTTTTGGTAATTAGGTCACAATCCAAAAAAAGTAGGTCAAGGACACTCATCAAATATCAGGTGCACAACTTCAGTGCAGGTACACTATTATGTTGAAAAAACATCTTTGACGTCTACGCTGTCTTTGAGATTCCGCATTGGCAACGTTGAGCGATGACTGACAAAATTATTTTAAAAAAGATATATATATACATATATTCTTTGTGTTTTTTTCAGACCACCATTCGACGTTGACCTTTAACTCGGCGGGTTATGGTGTATATTAAGCATAAATGTCTTAATCTATGCTATCTAGAGAAGGCAATTTCGTTCTGATTGGGACAAACCGAAGTTAAGTTATCGTGAATAAATATTTAAGGATTATAATTAGGTCATGATCTTGAAAATTAGGTCAAGGTCAAAAATTGTGTCAACCCGTGTACTTTCTATTCACAATGTTGATGCAAAATTTCATTTTGAAAGTCCCATCAGGTACCAAGATACAGCTCGGAAATTGATACAGTTTGGAAATTTGGAATGTTGATCGTGCAGGAAGAAAAAAAGAAATTTCTTGATTGTGGTTTACCACTCTTAGGAGTCTAAGAAAGTGTAAGAAAAATTGAGGCAACAATTGATTGTTGAAACAAGCCCGACAACAGCAATAAGCCTTCCCCTCTGCTATAGTGGGAACTTTAATAACAAGCAATAATAGGGATTGATGTTTTCACCCCTTTCTCTCTTTGTATGTCTGTTTGTGTGCAGGATATCTCAAAAAGTTGTGGATAGGTTTGGTGTGTGACAAGGATGAACTGATTAGATTTTGCTGAAGATCCGAATCCGGCTCCTAGAATTTTTTAAAGTGATGATTCACCATTGAGAGATAGGGCTCAAAAACTATATATAGCACAATATCTCAAAAAGTTGCAGACTGATTCGGCCGAAACTTGGTGGACATGCTGTTGGGTGTGTGACAAGGAAAAATTGATTCAATTTTGGTGAAGATCCGGATCTGATAATTTTCAAAGTGATTCTTCACAATTGAGAGATCAGACCAAAAACGATATAGGTCTGTATGTCATGATATTTCAAAAATGTATTTAGTCCGACATGTTTTCGTGGATCATTCATTATGTGGCAGAGGTATGCGTTATACCAAGTGCCCTTCTAGTTTTGTAATATTATTGTGAAGTGCATCTCCGAAATGATTTTGTTTCCAAATACATTTTCAAGTCTTCATGTTCTTTGCTGTCCCTCATGTGTGCTGCAGAAGATCCAGCATGAGAACATTATTGGTCCTGCTCTTGTTGGGTGAGCTTCTCTTCTTGTATTTCTGTTTTGGATGTATTCTAAGTATGTACCTGACTGGTTGAAGTACAAAATAGTTATGCACATGTGACAGTTTGTTTTCCTGATTTCATGTCTGTGTGAGTATGAAAGACAATATTCACTCCATGTAATAATTTTATTTTCTGCTCCAATCTTGATAATTCTGGTTCCTTTTGAAATTTACAGCTTAACTTGAATTAATATTTAAACTGTGCTCATATCATACGTTGACTTTTCAGACCAAAGGATTTCAGGACATGATTTGTAAATTAACAAATTATTTGCAAATAACACGGTCACACCATCAGCTGATGGTATCACGAGGCAAGAAGTCATAAACCAGAAACACAGAATGTTTTTTTTGTTTGTTTGTTTGTTTTGTTTTGTTTGTTTTTCCTCAAGTAGTTTGTTTTGCTCAACCGCTGGTGAGTGCATGACTTTAGAATCATGAAAGTGATTTGCTTTTGTCTTTATTTGTTTTGATTCATGCTTGCATTCCATTGTAATTCCATGGTCTGATTATATATCTGCACAGCGAGAGAAAGCAGCAATGTTTGGGCAAAAGATCCGGAGGAATATTCTGAAAAAATAGGGGAGGTTGGTAGTACAACAACACTCCATTGCCATGCTCCACCAGAACAACGACGGGATGTGGACTTTGAGTGGACATTTGTGAACGACACAAATGTGGTGAGATTAAACAGGAATTTACGAAACTACCCAACTGGGATAAAATGAATAAAATACTACATTCATTGATGTTTCATCACTCAAACATTGTAAACTGTTGATGATGTACTGTGTAAGCAGATCTTGATATGAAAACAATTGAAGATGAAAGTGTTTTTTGTCATCTATTTATTCTACATGATGCAAGGGAAGGTGGGTGTTGGTTAGTATAGTGGAGATGATGTGAGAAGGGGGTGAGGATGCGAGGAGGTGGGAGAGAAGAAAAGAGAGTTTGGAATGGAACAGGCATAAGAGAAGAAAAGGGCAAGTGGGCATGTATTAAGCATATGTATATGTGGAAAGGATGAGAGGGGGGGGTGGGCAGTGAGAGGGAGGTAAAAAAAATCTGAGCTATATCTGTGTTTGTAATAAAACTATACCCCTGTGTTTGTAATAAAACTATACCCCTTGTATGCAGTAAGTACTGTAATCATTCCTGTTTAATACACAAGGCACTTTTCAGATAAAATTCTCAGGGAAATACCAGTTTATATGTATAACCCACACCCCAAAAATGAACTCCAGCTCAGGACTGGAAATTTAGTTAACCCAAAAGCATTGTTTTGCTGATCTCTGGGGAGAGCTATTTTTGAGTGTTTAACTTCGTATAAGGGATGACTTCTAACTTGTATGAAATACAATATGATGAACAACGTTGCATATTTGAATGTACCTAACAACTCCTTCTGAGTGATACGTGACATCTATTAGATTAGCACATAAAGAGTTCTTCGTAACTCAAGTCTTTGGTGAGTCATTAGCTTATGATAATTTATCAAGCAGTCCGTAGTGCTGCAATGCACGTTTTAATCCCCAAGCTTATTTTGCTGTTATGGTGGTGTAGATTTTTAATAGTTGAGATAAAAGGCTGTAAAACCAAAGTAATGTCTCCTAACCAAACCATATATTTCTTCTGTCAAAATAATTGTTATTCAGAACAAAAAATATACACTCAAAGTTGCATAATGTATCCCACAATTCACTGCATTTTAAAGATTGCACCACCAAGTAACGAAGGTTGGTTTTGTGTTGGTCCAAGGAATCTGTAGAAATAGAGCTATCACTTTGTGCACGAGGTCCACCAGCAAACCCCTTCCGGTGAAACTCCCAAAATCTAGAATCGCTGCTCACCTCCATTCATTCGTTCCTTTTTGTTTATATATGTATATGTATATGTATATGTAAATGTATATCTATATATCTATATATGTATATATGTATATGTATATATGTATATGTATATATGTATATGTATATAAATGTATATATGTATATGTATATGTAAATGTATATCTATATATCTATATATCTCTATATCTCTATATCTCTATATATCTATCTATTTATATATATATATATATATATATATATATATATATATATATATAAATGAAGACCACAAGGGAAAACCAGAGATGTCGGATATAAGTCAATTTTGAAGAAACTGAAAAACAAAGTTTCAAGACTTTGGTGGACTGTTTAATAACTGTCATATAGATTTCTTTTCCAGTAAAAGGAAGAGTGATCATTGGCCGATCAAATTAAGCATGTAGCATTTGCCAAGCTTCTGTGTTATTTAATTTAAGAGCAAAGAACGAATCAATGTTGCAAACTGACATCACTGGTTATTCCCTTGTTTAATAATTGCCATGCAATTTTAACCCAGGATGTGTAGCAAATTCATGCTTGTTGGTTATTAGCATACATTACATGACTTTGGTGATCACAGATTATTTTTTTCAACATTAAACGGTCATTGTTTTTTTGTTTGATTGGTGTTCAACGCCATACTCAAGGAGTATTCGCTTATATGACGACGGATTCTCCATTTCTTACTCCGTACTACTTAATATGATGGAAAACGGGAGGAAACCAAGGATAAACCACCCGCGATAGCCGAAGTCACCTCATGTGACTCCTCATATACCTAGCAGGTTGATTGGGCGGTGGGTACATCACATGAGGATGGTACTCAAGACGCGCTAAACCATTAAGCCACGGCGTGGGTCCCATAAAAGTCAAAATAAAGGTTTGACCAGGCTTGAACCACGATATGCACCAACTACGGAGCCCATGATATAACCAAATAGGCCATTGTAGTGCTCAGAGTTTATGCTGTAAAGTTTTACAACGTTTCATTTTTTAGTTTCAACTCGAATATTATGGTGGAACAGTTAACATGAATGAAGGGAGATAACCAGGAGTAAAGTACTGACAACTCTGGGTTTCTACTTGTTCAGCTTTGACAACACTTGTTTTTTCATTGCACGGCTAAACTTTATACCATATAAATTATGTGACACCCCTGGTTATTTGTTAAAGTAATATTGTGAGAGGAAACTTATGTTGCCAACTATTGGCAGGTGCAATAACCCTGAAATTTATAAAAAGTGACATCTCTGGTTTTCCCCTGTGGTAATATATATATAATTATATATTATAAATATAGATATATATATATTATATATATATATATATATATATCTATATCTATATATCTATATCTATATATATATATATTATATATATATATATATATAATATATATATATATATTATATATATATACTGGGCATAGTGGCGTACGCCTGTAATCCGGCTACTCGGAGGCTTGGTTTGGAGGATCGCTTGAGGACGGGAGCTCTGCACTGGGCCACGCTATGAGAGGGTGTAGGGCAGCCCGGAATCATGGCGAAACCCAATCCTTATCCCTGTGTCGTAAGAGGCGACAAGGGTTGCGTCAGGAAGGCATCCGGCGTAAAACCTATGCCAAATCAGTATGCGGATCATAATGGATGATCTGCTGTGGCGACACCTAACGGGAGCAGCCGAAAGACGAACAACACTACATCTATATATCTATATATCTATATATCTCTATTTCTTGATATCTCTATATCTATATATCTCTATATATCTCTATGTATCTCTATGTATCTCTATGTATCTCTATGTATCTCTATGTATATCTATATCTCTATATCTCTATATATCTGTATATCTATATATCTATATATCTATTTTGTTACACCTGTGGAACCAACTTCCACATTGTCTTCAATCTCATTCCTCTCTCCAGGCCTTCAAGACTGCTGCTGTTCATCAACCCCATAAAAACCATGATCTTCTCAACTCCCATTAAACCACCCAACTCCCTCCCCAAATATTTTTCCAGTTTTTATTTCCTGAGAGTTTGCTCCTATATCCATCTTGTCCACCTCCTGCATCTTTCCCTGCTCCTCATTTTTACCCGCATCCCATGTTTGTCCTTTATTTTATCTCTAAGGTAGCACATGAATGAAAATTTGGGTGTTTGGATTCATTAAAACATCGCTTTTGCAGATAATTAATGGCCTTATTTAATTATTCTTAATCAAGGCTCATCCTTGGTCACCTCGCTGTCCCTTGCTGGGGTCTTAAATTGGCATTTTTTTTTCCTCCTGCTCAACAATGCCTTGACATGGAACAGGCTGCAATGGTATCTTTAAAATATCGCACTCTTTTCTTTTCTTCTCCACTCTCCACTCTCATCAAATGTTTCATCATACCTACAAATCCCTGGATACATTGCAATGCTTATAAGCATCAGGAGATGCCAGTGTTCATGGCTTTCTTTCATTTTCGCGAATGTGATGAGCTCTAAAATCTCTTTATTGTGAGTCAAATTTCAAAATTTTAACCTTTTCATTGACTTCAGCAGCAATTTGACAACTCAAGAAAGTGTTCATGTGTCCAATTCGGACATTGTTTGACACTCCGGTCGTCTGATTGTTTGTGGCTTTATTTAGTTTCAACACCCGCAATACCCTCGAGAATCTCTTCACGTGAGTCAAATTTCAAAATTTAAACTCTTAATTGAAATTAGTAGCAGTTCCAACTGCTAAAAAACTTCATTTGTCCAATTCGAACATTGTTTTCTACTCTGGAAGTCTCAATGATGTTTGTTATAACTGATCACTAATTGCTTGCCAAGCCAGCATGGTCATCTATAATAATAAATGTCAGTGTGTGTCAGTCCGTCCGTCTCCTCCACAACTCTAAAACCATGAAACCTAGTGGCCTCAAACTTTGCATGCATACAAAGGAAACTCCAAGGTGGGGAATGAATGAAAATTGGGTGTTTGGATTAATTTAAGCACCATTTTTGAAGATGATTTAAGGGGTGCTCGTCATGAAAAACTAAAATAAGCCTTACCAAGATGGCGATGTGCCATCATGGTCATCCCTCTGTCAGCTTGCAAGAGTCTTAAGCCACCATTTTTTTTTTGGCCTACTCAACAATGCCTTGGCTTGGAACAGGCCACAATGATTTCTTAACAATAAAGTTTTCCTTTTTTCACTATCCTCAATTGTATCATCAAATGCCTGATCATCATACCAAGAAATCATTGAATACATTGCATGCTTTTGAATGCCTGGAGACACCAGCGTTCGTGGCTTTATTTAATTTCCGCACATGCCTTAAGCTCTAGAATCTCTTAAACTAAGCCAAATTAAAAAAATTTAAGCTCTAGAATTGAACTTAGCAGCAGTTCTGACTCTCAAAAAAAGTGTTCATTTGTCCAATTCGGACATTGCTTGGGGGTTTCCGGACAAGCATCTGCTGGAGTGCTTGCTTGAGTGCTTAATAAACTTGGTGACTGCTCACCAAGCTGCTTGGTTGTTTGTTTCAAAACCAACAGAAGTAAGACCCTCTTAATGCCCCGGTACCTGTGTGACCACACCATGGCTTTTTTCACAAGATCTTAGCTATTCGTTGTTCACCTTGGCATCTTGGTTTTCTATAGGCTTTCTTGACGTATAGGTTTTCTATTATCATTGCTTTTCCGAAACCTTGTGAATTGTTGGCTTTTTTCATTGGCTCAC
Organism: Eptatretus atami; assembly: GCA_035128595.1. NCBI lineage: Eukaryota > Metazoa > Chordata > Myxini > Myxiniformes > Myxinidae > Eptatretus > Eptatretus atami. Next base: position 89,300,087 of record CM068961.1, read on the forward strand.
CTTGGCATTTATGAAAAATTGAAGTGAGTGGTCACACTGCCTGGTACACTGCCTTCCCTTGCCCTTACGTAACTTCATTCCCTTTAAGCTGCCTTTCCTCCCCCTCCCCCACACTATTTCCCCTCCCCTCATGCTGCCTTCCCTCCCCTCACGCTGCCTTCCCCTCCCCTCATGCTGCCTTCCATTCCTCCGCTCACGTGCCTTGCCTTTCCTCCCCTCACGCTGACTTCCATTTCCCTCCCCCCTCACCTGCACCCCTTTCCCTCACCCTCGCACCACCACCCTTTCCCTCCCCCTCCGCGCCGCCACGCCTTTCCCTCCGCCATTGTGCCGCCACACCTTTGCCTCCCCTATCGTGCCGCCACCCTTTCCTTCCCCCATCGCACCACCACACCTTTCCCTCCCCCTCTTGCCACCACCCCCTCCCTCCCTCGTTCCGCCACCCCTTTCCTCCCACCTCGTGCCGCCACCCCTTTCCCTCCCCCCTCGTGCCACCACCCCTTTCCCTCCCCCTTGTGCCACCACCCCTTTCCCTCCCCCCTCATGCCGTCACCCCTTTCCCTCCCCCCATTGTGCCGCCACCCCTTTGCCTCCCGCTCTCGTGCCACCACCCCTTTTCCTCCCCTCGTGCCGCCACCCCTTTGCCTCCCCCTAGTGCCGCCACCCCTTTCCCTCCCCACCTCATTTTGCCAACCATTTCCCTCCCCCTAGTGCCGCACCCTTCCCTCCTCCCTCGCACCGCCACCCCTTCCCCCCTCATGCTGCCACCCCTTTCCCTCCCCCTCACTCCGCCACCCCTCACCCCCCTCCTCACGCCGCCACCCCTTTCCCTCCCCCTCGTGGCTCCACCCCTTTCCCTCCCCCTTGTACCGCCACCCCCTCCATGTCTGGAGGCGGTGTTTATTGGTGTGTCGGTAAAACATGTATTTCAGACATTATTTTGTTTCCATCTTCACTATTATTCTATGCAGAATCATTTTGATGGGACTGTATGAATCGTAATTAACGCTTGACCGCATATCTGCCTTCTTTCCTCTCCCCTCATGCTTCCTTCCCCTCTCCTCAAACTGCCTTCCCTCCCCCATTCCTCCTTTGTACTCCTCCTCTCTCTTACCCACCCCTCTCTTTCACCACCCCTCTCTCTTTCACCCACCCCTCTCTCTTTCACCCACCACTCTCTCTCTCTCTCTCACCCACCTCTCTCTTCTCTCTCTCTCTCTCTCCTCTCTCTCTCTCTTCTCTCTCTCTCTCTCTCTTCTCTCACCACCTCTCTCTCACCCACCTCTCTCTCTCTCTCACCCACCTCTCTCTCCTCTCTCTCTCTCTCTCTCTTCTCTCTCTCTCTCTCTCTCTCTCTCTCTCTTCTCTCTCTTCTCTCTCTCTTCGCCCACCTCTCTCTCTCTCTCACCCACTCTCTCTCTCTCACCCACCTCTCTCTCTCTCTCTCTCTTCTCTCTCCACCACCTCTCTCTCTCTCTCACCCACCTCTCTCTGTCTCTCTCACCCACCTCTCTCTCTCTCGCTCTCTCTCTCCTCTCTCCTCACCCACCTCTCTCTCTACCCACCTCTCTCTCTCTCACCACACCTCTCTCTCTTCTCCACCCAACTCTCTCTCTCTCTCTCTCTCTCTCTCTCTCTCTCTCTCTCTCTCTCTCTCTCTCTCTCTCTCTCTCTCTCTCTCTCTCTCTCTCTCTCTCTCTCTCTCTCTCTCTCTCTCTTCACCCACCTCTCTCTCTCCTCTCTCTCTCTCTCCTCTCTCTCTCTCTCTCACCACTCTCTTCTCTCTCTCTCACCCACCTCTCTCTCTCTCTTCTCGTCTCTCTCTCTCTCTCTCTCTCTCTCTCTCTCTCTCACCCACACCCTTCTCTCTCTCTTTCTCACCCACCCCTCTCTCTTTCACCCAACCCTCTCCCCCTCTTTGTATTCTGGTCAGCGATGTGATGAGTGGTATTTTCCAGTAAATAAATAAAGGTTCTCATGGATAGTACACACCCAAAATTTTGATCATATATTTCTGGTGAAGAAAGTGTGGCTTATGCACAAGCTTTTTTGGTATTTTATATTATCAGAAATATCCTCTCTAACTTCGGAAGTTTCATTTCAAACAGTAACTTCAGAAAGTATTCACACACCTTGACTTTTTCACATTTTGTTGTTACAGCCTGAATTGAAAATGGATTAAATTTAAATTTTTTGTCACCGATCCACACAAAATACCCAATAATGACAAAGTGAAAACATGTTTTTAGAATTTTTTACAAATCGATTAAAATGAAAAGCTGAAATGTCTTCTGTTAATGAGTGTTCAACCCCTTTGCTATGACACTCCAAATTGAGCTCAGGTGCATCCAATTTCCTTTGATCATCATTGAAATGTCTACATAAATTGATTGGACATGATTTAGAAAGAAGCACACCTTTCTATAGAAAGCCCCACAGTTGTCAGTGCATGTCAGAGCAGAAATTGGGGAGGCATAGATCTGGGGAAGGGTATAAAACAATTTCTAGAGTGTTGAAAGTTCCCAAGAGCACAGTGAGCTCCATCGTTAGGTAATGGAAAGAATATGGAACTACACAAAATCTTCCTAGAGCTGGCCGTCCGATCAAACTGAGCAAATGTGTAAGAAGGACCTTGGTCAGGGATGCGAACAAGAACCAAATGATCATTCTGACAGAACTACAGAGTTCCTTGGCTGAGATGGGAGAACCTGCTCGAAGGACAACAGTCTCTGCAGCTCTTCACAAATCTAGGCTTTATGGGAGAGTGGCCAAACGGAAGCCACTCCTGAGAAAAAGGCCCATGACATCCATCGATCCTTGGGACCATACTCGGTGCAGAGCGTTGGTGCTGCCTAAGCAGTCTCCTTGGCTAGTGGGTACAATCCTGGATGGGTTGCCACTCCGACACAGGATACCAGCAAGCTGGCACTCATTTTGCCGACCTCGGAAGGATGACAAGCAGAGTCAACCCCACCTGGTATTAATTCAACAGTGGAGGGGGATTTGAACTCAGGATCCTCGGAACCCGAGCCCACAACCCAAACCATTAAGCCAACACCAGGCACATGACAGCATGCCTGGAGTTTGCAAAACACACATGAAAGACTCTGAGAGCCTGAGGTAAAAGTTGTTGTGGACAGATGAGTCGAAAATTGAACTCTTTGGTCGGAATGCAAAGCGAAATGTCTGGCAGAAACCGAGCATCGCTCATCACCCATCTAACACCATCCCTACCATGAAGCATGGTGGTGGCAGCATCATTCTATGGTGGATGCTTTTCAGCGGCAAGGATGAACAGGCTTGTACGAATAGAGGGAACAATGAATGGAGCCAAATACAGGAAAATCCTTGAGGAGAACCTGCTTCAGAGTGCAAAAGACCTAAGACTGTGGTGAAGATTTACACTCCACCAGGACAATGACTCCAATCATACAGCCAAAGCAACAATGGAATGATTCAGAACAAGAACGTGAAAGTCCTTGAGCAGCCCAGCCATAATCCAGACTTGAATCCCATTGAGAATGTGGAAAGACTTCAATATTAATATTCACTGAGATTCCCTATCCAACTTGACAGAACTTGAGCAGATCTGCAAGGAAGAATGGGAGAAAATCCCCATATCCAGATATGCAAAGCTGATGCAGACATACTCAAGAAGACTCAAAGCTGTAATCGCTGCCAAAGGTGCTTCTATGATGTATTCACTCATGGGGTTGAATACTTATTGACGAAAGACATTTCAGCTTTTCATTCTTAATTAGTTTGTAAAAACTTCTAAAAACACGTTTTCACTTTGTCATTATGCAGTATTTTGTGTAGATCGGTGACAAAAAATTTAAATTTAATCCATTTTAAATTCAGACTGCAACACAACGAAATGGGACAAAAGTCGATGGCACTGTATCTCATACATTTCTAACTAGTTTGGAGAACTGCAAAGAATACCTGATTATTTAGACCCTCGAAATCTGTTCTCACAAAGACTGAATAAGTACATTTTTTTTATCTCTGTGGCATCGATAAAATAATGGAAGTGAGGAAAAATGAAGTAATCTATAATTGAGAAAAGGAAATTAATTCATCAGAAAAAGGACTGAATGGGAAGTGTGCGAGTAGAAAAGCGTTAAGACAATTTGGGTTGGGAGGAAATCAGAATAAGAGGAGTCGGGTGGCTTGTATGTGGCATTCTTGGTGGGGGTGACTTGACTTTGTTTAAAATTCTTCCATTTAATGGAATTGGCCTAATGAGGGGCTTTAAACTGTTGTTGAATATGTGTTCTAAAGATTGACTGTGCTTGGCTGCTCCAATCCCACAGATTATAGATTATACAAATGCGAAAATTGGCGAACATGAGCGAGTGGAGTTCATTGGAGATTTGAATAAAGGTGACGCATCCATTATGATCAAGGATCTTCGTCTTGCTGACTCGGGAGAGTATGAGTGTGAATGGACCTACGATTCTGGCAATGGTGTTTACAAAGATGCATATATCAGGGTGAATCTCATTGTCACAGGTGAACCTTTCCTCATTTGTTTTGTAAACTTTTTCCAATGTTAGTAATTGCTGTTGTAAAAACGAATTCCCAAGAAATTTATTTCATACATTCTTTCTGTCTTTAAAACTGTTGAGTCACATTAATGATTACACCAACAAAAACAGCAACAACGACAACAATAATGGTACAAGCTGGTAGGCGACGAGGGATTCGCTAGGATCGAAGCACTGGATACGATGCTTTTCATTCTGACCGATCCACCGACGAAGATTCATTGCCAAGACGTATTGGTTCACATACAATTGTTCCTCTGCCTGGCAAGATTTTTCCTATTGCGTATTTTGCCAACTGGCACTCCTCATAAAAAATGACGGTAAATAGACACCCTATTTTTGAAGGACTACCATTTGAAAAATAATCGGTTTGCTGGTTTGTGCTGTGGAGCCTCGCGTTGCAGACACACACACACACACACACACACACACACACACACACGGAAAACCCGATAAACTTCTCTCAATGCTCTTGTTTGACCACACCTCCTGAGCCACACAATATTTTTCATAAGCCACGCCCACTTTCCTACGCCACTCCCACTTTAAATAATAAATAATTGGAGGTGGTGTGTGGGTCATGGAATCGTTTTTGGTAAATAAATAAATAATTGGAGGTGGTGTGTGGGTCGTGGAATCGTTTTCGGTAAATAAATAAATAATTGAAGGTGGTGTGTGGATCGTGGAATCGTTTACGGAAAATAAATAAATAATTGGAGGCGGAGTGTGGGTCGTGGAATCGTTTTCGGTAAATCAATATATAATTGGAGGTGGTGTGTGGATCGTGGAATCGTTTTCAGTAAATAAATAAATAATTGAAGTGCTGTGTGGGTCGTGGAATCTTTTCGGTAAATAAATAAACATATTATTAGAAATCCACAAAGACAGAAATGCCGGTGATCCATTTATTTTGGATCCTTTTCACTTTGGTCAATAACGTTTGGATCGAGGAGAGATCGAAGGTGGAACGACGGGTTAGTTCCTTACAAACACTGTATACACACCTTAAATGACGGTAAATAGACACCCGATTTTTGAAGGACTACCATTTGAAAAATAAAACCTCAATAAAAATCGGCTGATAAAATTTTCTAAATATCTCGAAGTGTTTAATTCCGAAGTCTCTTTCTCTACATTCAAAACTGAAGGACAAGTATTGAAAATACTGTACGCGGTTTTTCGGCCGCTGCACAGCAACGGTGGTTGCTAGGCAACGAAATTCAAACGCGCACCTTCCCAGAATATCACCTTTGGCAAAGTTTCATCGAAATCGGTTCGCTGGTTCGTGCTGTGGAGCCTCGCGTTGCACACACACACACACACACACACACACACACACACACACACACAGACAGACGGAAAACCCGACAATAAGAGATATCTAGCATATATAGCGAATCCAATAAATATATTAAAACGCTTTACAAACTACCAAACACGTATATGAACTGTACTCCTCAATCTCCGCAGGTGAATCAAAATCTACGAACTCCAGTGCTCATTCAAATCTACAACGACACAGTCCAGAACACGTCGTTCTTCTTATAATTATAATTTATGTTGCAATTGCTGCTGTTATCATCATCATCACCAAATGCAAGAATAAACGGTAAGAAAAATAAATGCCCAAGTCATTATCAAAATACGAAATGTTCTTGTTCCCATTCTGAATGAATCATGATGTTCCCCATGCACTCTACTGATTTGTTTGTCCTCATTAATTTGTATTTCATTGCAACTCCAGTTGCTTATCATAATCATTTGTAATCTATATATTAAAGCGGCGGCAATTTTCTGTCTCTCCGTCTGTCTGTTTGTCATGCTACGTCGTTACGTCTGGGACATCATTACAGTGTAGGATGCTTGACTCCAACATCCACCATTTATATTTTCATACAGTTCAGGCCCAACACATTGTCGAACCTAATGTCATATTCACAATCGCTATGCATGCCCAACCTTTGTGTTTTCCATTCAGTGTGAAACACAAACAGCGATTGTTAAAATTATCATCAAATATCAAAAGGAGTGGCGTCGTGGGCCTTCCGCCGCAGTACGTATAGGCCAAGAGTACTGTACTAACGTTCATGATTAAAGCGGTGTATTATTTCAGAAACCACTTCTGGTAACTAATTCGTTTGTTTCTTGTTACATGTCATTTAATGTAGTGACACTGCATTCCCTTTGTCATGACTTCAAGGTTACTGGATTAAAGCGGTGTATTATTGACTCGATGAGAGGTGGTGTGTTATTTCAGAACACAATTCTGATCACTGCTAATGAGCCGTAACTAATTCGCTTGCATTTCTTTATTGTTGTGTGACAATTGTTGCAGGAACACAATAGTCTGCATATTCCCTTTGTCCTAAATGCAGAGTTGCTGGCAAGACTGCAGACGGTTAAGCTGCATAGTAGTTAAAATTCATTTTGCAATAGTGTCTGTGTCTGTGTCTGGGCAGTAACTTTTTTTTCTTTTTTTTTTGTACCATTTGAATTTTTAGCATCAAATTTTCAAGAAAGCTTTATTATGACAATTATGGAGAAGAAAAATTAAGAATTTGGTCAAAATTTTCCAAAGGTCAAAGGTATCATTTAGCATACGGAAGAAGAGAGCTTTGCATTTTCAGATGCTTTCTAGTTTCTTTTTGAGTTCTTATTATTCATTTGTAAGACTCCTTATACAAGCCCCAAAAATGCCAAAAAGTAACAGAAAGACGTTTGTTGATCACGATGTTGCTGAGCAATGCCATCATTATATGGCCAGACAACGTTAACAATGGCGCCGTGTCAATTTGATCGCAGAAGTCAGCAATCTGTGTGTGATACCGATGCAGCTCATCATCAGCAAGCACATGTTGCTATGTCTCCATCTCCTCAGCAATATGAATGTGATGCCAATGCAGCTCAACATCAGCAAGCATTTGTTGCTATGTCTCCATCTCCACAGCAATCTGTGCTTGAGCCAATGCAGCACAACACCGGCATGCACGTGCTACTATGTCTCCATCTCGCCAGCAATCTGTGTGATGCAGATGCCGCTCAACACTGGCAAGAACATGCTGCTATCTCATCAGCAATCTGTGTGTGCCGCCGATGTAGCTGGACACCAGCTTCCTGAGAATTGGCATCAATATGTTGCATGTGAGGCAATCAGGAATGTTATGCAGTGACAATGCCGCTCTGTTCAACGTTTCGTGTGGCACGGCGACACAATCTGGATGAAATTGCTCTTTCTGATGTATGATGTGTATGAGCATACCTGTGGTCTTATGAATCAATCATGTGGTCAGTGCATTGCATTAATGTGGAAAGATGAGCATGTTGGCAGATCCATCAGGGAACCACAATTCAGTATGTGTTCTCTGTCTGTCTGGTAAAATTTGTCCCAAATATTCCAGATCCACCACCTTAACTTCATCATCTTCTTACTTGTGATGACTCAATGGTGAAGTACTTCAGCTTACACATCAGGAAATTCAATGCAGGATTATTGATGGCCAACATGTAAACAACGGATGTGACCTTCATTGGAGGGAGTACCAACTTTCACATCCACGGCATGGTTTATCGGTTGATGAGTCCTCTGAGGAATGCCAACGGCAAAGAACCAGAATGTCTGCAGACATATTTCTATGATGTTGAAGATCAGGTTTGAATTGGTGTGCAGCGAGCGGCTTCCTCATGCCCAACATAGCAACCACGAGTTCGAGGAAAATTTTTACCGAACTTTGTCAGAAATGCTACTCAATGCCACAAACAACTATCTTTTGTCTTTCTTGAGTATCCAGGATCAGATTTAAGCTGGAAACCTTCCTTCAGTCATTTCAATTGGCCTTCATGCTGACAGAACACCTGTCGTGGAGCATACTGGATGCGACAATCAACCGACCAGCAATGAGATTTCAAGCCTGCTAACTAAATCTTCTGAGGGTGATGCAGAACAGGAGAGGAGCCACATGGTTGTGTGCATCTTTCATGCGCAAGGGAACAGGGATCTTGGCTTGCATCACTTCATGGATGATCATTGAACCTATGATCCCCTCTGTTACCCAATTATTTTGACGCAGGCCACTGACGGTTTCCATCGCCAAATATTTCAGAAGGATTGTTGATGTAATGTTACTGCTAAACAATTATATTCTGACCGGTTGATGAAACATCAGGGTAGCTTTAACTTCCTGCACTGCTGCAATCGACAATCAGCAGTACTGTGTCAATATTTGGGCCAAAATTTAGTCCAGTCGTCTGCGCTATCTGCATTAAAATCAACATCAACTGTGTGCTGCTCTGTCCAATGGCCGGCAAGATGCTATTCTTTCAGGGGATGCTGAGTGTGCTGATCGGCACATGATTCTTCCTTTTACTTTCACAGGTGGCCCACGATTTATGTCAAAGCATTATCAAGATACTATGGCAATTGTCTGAAAAATCGGAAAAACAACATTGTTCATTCACTGTAATACCCATTGGCACAAAATAGTCTGTGAACTGGAAAATGGGCAAACAGCTGCTGATCAACCTGACTTGACTGCCAGTCTTCAAAATAATGTTGCATCAATTTCAGGCTGACATCACAAATGGCATATTTGGTTATGTAAGGGCTTGCATTTTTATTATCGAGTTTCAAAAACATGGGCTGCCTCATGCCTATTTGCTGCTTATTCTCACTGGTGAACAGCACACGTGTTTCCAACATGCACAGAGATGTCAGTGCTGAATTCCCCAACCCTGCCAAGATATGAATGCAAGAGCCTTTTGAATGCGTCAGAAAATACATGCTGTGCATGGACCTTGCAGAGCGTTGAACCTGAATTGCCCATACATGGTTTCTGGTGGCTATTCTAAGAAATTCCCGAAGGATTTCTGCCCTCATACATGCCCTGGGCATGATTCTTATCCTACTTATAGATGTGGAAGTCCAGCAATGGGCCACCATATAGCTGTAGTTAGGGTATCTGGCAGGGATTTAAAATTGGACAACCAAAGCGTTGTAGCTTACAATCCATGGTTGTTACTGAAATATCGTGCCCACATCAATGTCGAATACCGTGCCTCAATAAAAGCTGTCAAATACGTACTTTTACAAATATATCTTCAAAGATGTTGACAAGGCTACAATCTGCTTTGCGGCAGGCGTTGATCAGGTCCGGGTCACAATCGATGAATGCGAAGATGAGATCAAACGCTACGAGCAGTGTCGATTTGTTGGTGCCTCAGAAGCAGCACAGATATTTTTTTTGGTTTTCAACACAAGACCACTCCCTGGCAGTTCACCAACTTTGTGTTCATTTCCTGAATGAGCAGCGTGTCACATTTATCACTGCCAATCCAGATCGAGCGTGAGCTGCAGCAGCACGTACAACGCTAACCCCCTATTTCTTGATGAACTCTGTAAACATGGCTGCCAGAAACATCCTTTATTGCGATTTCACTGAGCACTTCATCTGGCTGAAAAATTGTTGGCAATGGTGAGTAGCTCCCGCAAGGTCAATAGGAAGAGTTTACATTGTTCATCCAAACCAAGGAGAAATCGTTAATCTGCGTCATCTTTATCAAACCAATGCTACGAGCTTCGAGTATCTGCGGACAATCAATGGATACATCTGCGAGACCTTCAAACATGCTTGCCAGTTGCTAAACTTACTTGAGGACAACAACGAAGGGATCGAGTATCTGTCAAGCCGAAGCTGCACGCACGTAGTCGCCATCATACTTAAAAGACCTGTTCATAACAATGTTGCTATTTTGTGAACCGACAGAACCCCAAAAGCTGTACAATGACTATTTTGATGATCTATCCCATGCTTTAAAAAAAAAAATCATCGACAGCAACAGGAACTGTCTGGGCAAGCTCTTCAGGATGTAGTTGCAAACGATGTGGCTTGCGATCTTCAGGATCTGGTGGAGTAACGGGTGAACCACACTGAGTTTGGTATTCTTGAAGGAGATTGTCACTTGCACAATCAGTATGGCATTGGTGTGGAGTAATTGGACCCTGCAGAAGATGACTTATTCAACAGGTGTATACAACATCTTGATGCCAATTGCCTTTGAAGCCATGAAAAGCAAAATTGATGTCAGAGAAGATGGCATTCTCTTTATCGTTGCACTAGGTGGAACAGGAAAAACTTTTCCTTTCAAATCTTATTCTGGCCGATGTTCGAAAGCAGGGTCAATTGCTCTTGCTGCAGCTTCTTCAGGAATAGCTTCAACACTTTTTAATCTCTGGCACACTGCGCACTCCCGTTTTAAGTTTCCCATCTCACCTCAAGATAATTCTTCCAGCAACATGACACCATGGGATGCTACTGGTCATCTTCCTGAGACTGCAGGCTTGCTCGTGTGGGATGAGGCTCTTATGAGCCACCGTTTTCTTACTGAAGCTTTGAATCGGTCACTTCAATACATCATGGTGAACAATTCCTTGAAGGGTAGGAAATTTTTAATTTTTGGAGGAAAATTTTAGTCAAATATTTTTTGGGGTTATTTTTCAGGAGGCGACCAAACATCGTCAATGCCTGCATGAAAACTCTCCATTGTGGTGACATTGCACGATGGCAACTTTAAGAACAAAGAATATGCGCGTGCTCAATCAACTTGATGGTGTGGATGAAGGAAGTCCAAAACGACTTTCAAATTCAATTGATCAATTTATGCAATTTATCATTTATTTCCACTTCAACGTCTGATCTCTGGGAACATAAAACAAATTCAAAACACTGGGTTTTGGCAAAAAGTGTGCAGATGATTAAAAATCAATGCTGGGTTGTTAGCAGTAAACATAAACTTCCAGGAGCATGTGAGGAAGTGCTTCGATGCCTATACACCTCCCAAATAAATGGTGGGTTTTCTGCAGAACTTTGTCCCACGGGTCCCTGCTAGTACAATTATAAACAGTGCTAAAATCGATTTACACTCGTATTTGTTTTCCTTTTCTAAATCCAATATTGTTTTAAGAATCTTGTATTTTTTATTTTTTTCATTGTAATTGCTATAATCTGCTGACCTTGCAGTACGAATAAAGAAAACCCTACTCCTGAGCTTGGGCCACTGAAAAATGGTCAATCAGATGAAGATGATGACGGACTTTCTCCATCTGGAGCATCACAACATGGGCAAGATGATTATCATGAAACCAAAGCCTCATTAGCGTAATCTAATTGTTCTCAAGGAGCTTCTTTGCACAAAACGAGGCATGTGGTGATGAAGCACTAGAATATGAAAATGTCCAGATCTTCCCTATTTTTAACTTGGAATCCTGAAAAGTGTAACTTTAGTGTAGTTAATTTGACTAGTATAATTAGTGATGTTAATCCTCGAAGTGGGCATAAACCACTATCCTTTGTGATATTAATCACAGATCCCAAACTTTAGAGAAGAGAGCAAAATGAAAAATAAAATATCATAGACATGAGGCATGCATGACTCAGCATCTGTGATCACTAAGGTGAACAAACACGTGAGTGATACAATTGGCATTGAGTCTGTGAACAAAACGATATTTCTTAAGAGCATAAGCTTTCCTGGTTTTAATGGTAATTATCAGGTAAAATGTTCCAAAACACTCCATTTAATACCTCTCCAGGTGTGTGGGACAGTGGTCTTGGGGGTGAGGACACTTGGCTAACATCCCAGAGGTTGTGGCAACTCAGCCAACTCATAAATGACCATTGGGAAGAGGGTAGTCTTCCTGTTCTGCATGGTCTTTTGTGATGCTAATCAACACATTGCAGTTGACTTTATGCCCTGAGGTTTTTTAGGATGGGCACTAAAATGCGAACCAGGAAAAGGCTATTGGTGCTCCATGAAACCCCCAACTGAATGAAATATATGCACATTAAAAGCCACACCATGCTCTCAAAAACTAGAACAGGAATTACCTTGTTCAGGTTAAAAAAATAACTGTAATTGCGTAGTAATAGTCAGGCCCCTGAATTAGCCAGGTTGTAAATATTATTTACTCAGAGATTTATAATCCGTCACAAACAATCATTTGTGTGACCTCATTAATTACTGTGAATGATGATAATATTTATAAATACAAGATTAAAAGTTGCCATTGATGCAATGTTGGTCATTGTTTACATCGGCAAATTAATTTATCTACTTACCTCACTATAGTGTAAGCGAATGGAGAGAACTCTACGAAGGCGAGGGTAAAAGTTCAGCTTCAGTTTTATACCACTCGGACTGAGTTCAAGCATACATATCAGTGGGGTAGAGGGTGCAGGATGAATAAGTAAACAATTGATTGGTATGAAAATCTTTTTGTGGATTTTCATGACCATGAAGCAGAGAACCCATTATTTTGTTTAATTATTTGTGCTGTCATGAGCTAAAGGTTTACTTGATCACAGAAACTATTTAACAAATACATTTTGTGGAATGATAAAAATGTAAATGAGATGTTTGAGGTTTGTAATATTTTGTCGACATTGGAAGAGTTGTCAAACTTGTTGTTCATATCAAGTTATTTTTACGTGTTTTTGTTTGTTTGTTTTTTCTTGGCTGAAATCAGCCTCAAACTAGGGGAGGTGGGGAATAGTATTAAAGGAGGTGGGGAATACCATTAAACCTTTTGATGATTTCAATTTTATCGTTCGTTTTTGTATTGATTCCCTGTTTCTCTGATTCTAATAAATATGTCTGTTGGGAAGAGGGCAGTTCTATTAGATAAGACCTGAAGCATGATTTGTGTTCACATAGATCCTTAGAACATTTTGAACATGTATTACGTACATGTGGTTAGAGTAAGGTGTCCTTCGTACCTTCACCATTGAGGGATGACATTGTGCAATTTCGACAATGGAGGTAAGGTGTCTCATCCCATTCATTCCCTTGCGTCAAACTGGACGAGGCTGGGCAAGGGGAGAGAGTGGTATGGTACATTTGTCTTCCACATACATGGAGAACACTCTACCTCCTCAGTGCTCGACGTCATTGTGTGGGAGGTGGACCTTGGTATGCTGGGTGTGCTCTGGCTTTCAAAAGGAATTAGCCACTGTGGCTAATCCAGGTTTAGAATGATTAGCCACAAAGGGAGAAAGGAAATAGCCACATATTTTATTCAAAAGTTTTTTTTTTAGCAATATGAAATAATAAGTTAATTTTAAGGTGGATGTGTGAGTTTGATGGGTGAGGTTGGTTGGATGAGTGAGTTGGATTGTTCAGATTGGTTGGATGAGTGAGTTTGACGTGTGAGATTGGTTGAATGAACGACCATTAGGGGAGGTGGTGATTGTGAGGGATGGTGGTGGTGGTGGTGATGGTGTGTGTGTGTGTGTGGGGGGGGGGTATGGTCGTTGTGCCTTTAGTAGGTGGTAGTGGGGGATCGGGGTGGTTGTGGACCAGGATTGGACCAACCTCATGCCAGTCAAACTCACTCATCCAACCAATCTCACCCAACAACTTCACTCATCCAACCAATCTCACACATCAAACTCACTCATCCAACCAATCTCACGCATCAAACTCACACTTCCAACCAATGTCACACATCAAACTCACTCATACAACCAATCTCACCCATCAACTTCACTCATCCAACCAACCAAAGTCACCCATCAAACTCACTCATCCAAACAAACTCTCTCATCCAAACAAACTCGTCCTACTACAGGTACTACTACTGATTGTGTCAAAACTCACCTGGCAATCACTGACCCAATGAAGCATGTAGCGTCGAGTAGTGCCGAATCATGCCGAATCATTCCGCGGGGGGGGGGGGGGGAGGGGGAGGGGGGGGGAATTAAAATAAAATTTTGAGACGAGAATCATGGGAATCATGCGTAATTCCGGTCGATTTTTTTTACTAGAAACTAGTATAAAACTACCAAAGTTAGTATATATAAGCTTGTTCGAAATCACGCGTGATTCCCGTAATCAAAACATACAAAATGGCGGCCGTCTCGGCCGTCTCAACGAAGGTTGAATTCTGTGCTAAAATCACCCAAAATTCGTCTAAAACTGGTAAAAAAAAAAAACACTAAAACATGGATTAGCCACAGTGGCTAATGGTGGTTTAAAATATTAGCCACAGGTAAGGGGATTCGCCCTGTGGCAACGTGGCGAGCGGCAGCGCACACCCAGCTTGGTATGTTGACAAATGTGAATTTGTCTGTCTTTTGGGGCTGGTCCTTCACCATAATTTCTGACTGACTATTATTATCTGCCTGACCTCATTAAAGGAAGGTGTACAAAACTCCACGCATCTACCGCAACTCGTGGCTATGGATGAGTTTAAAAAAACAACAGATGTTTGTATAGATACAATTCTAATCATCCAGATAGGTGGGATGGCAGATAGTTATGTCAGTCGATGCAATTCTAATCATCCAGAAAGGTAGGATGGCAGATAGTTATATCAATACAATTAGAATCATCTCAGTAGTGCTACATGTCAAACTCAGAGCACCATAGCAAGTGCACAGTTAACCCGGAGGGCGTCACGGCAAAAATAAAGACATTACTGTGCTTTTAGTGGTGTTTTAAGGGTGAAACCAACATATGACAGGAGACAGAAGGGTAATTTCATAAGGTCTATTATGAATCCTGACTGTCTACCTTAAGCACAATAATACTAATTGGATGTAACACTTAATGACTTCCGTAAGAAAGTGTAAATGTCAGAAAACAATGCAGCTGTAAGTTAACTCATGACTCTCGATGTGGCAACTTATCTCAAGTAAGCAGTTTGTACAGTAATACACAGCAGGTTATAAATGGGTGAAAGGTCGGCGGTGAGCACGGTTGAAAGGATCTAGTCTGGAAGGGTTACGTTTTACAAGTCCGTAGACGGTGAGTTCCTCGTATCGCCAAAGCATGGAGAAGAACCTGAGTCCACAGGTAAAGCTATATCACAGATGATGAAGATGGGAACTCAAGCTGTAAAGGATGATACGTTAATTGAAGGACAGGAGAGGTTGGAGGGACAAATAAGCTCCAAGAGTATGTATCAGTCAACCAGCCGAATGCCTTCTCTAAAACCTAGCCACGTAGGATGGCAGATAGTTGTATCGATACAATTATACTCATCAATACAGGATACAGGACCTGTAGTAGATGTGAAATTACTGTGGAGTCCTCAACTGATCTTCTGGTTTATTTATGCTATTTGGGCAAGAAATAATGAAGTTTTGATTGTCTTCTCAATTATGATGTCACGATGTGCCATGGTTCTGCCCCTTTTCTCTGTTTTCAAAACTACAACTACACCAAGGGTAAAACATAAATGCTCCATATATAAACTGATCTCTATTATAATACCAAGCTTGCACACTAAAACCTCGGCTCGCCGTCACACGATCCCTATGAAACTGCTGTGGCACTTAGCGGACATGCCGACAATGTTTGGGAAGTCTTGGCGTTCCATAGTACCACTTGCATTTTGCACAATGCGTATTTTTGTCATTCCCCGTGTACGGTCTGTCATCTGCTACCAGCTATGTTGTACTGCTATCCCGTGCATGTGCACGGGTATCGCTAGTTTTATTTATTCATCGAACCACACAAGGCTCTGAGTGTTCAGTTGCTAACTGGCTCCAGAAGGGACAGAGAACTGACTTGATGTGAAAATATCTATTCACAGAGGTGTGTAGATCCAAAGAGTAATGAAAATGCCACTTTATTCAAACAGTCAAATTTCATAGGCAGGGATTTCCAACAGATCAGGATAGTCGACGAGTCAAGTTTTCTGAATATAACAACCCGAGAGGCATTTTTGAGGAAAAGCTGGCAGACACTTTACTCTATCTAATTTTGGTATGCTGATTTCAATTTTGCTGTCTGCCAAGCAGTATCTTGACCGCTTGACCCTCAAAATGACGTAATAAGCCACGCCCCTTTTTTGCATATTCCGCAATACGTTTACTGTAAAGTTAATGTAAATATATCATGTGTGGTGTCATATGAAAGGTAATGACATGAACATTGCAAAAACATGATCAATAAATAAATATTACATCATGTGGGGTCATTTAGAGGTCATTTTGGGTCAAATGAGGTCATAAGATCATATTACGTAATTCTACATAGCTCTATAAAGACAATTAAGGACTAAATTCATATCGTTCTTTTTCATTCTAAGG
>CM068961.1:89317065-89334631 GCA_035128595.1 Eptatretus atami
AAGAAGAGAGATG
This sequence comes from Eptatretus atami, assembly GCA_035128595.1. Lineage (NCBI taxonomy): Eukaryota > Metazoa > Chordata > Myxini > Myxiniformes > Myxinidae > Eptatretus > Eptatretus atami. The sequence goes on from CM068961.1 coordinate 89,317,079, forward strand.
AAAATCAGATGATTATCAGTTCATAAGTATTCAAACCTTTGCCTAATTAACCCTAAATTCACTTCAGGAGCAAATTATTTGTTTGGAAAGGTAACATAATAAGTGTAATGGTTTCACATGTAGTAATCAGTGGTTTAACTTAAAAATATAAGCTCCCCTCACTTATCTGAGTTTAAGGTGCAACTCACTTGGTCAACCAAAAAGGCAAACATGAAGAGCAAGGAAATTTTCAAAGAATTCAACATAAAGTGGTGGAGAAGCACCGCTCAGGAGAGGGTTATATGAAGATCTCAAAGTCACTCATTATCCCTTTGAGTACAGTGAAAACCACATTAAGAAGTGGAGAGACGTATCATACTACCCAGACTCTCTACCAGATCAGGTCTCCTCCAAACTCAGGAGCCGGGTAACACACGAACCTGGTTCGGAATGTCGCTGTAATCCAACAATGATTTTGAAAGATCTACAAGGTTCGATGTCCATGATGGGGGTCAGTGGTTCATCAATCAACAATATCCGTTCCATTCACAAGCTGGCTTCTATGGACAGGTGGCAGAAAGAAGTCATTATTGAAAGACTCATCTAAAAGCTTCAATGGAGTTTGTGAAAAAGCATCTTAATGATACTGCAGGCAGGTGGAGAAATGTTTTTTTGGTCAGACAAGAAAAAATTGAACTTTTAGTCTAAATTCAAAGCATTATGTGTGGCACAAACCCAACAATACACATCACCCAGTCAACACCATCCCTACTTTCAAGCATGGTGGTGGAAGGATCATGTTATGGGACTGCTTTTCATCAGCAAGGACTGACAAGCTTGTCAGGATAGAAGGGACAATGGACAGTTGCAAAGTACAGGAGAATCCTTGATGAAAACCTGCTTGAGTCAGCCATGAATCTGAAACTGGGTAGAAGATTCACATTTCACGCAGGACAATGATCCGAAACACAAAGGTATAGCCCACACTGGAGTGGCTGATTAAGAGAAAAATAAATGTTCTTGAGTGGGCCCCGTCAAAGTCCTGACTTGACCATAATTGAACATATTAATGGCGAGGTTTAAGATTACAGTCCATCGACGATCCCCATCAACTTGGCAGAACTACAGTAGAGCAATTTTCACGTAAAGAATGGGCAAAGATTTCACCATCTCACTGTGCAAAGCTGGTACAGATCTACCTAAAAAGACTTGTAGCAGTCATTGCTACAAAAGATGATTCCACCAAGTATTGACCTAAAGGGATGAAAACTTTTACGAGTGAATTTTGATTTGTCATGTTATTTTTTCATGTATTCCTGACATGTAACCTCCTTCATATAACATCTGTTTAGTTTGATCTCTTCAGTTATGAATAAAAAAGTTTATTTAGAAAAATTGTTTCTCCATCATTCGTCATTCATCTGAATGTGGCGTTATTGGTAGGGGGTGAATACTTTTGCATGCCTCTTTATTTAAAGGTGTCGATGAACCTATGAATGTAATACATGCTGTCCATACATTTATATTCATATTTTTGGAAGGTTCAGGATGAATTTTATTTGTAGCATTAATATTTTAATATACTGTACAATAAGTTTCATTATTGTAAAATAAGTTTCTTACTGTTCACTAAGACAGAGGAGAGGGTATTGCATTTGGGTCCATTTGTTTGTTTGTCTATCTATCTATCTATCTGTTTATCCACACAGAACTTTAGTGTTTTTTCTTTGCAACCGCTTATCGGATTGAGACAAAATTTTTGCCATCGGAGCGACTACACATGTAAATTTTGTAATAATAATTGTTACATCATAGGTAAAGCGGTGTGGCAGCCATGTTGGAAAAACAGAAAAACTTTGAACCTCTATCTCTGAAACCGCACCAAAGAAAAAAATTGTAACTTGCTACATGGAAAGTACACCTCATGGGCAATAAGTGTGACTTTTTTGTGACGTCATCGGTGCCTTCATTATAACATTATAATTGCATATGTAGAATGCTACTTCTGATCAGTATGAAAATTGTTGAAGGTCTCTTGGATTCATTGTGACATCATCGGTCACGTTATTTCGGCAGCCATATTTGTAAAAAAAAAAAAACTTCAAAAATCTTCTCTTAAATGGCAGAACAGATCGAGGTGAAACTTTACAAGTATGACAACTTTCCACGAGGAACAAAAGGTTCACAAATATGAGGTCATAGGTCACATGGTTTGGCAGCCATATTGAATTTACCCTAAAATTTTTATAATCTTCTTTTCCAGAACGGCTCGAGAGATTGAGACAAAAATTCACACAAATGTTCCCCAAGTCTTGGAGATTACAGGGTGTTCACAAAAACTTGATAAATCATATGGTCTGGCAACCATATTGGATTGAGTGAAATCTTAAAAAAAAAATATTTTCTTGAACCGCTTCATCAATTGATGTGAAACCACAATTATGATCGAGTCATGATGGGGAATACATGCTTTAAATTTCAAGCTGATTAGACACATGGTCTGGCAGCCAGAATTATTTATTTTTTTTGATCTTGGTTTTTTTTAATTTTTAATAAGGCTCACTTGGCTGTGTCCGGATGGGTTTGAGGGTAGAGGAGTAGCATCTGAAATGCGAATCCTATCCAGGTTCCTCCTGATGACTTCATCTTTGCTTTTTGCTTGTTTGGGTTCCTTCTGATTACTCCAATGCAGGACTGTACCTATTTGGTCTTCCATTTGATTTGAATTTAATTAATTTTAATCCCATTCTGAATTAAATTGAATAATTATAATATCATGGGTCACGGTCTGGTGTTCGATCAAAGCGGGACGTCTTGGTACCCGGTCATCACTGCCAGCAGTTATAAAGTGGCAGTTCCAGTTATGTCTATTATTAATAATGTAACACACCAGTACACAAACACCACACAAAACAATCCTAGCGAGGGTCTGCAATCTCTGATTGCTCTTTTTCTGTTACACATTGAAATCCCAACAATATAACACAACATACCAACAATAGGATAAAGATGAATAGATGGACAACAAACAAATAGACAATCATCTGCCTAAATAAGGACAAGTTTAAATTCAGCACGAACCTGAGTAAAGCCTGTATCTACTGGGCTGCGACAGCTTGCGACAAAATGCGAACGGGATTCTCCAAAATGTCTCGAAACGTTCGCGGTGGTTCTCATTTTCCTCGCGTGAGTCGCAGGACGTCGCTCTGGTGTCGCTGGAATTTTGAACATGTTCAAAAAATTCGTGCGACAAATTTTATCTCAAATAGTCACAGAGTCGTCGCGGTTGTCTCGAACCAGTCTCGAACCCTTCTCAATTTAGTTTCCGTGAGTCAGAAGGGCAACAAATGTGACAACTTTGTGAGGGATTGGCGACCTATGAAACTAAATTATGACTGATTGGAGAAAAAATGATAATTTAATCTGTCCTGGGACCCCTGAGAGCGTGACAAAACTGCGATTCATAGAGAATATTTTCGGAAGAATTAATCAGAAATTTGCACAATGATTGTCTACTCAATTTAATATATACATAGAAATCCACATGTTATCCATGCAATGTAATGTAGATAGATTCACAATAGTTCAATCCAGATATGACAAAAAAAAAAGCCTCATAGTCCAAATTGTAAAACCAGCATTGTCTGTCCTCTTTCTCTCCTGTTCTGAGTAATGGCCTTCAATGCAAACTTTTCACTTTCCCATCAATCCTAAATCACGTCACACATATTTTTACATAAATTAGGTAACACACAAAATATGGTCACACCCACAAGCCCTATCAAGGCAGATGAACAATTGGGTCACACACAATGTTTGTGGTGCAACGTTGACAAGTAACAGAACACTTTGAACAATCAGGCTTGGTCAGCATTCTCCTGTAATCCCACCATCCTGTTCTGCCAGGGCACAGCTCCCACACCATTGTAGTACTCAGTCAGGTACTCTCTTACTCGTTCCCAACTGACAATATGATTGCTGGAGGGAGAGGCCTCATATATATAATATATATATATATATATATATATTATATATATATATATATATATATATATATGGTCCCGATTTCTCAATTGTCACGCACAGTTGTCGTGCGACTGTTGCACGACATTTGCGCGATGGTCGCATGACCGTCGTGTGACGTCGCGTGACAGTTGCATGTGCAAAAAAATCTCAGTTTTGTCACCTGAACGTCGCGCAAATGTCGTGCGATATGTATGCGAACTCCAGCGAAGTTCATCCCAAATTTCGCCGGGAGTTCGTGGGACATTCGTGCGATATTCGTGAGACATACGCAAATGTGTTTTAGTATAAATTCAGTGTGATTCCAAGTGAAAATTATCGCTGTTTTATCGCAATTTGGTGTCTCCAACTAGTCGCGAGCTGTCGCAGCCCAGTGGAGATCAGGCTTTTGCGAGGACATAAGGGTTAGTGAACTCCGGTGGTGATAGCAAGCTGTTGTTTGAATGATTACATGGAAATCAAGACCGGATAAACTCAGAGCAATTCCATCATCGAAGATAAATGAAAGGGAATGGAAGAGTGGAGGTAGGCCATAACATTTGACTTTGGAGGGTCAAAGTAATTTAATGTGTGATGAATATGTGAACCCAGAAATTGGTGAGTGCCAATGGGCATATCAGGCTGAAGGAGTGAAACCTGATGGATGTAGACTACATCACTGAAGGCCACAGAGTTTCCTGAGTGAGAAGGGAGGTAGGTACTCCTCTACCACAGCCAAATAGTCTGGTTTCAATCCTAAATATGGTCAAATCAAATTAAAAATACCTATTCTGCAGAAGTGACTGAAGGAGCACCGCATCTCGGAGCAATTATGTAGAGGTAAAGCTGGCTATGCCAGCTGTATTTAGTTTGTAAATGTTAAAAATCCCGTAGTATCTTTAAAAAAAGTTATTTCATGTTGATACCCTGGCTATATCCCTCCTTCCATGCATTACAACTACCTGCTCTCGTGTGGATATGACGCATGAATGATGAAGTGGGTTCCCAATCACGTCTATGTCTCTTCTGTTAACTTTGGCATCATTATGTATGTTGCTGCTCTCATATGAGTTTAAACTCAGTGGATCCTCTTTTACAAGGCACCGTGAACCACCTGGGCTGATATATTACTGAATAAAAGGTATTAATTGAAGAGTAATTCAAGTGCTTCAAACTTACGAACCAATGACAGAACACTTAAAATCACTCACATTTCTATCAAATGGCATGAACCACACAGAACATCTCCTTCAGGCTCATCTTGGGTCAAGCTAGACTAATGCCAGTTGACATGCTGTTGTGAGATTTCATAACATTTTCATCAACTTTCAGAGGTGTCAGTTTTTTGGCATGCCATTCTTGTGCCCATCACCAGGTGCTAATGCGAATATTATTGAACGGGGGATACAGGCTGAGGCTTGCTTCACATGCTCCCACAATGATCCACAAGCTGACTTTACAGCCAAGGAAGATTGCTGTCTACCTGGCTGGTCATCTTCTGTTATATGTGACACAGAGGTATGGCAGATATACATTTGTATTCTCGACTGCATAATACCTCAAGGCCATGTTACACAAACAAACTCCCAGCAATCATTGGTATCATTTGTAAAAAACTGCTACTTGGACCAAATGTGAAACTGTCTGTTCGAAATGTCTCCTGAAAGGTGTGTCCCCTTTACAATGGCACTTCCTTGCATTTGTGTTCCACCATGCACCGATTTTATCGATGGTAGTGTGATCCACTGATGTGTTTAGTATCATAATAAATGGGTAGTACCATTATATTAGGTTGTGGTGTTTAATGTTTGTGTAACATGCAGAGACGCAATCAGAATTTGTATAAAATGGGGTGTGAGCAGTCAGTGGCTCAGCTTGCCTGTCATTTTGCAGAAATCACTCTAGCTTAAAAACTATGGGCAAAACACTCATCTGGAGATGTCGAGCCTGGGTTGGAATCTTGACCCAGCTATAAACTGTCGTCCTGCCTGGTTTATAATGTCTCTAGCTCGGTGTTCTCATAGGTGGGGTGAGGCATCAATGTGTGTGCCATCCCTTGGATGGACATTAAACTGGGAGTCCCTCCTGCAGGAATTGCTTCGCAAATAGTACGCAAGATACCGCCGCACTCAGAACAAATCCCAAATTGCTGCTTTTACTATCTACCACTAGGAGGGGAATGAAAAAACACTCAGTGTAATCCTTGCAATGAAGTGGCTTTGGCAGCACTGACTGAATCTGCCTTTGAGTGCAGCATGAAAGTTCATTTATGGGCAAAAAGATCTTTTTGTACAGATTACCCTATATTTTCAGAATATGAAGTAAAACATCAAGGCATGAGGGTGTAAGTGCAAGGCTGTCATCAAATTCTCCACCACAATGGGCTGGCGGTGATGCACTGCTGCCATGATAATTTCACCAACAGTATTAATCATTTTACCAGAGTCGAATGTGTATCGCTCTTAATTCACCAAACAGTGCTGAGTACACCATCATAGTCGGCCAATTTATTTGCAGCCACAGCTGACACAGGCAGTGCGGCCATAATCTCATTAATGGAAGTTAATAGGATAGATTGTGACATTGCAGATTTGCAGTGTGCCAATGTTTTGATCAAATTTAATGTATTTTATTTTGCTGGAAGTTTTGCACATTTATTTCATCACCTCTGTACTTTAGCAACAACCACCACATGGTGATACACTTACAAGGAAAAATAAGTAAAAAAATACAAAAAGTGTTCCATAATCCTCTTCATTTACTCCCTAACAAGCCCCTTCACACTTACGAAAACGACAAATAAAAACTAGAAAGTATAATTTGACACAAGTGCGTCAATGAATATGCCTCCAACCATGTTATATGTCAACCCAATGATACGTTTGTTCTCAATTAAAGGTCCTTTGAGAGAGAAATCACAAGACAGAGAAAAGACATAAGTAGAAGAGCGACAACATCAGATGCTTCTAACTCGAGTTATGGTCTGCAAATGATTTTCAAAGGCACATGACCTTTGACCTGTTCAATATAAAATTGAATAAGTTCATCTTTGTATTATAATACATATGTGTGCCAAGTATGGTTGAAATATTTTGAGTGTTTGATAAGTTATTGCAGTTTCACGGATTTCCAATATGAGGGATATATATATATTTCCAATATAAGACCAAAGGAATTTGACCTTTTGAACCCAACATTTAATTAATCTTTGTATTACAGTCCATAGTTTTGTCAAGTTTGGTCAAAATCCCTTCAACTGTTCACAAGTTATCGTGGCAACAAAATCTGTAACTTGGCATCACGTGAGTTCTTCCCTCCAGCTCAGCAAAGCTAAGTTTCCCGGACCAAATACATTGTGTTTTACCATTTTATTTTCATTGCTCATAACTGGTCGTGTTTTCATCTAATTTCTTTGCCAAACTGTATATTATTGGGTTGAATTGTCAAAATTGTGTCCCTGATAAAGTATGGCCTACGAGTGTAAGGTTGGACGAGTCAGGTTGCTAATTCTGCCCTCAGTTTTTGATTGCACATGAATTATTTTCACTCCTCTTTATTACAGGTATCATTGCTTCTGATCCTCAGCTTAATCGTTTTCCCCTCGTTACTTCAAAAATAAAAATAAAAAAACATCTGAAAAACCAAACTCAATCTGCTGTGGACAGTATTCTTTCATTCCTTATCCCATCCTCTTTCCAATATCTCCAAATTCAATTTTCACTGAATAAAACGTTTCTTCCTTTAAAAGCTCAAATTTTTTTATATTTAGAACAAAAATGAATGAGTTGTTCTTAACGGATAGAACGGCAGAAAAAAGAAAGGACAGAACAGAAATAAACGACAGACATTTTTAATTTTTTTAATTATTTTTTCTAAATGGACAGAAAGGAAAGAAGGCATTTTTAAATACTGTTATGTTTGTGGGGTAGATGGAGGATTTATAGGAAAGAAATGATTGTATAGCATAGCATGGTCCGCGGCAAGCAGGAGACATTTCGATGTAAATGAAGTTGGGAAAACTGTGAGCTTAAGTTATGTGTCACCACATGGGGGATGGTGCTGTGTTAACTAGGCAGGTTTTAAGGCTAGTTCTACCAGTATGTGATGTGCCCCGTTACCTTTTCCTACGTTTTTGCATTTACAAAGCCAGCTATAAAAAGGAACCACATTCTTCCAACAACAACATACAACAACAACGCCAAACATTTCCGAGCAAGCAAAAACATTGCCTTCCGGCTTCGTACCAGCAGGCCACACCTCTGAGGTTGATGAATGGTCTGGGTGATGTCAGAGCGCCAAGAAGGGCAAGAGTGACAAGAAGGGCAAGAGCGACAAGAAGGAGAAAGAGAGTGTGGAGACAGTGGTCAGAGTACGTAGGACTTCTAAGGCTTCTCCTCAACGTGGTCAAGAAGGCAGCGCGATTTTCATTGTTCGTGCTGGTGTGAATTTGTACACATATTGAAATAAGATGCTAGCCATTGACTGTTCAGCTGGGTCATGAAGTTTGTACATTTCTGAGAAGAGAAGGAGAAGAAGAGCGCATCTCTTGACTTATCTCAGCCTCAACAATCGTCCCGTTGTATGTTCAAGGAGAAAGGTGGTGCCCTGTGCTGTGAGTGGGCCTGGTGCTGAGAGAGGAGCGTGTGGGCAATCTCAATTGTGAGAAGAAACTGTTTGTCGGATTTGTGGCATTAACGAAGGAAGGCCGTCCGTGCGAATTACCTCACGTGCGTGACCGAAGACAGTGACTTCACGCCTTTTCGGTTTCCTGTGCGATGGGCATGTGGTTTCGATGACTGTGAGGCTTCTAAAAGGTCATCTCTGGACACAAGTACTGAGTACAAGCTGAGCATAAAGGGAGGAATTTTTTTATTTTTATCTTTCCCCTTGTCGGTTTTTGTGACTGAGTGGAGACGTCTCAATTAGGAATTAGTTTACCTCATTTTTCATTACCTCACACTTTGATATATTTTCATTATAACTCATTGAATTTATGTTTGTTGAACCATCATTTGTTGAACTTGCTTGTGTTTGTTTACTTGTTGCGGGTTCGAGGATATAACCCTTGTGCTACATTCTGGTAAACGCCTCTGGTTCACGCCCTTGCCGTCCTCCATCCTGCACACGCCATACAAGGATCTCGGCTGTTCGCCTCCAAGTAGAACTGTTCAGTTGTCTGTCCAGGTTGCTGTCAACCGCCCTACGACACTGGTCAGGAGTGGGGTATAACCGAACCACCGTGGACACAATACGTTTTTTTATTTTTTTTTTATTTATGTTATGAGGAGCTTTAAAAGGAAAAACGTTTTATTCAGTGAAAATTGAGTTTGGGGATATTGAAAAGATAAAGGGATAGGGAATGAAGGGAAGGTAACTGTGTTGGGAAGATCATGTTTGGGATTTTTTTGTTGTTGTTTTTTGTTTGTTTGTTTTTTTGGAGTAAAGAATTTTTTGTTGTTTTTCAGCGAGGAGGAAAAAGCAAACTATTTTTTTCTTTGCAACATCTCCATATGGTGCACATTTAAACAAGACAAATGTCTTGTTGACATTGACAATTGTCTTGTTAAATGTGCACCATATGGAGATGTTGCAGAGAAAAAAACAAAGTTTGCTTTTTCCCTCCTCGCTCAAAAAAAACAAACAAAAAAACTCTTAATTCTTCAGCTAACATTTCCCTGCTTTTTACGTGAGAGTGGCTAACTACCCAAACATGGACCATACTAAGCTACACATTTCCAACTGTTCTAAAGTGATGTCTACCTGCTCCCACAAACATAACAGTATCTAATCCAGGCAGCTCTGCTTTGATCAACTACAAGGCGGACCTGCCGATCTGACGTCCAGGTGCAGCAAACCCAAAACCAGAAATGAACAATACAATTATACTGATAGACCAAACTATTGTTTACCATTACACCTACAGACACTCCTCATTACTTGGGAGGCTTTATGGTGGAATTATTCTGAATCGTTTTTGTTCAGTTCACGAGATGGTGATTATACAGAGCATTTATCATTTCTTCATGGGGAGTCTCCGTCGTGCTAGTTTACCTATCGAGGCAAAAAGAGTTTGTTTATTTCACAGGCAACCGAGAGACCATTATGATTTTTGCCAAAAAATAAAGACATCACAAAAAAATTTTTTGGAAGAACAAAACTTCAGGGACACATGGAACCAAAAGTCCAGTTTACCTTCTCAGCTGTGAGAGTTATTTCCCAAGATCCAAATGACTTTTTGCCATGCTGAATCATGAGGAAGAAACTGATTGATGTACCCTTCCCCATGATCACCATCTCCAATTTTACTTTATACCATGAAACTCCTTACACTATGGTGTTCCTTAAATATTCCCCTCCCAATCCCCACCAATAGAGGCAACTGCAAGTGATAAAATATTGTTTATAGTCATGCTTTAAAACTATTATGATTCTCCATTGCAGAGTATGACCCTACCCTGCTAAAGAAAGTATTCCTGTACGTGTTCAGTTTTGTGAGCTTCACGTTATCCTGGACGAAATATCTGGCGGGGACAGTGGTACAGGTGCTGCTGGATTATGTGGATTACGTTCCCATTTGTACCAAACTTCAGACGGTGCTTGAACAACAGAAAGAATGGCCAGATATCCAGAAAATCTCGGTATAAACAACATGTGTATACACTCTCAAGCTCGATCTAAAAGCACTCCCCCTGGACCTTTAATTTTTTCTCAACAGCACTGTCGTTGGTTGAATTAGGACTAAAGAGAACAGATTAATGCGAGTACCTTGGGATTTGCAAATGGGTCTTAATACTGAGCCATGAGCTTCAGCACCTCAAAGACACCATCATGGAGATTTATTTTGTACTGGTAAAAGCCTGTGGTAAAAATACCACAATAGGAAAAAAAAAAGAATTCACCCAGAGAGCTCTTCCATGTTTCAATGTGGGTCAAACAGATAGACAGATAGACAGCATTAGCCTGGCACCCCAGTTTATGTGTATATGTGTATATACTAGCGGGGTGTGCTTACACATCGTGGAAGCATACAAACTGTACTTCCCCATTGTCTCAGGTCACTCACCTGCATTTGATTTTTCATTTGTTTATATTTTCATTTTCGGATGCTTTCCGACAGTTCTGTGAATTTTCCTGGTGTATCAGCTTTGATGTCCGTCAGCACACAAAATTACCATGCTTCCCCATTGCCTCGGGTCACTCATTGTATTGAATGGTCAAAATAGGGCATTCATTGTATTGAAATTGAATCAAAATTAACTCAGCAATGGTTGTCATCACATTTTGCCACATCTTTTACAAGCCAAAGGTAAATTTTCAGCGATGTAAATATGACAATCGTAATGTGTGCGCCCAGAAATGTGTCCGTGAATTGCAAGCAATTATATATTATTCATTATTTTAATGTTGAAATCGGTCCACTTTTGAACCAATGGACAAAGAAGGCACCAATAAATTGCACTAATGTTTTTGGGATTCCCATTGATAATTAATTAGGCACTGACTATTATTTTATGTGCCATATTCCAAGTGGTGCGTGTCAAGTGAAATTTGTTACAGATCATGTTCGCACTTTAGAGAGTTTTACATTCCAGCTGAACACATTTCACTTCTTTAGTCCAGGAAAAACACAGAACATCCACATAAATTAACTTGTATTTCAGTTTTAATTAGGAATGAACATATTTAAATATATTATATTAAATATATATATATATATATATATATATATATATCATTTCTGCAGTTAACCACACAAGATGGCATTGAAACATGAGCAAATTGATCAGTGCATTTGGTTTGAAGGATGTTAATTTGCCGTTTTAAGTTTAAAAAGCCATATATTTATTTTCTGCACACAGATATGGGAATATTTTTTTATCTTCCTTTCCTCCTTACACCAAAATGTTACTTCCTCTCTGCCTTTTCACACCTCTCTTTTCTCTCTCACGTCACTTTCATTCATATCCCCTCCCTTCATTTGTGTTATTAATTTTTATTCTACTTTCTTTTCCATTCAAGGCAATCCACGAACACTGAAAATCCTGTCGTTTAACATTCGCCGGCAGATGGGGTTGGAGCGGCTAAGTCTGAGCTCAGGCCTTTCTGCCATCCCCCTTCCACGTCTCCTGAGAAATTACCTGCTTTTCCAAGACTATGATTTGTAAGGGAGAAAATTATAGAATCTAGTTTCCTTTTTGTTTCAAAAAGTCTGCAGAGTTGTCTCAAATGAACTACTTGATGATAATTGCTTATTATGTTTACAAAATAGACTTCTTCATTCATATTAACAATATAAATGATCATTGTCTTTCTTTCGAAACAACAATGGATTTATTTGTCCTGAATATGATAATAGATTGCAAAATGCAAGAAGTGCCTGCTTAGTTTTTCAGTTATCCATTATATCTACCTTAAGGCCAAGAATAATTAGTGTACATTTTGACTACAATGAGTATTTTGTAAAAAATCAAAAAATAAATTTGAAAAGCAACATACCACAAGATCCAGTGTCTGTGTATCCTTTTTGAATTCCCTCTCACACCGTTAAAAATGTGGTTTTGAGGAGATCGCACAAAGTTGAAAATGGTACAGTATTAGTCATCAAGGACACGGGCAGTGCAAGGTCCAAAAAAAAATAAAGATTTTGACAAAAACATTTTCATTATCACACATCGATAAATGTCCAAGCATGCGTATGCAATTTGTTATGAGTAGGGCGGACGGTAGTGTATACATCCACCAAAATTTATGATACAAGGCACCTAGAACACCTGGAAACATTTGCCCTCAAAGTTTGAAGCATTGTCGTATGTATTAAATTGATTCACAAATAACTTGGAGGAGGCCATTTGGCTCATCAACACTAGGGCCATTTGGCCTATATCATGCTTTCTTGCTTCCAATCCTGTCATGCATAGTGGAATTAAGAGCCTCTTGAGGAACGCGTGCTGCTTATCTGTCTTGGGCCCGTAGACTGATCGCCATCCAGATGGGTTGTAGCTCCCACAGTTCCTTTTCCACTGTATGCTGGCAGGTCTCTGTAGGTCATCACCCCTCTTTAAAAAACAGGATTGTAATATACCGGTATTGCTCTTTTTGTGATGTCGTTTTCCATTTGCAGTGCATGCCAAATCATTCTCCACCTCCTCATATTAACTTTCAAATTATTCCTTTTCAATGCTTCCTGCACTACAACAACAGCATGTTAATTCAATCTACCAATTTATAAACTTAAATTCACTGGAGGAAATAGCATGGGAGTTGAAGGAGTGGGGATGAGAACAGTGAGGGTAAGCACAGACATCAACAGATGGTTGATATACAATAATAAGATCCAATGTCTGTGTCATTTTTGTATCTCCTCCCAAACTAATGGTCTCAGAGTTGAAAATTATACAATATTAATTGCTAAGGACCCAAGCTGTGCAGTGTCAAGAAAAATATAAGAACCTAAAAAAAAAAAACCTTCCATTATTCACATCATTAAATGGTCAGACAAAGCAAGGATGAACTATGCTTGGCATGGCCATACCCATTTAGCATTCCACAAATATAAACAACTAGCAGAGTACCCAGCCCCTGAGTCCATCGAGTTTGTGCAATACTTGCTGAAAATAGTAGTCAGTGTATTGCAAGAAGACTACAGATCAAGGGTCGGAAATTATCTTTTGTTGAAATTCGATGTTTGCTCATTTTAGCCCACTTGGAGATGCGATAATGGATTTGTTTAATATAAAGACCATGCTGTTTGTACTCTGTGTTGTTTGCCACACATCATGTCCAACGATATTTTCAGACAAAAGCATGAGAAACACTTCAAGGGTGAAGCGGACAAGGCTGAGTCAATCAAACAAGCCATAACGAGGTAGGAAAAGCAAATCAGTGTCTTTACCAATGTCCATGCCAGTAAAAATCGAGCCACAGAGGGAAGTTACAAAATTGCACAATGTGTTGCAAAACATGGAAAGCCATTTACAGATGGGGAAATATATAGAAGAGGCTTTTCTCAGTTGTTCAGAGGTTTTGTTCAATGGTTTGCCCAGTAAAGACATAATCACCTCCAGAATTAAAGATGTTCCCGTGTCTGCCAGATCAGTGGAGAGATGCATTGGTGAAATGGCAGAAAACGTAAAGCAACAGATGCAGTGGTATTTAGTGTTGTGCTTGATGAGAGTGTCGATATAATTGACGTACCACGGTTCGCAATTGTTGTGAGATGCTGTGACTCAGCCAAAGTTCGAGAAGAGGTATGCTGCCTAAAACCCATGCATGACAACAACAGGGGAAGATATAGTGAAGATGTTTGTTAATCGTTTTGAGGAAAGAGAAATTGACATCAGAAAAATATTTTGTCTGACAACAGACGGTGCCCCTGCTGTGGTTGGAAAACATAAGGATTTGTAAAGATCATGGAGGATCAAATTGGCCACCCGACGGTAAATTTTCATTGCGTTGTCAAGAAAAATCTTTGTGCAAAGATTTCAAATTCTGAGCTTAATAATGTGATGACGACAGCGGTGAAGACAGTGAATTTTCTTGTTGCTCAATCTGCCTTGATGCACAGGCAATTTCAAGCTCTGCTTGAGGAGTGTACAGTCCATACAAGGACATTCTGCTTCATAGTAATGTTCGTTGGCTTAGCCATGGGAATTGTTTGGCACACTTCGTGGACTCTCTTGATGCAATCAAGATCGTTTTGTCAGAAAAAGGTTAAAATTCCTCAAACTTGTTGATGACAAATGGGTCGTGCAAATAATGTTTGCAACTGACATCACCGCACATCTAAATAAACTCAACCTCCATCTGCAGGGTGCAAGCCAAACGGTTATGGCTCTTTCTGAAACATGGAAGGCATTTATTGTGAAACTTGTCATTTTTTTTTCTCAAGAAATTGACACCTCGAATTTCTGCTTTTCCACATGTTAAAGAACTATTGACACATCGCACCATCAGTGTTGCCAAGATTGGAATGTACACGCAAGAACTCACATCAGAATTTTGTCAGATTTCAAATGTTTTGACCTGATGTTTACCTTTGAATGAAACCAGACAACTTTGATATCAGCAATATGGATTTGAGTGTTTCAGTGAATGGGTGTTGAGTATTTTTAAAATGCAGCTCATCGAGTTACAATGCTCAGACTTATGGACTTCCAAGTTTTGGGATCTGCGGCACACACTTGAGGCCACTGAGAGAGATCATGAGGTCTCTTCTAGTCTAGTCAAAAAATGAGATATGTAGCTAAATAACATGCGAGAGGCATTTTTGAGGAAAAGTTGGCAACGAGTTTATTTTACCTAATTTGGGAGTGCTGAATTCAAATTTGCTGTCTGCCAAGCTGTATCTTGACAGCTTGACCCTCAAAATGACGTAATAAGCCACGCCCCTTTTTGCCGAATGCGAAATATAATTCTCCTTAAAAATGGCATCAAAACTATCATTTGTGGTATCAAATTAAAGCTAATGACATGTACATTGCATTCCTACTGTCAATGAATTAGTTTTGTATGATCTTTGGTCAATGAAATGTCAAAAGGTCATGATTTGTGTGAAATATACAATCAAAATTATATATACATTTATGGTCCTGTAATGAAAAGGAGAGGAAAGTCAACTTCTACTTTATTAAAAGTTGGTCAGGTTTTGATTTTAAAAAAGGATTAATATGCATTTAATGTTGTTTGTAAGTGTGACCCATCTCGGTCTCTGAAAAAATTTAGCTTCTCTAGAGGGCGCTAAGTCATCATATTGTGGCTACAGGCTGTCTCTACTGCACACATCAGCAGATGTAATTGGACAAAAGTTACTCCATTGTTATGTCAACAACCTTGTCAATTATACACTATTCTGGTAAGTTTTTAATATTTTGAGCACCAGTGTGATATTTTGTAGGTAACAAGGCATCTGTGAATGTAATTATTTACATGATATTTCATGAATTTGAGTCCTTCCCTTGTATCACGTAATAAAATAACAGTTGCACCAAACGCCACACTAAGTTGAGATTTGTTGTGGTGTGTTCATAATTAACGACAAAATCTAATACCAAATAATTATATCAGTGTATAATAATGTAAAAAATAGTAGCTCTAGGATACAATATAGACTGGTTATGTCAAATTTTTAAAAGTACAAAGGCCTTATAAAACAAATGTGATGACATTTTTAATATCAGTTGTAATGGTTACGTCAAATTAAAGAAGTACGGAAGGCCTTAAGAGACAAATCTCATGACAGTTTAAATACGCGTCGTAATGGTTATGTCAACTTACAAATGTATAGAAGGCCTGATAAAACAATTTCACAACATTTTAAATAACAAATATTAGAAACATTCTCAAACATGTTCAATTATTACATTTTGAGGGTTATCAAGAGCATGTGACCTGCCATGGAGGCCTTGCTAAGCCTCAAAAGAAACGTCCAACTGAACTTACCCAATGCATCTTTTGCCAAGAAGATGCAAGCGAAAAACTACTTGCTGCCAAAGAACAAGGACTTTCTACTTTGATTAAATGCATATGCAAGACAGAAACTTAGAGACCCCAAAAACAGAGCAGCCACAGATAGAATTGTTTCCGTGTTTACCTCAGAGCAAACACATTTGCTCATATGGCATAAATCATGCTACTCAAGCTACACAAGCAAAGAAAGGATCTCTCGACTAAAGAAATCAGAGCAAGGGCTATCTGCCATGAAAAATCGAGTCATCCAAGCACCAGTGCAGCAGAACTACTGACCACACCAGTCTCCACACTAAGAAGCTCATCATCTCCAATGAATTGAGAGGCATGCATGTTTTGCCAGAATGTTGTAGCCAATACAAAGTTGTCATCAGTGACTACAATGAAGACGAGCCAAAGGATCCTTGAGCTGCAAAGTTTGACCAATGTCTACATGTAAGGATGGCTGGAGTAAGTGACTTGATAGCATCTGAAGGCAAATATCACCCTAACTGCTACAACAATTTCCTCAGAATTACCTCCAGTACCAAATAAAAATCCCAGCAAACAGATTTGGCGATGCAATCTTGTGTAGCCTTTGGAACTTCTACTGTTACAAACAGCCTGAATAATATCGTTTTGTAACCTTAAGGGAACAAATTAACAAATCAAAGAGATACAATAAATTTAATTAGTTCCACGTCATCAAAATTAATGATTAGTCATATTTTTAAGACCATCAAAGTTGTTTTGCCCCACTTCCGATTTTATTACTGGAAGAGGGATGGAGGGATCAACACTCTAACAAAACTAGTTACATTTAAAGGACTTCATAAATCTTTTGATTTGTTCCCTACCTAAATTATCCCAGATAATGCAATACATACTTCTTATCAATGAGTTGGCAATGTTGAAATCTTGCACTTTTGTATGATACCAAACATGATTATTATGTTATAATCACTAAGAAGGTAACCTATGGAAATGGGTGTGGCTTGAAGTGGGGCAAAACAACTTTGATGGTCTTAAAAATATGACTAATCATTAATTTTGATGACGTGGAACTAATTAAATTTATTGTATCTCTTTGATTTGTTAATTTGTTCCCTTAAGGTTACAAAACGATAT
>CM068961.1:89334837-89352259 GCA_035128595.1 Eptatretus atami
AAGAAGAGAGATGAAAATCAGATGATTATCAGTTCATAAGTATTCAAACCCTTTGCCTAATTAACCCTAATTCACTTTCAGGAGCAAATTATTTGTTTGGAAAGGTAACATAATAAGTGTAATGTTTCACATGTAGTAATCAGTGGTTTAACTTAAAAATATAAGCTCCCCCACTTATCTGAGTTTTAAGGGCAACTCACTTGGTCAACCAAAAAGGAAACATGAAGAGCAAGGAAATTTTCAAAGAACTTCAAACATAAAGTGGTGGAGAAGCACCGCCACGGAGAGGGTTTATGAAGATCTCAAAGTCACTCATTATCCCTTTGAGTACAGTGAAAACCATCATTAAAAGTGGAGAGACGTATCATACTACCCAGACTCTCTACCCAGATCAGGTCTCCTACCAAACTCAGGAGCCGGGTACAGCACGAACCTGGTCGGAATGTCGCTGTAATCCAACAATGATTTTGAAAGATCTACAAGGTTCGATGTCCATGATGGGGGTCAGTGGTTTCATCAATCAACAATATCCGTTCACTTCAGCAAGCTGGCTTCTATGGACAGGTGGCAGAAAGAAGTCATTATTGAAAGACTCATCTAAAAGCTTCAATGGAGTTTTGTGAAAAAGCATCTTAATGATACTGCAGGCAGGGAGAAATGTTTTTTTGGTCAGACAAGAAAAAATTGAACTTTTAGTCTAAATTCAAAGCATTATGTGTGGCACAAACCCAACAATACACATCACCCAGTCAACACCATCCCTACTTTCAAGCATGGTGGTGGAAGGATCATGTTATGGGACTGCTTTTCATCAGCAAGGACTGACAAGCTTGTCAGGATAGAAGGGACAATGGACAGTTGCAAAGTACAGGAGAATCCTTGATGAAAACCTGCTTGAGTCAGCCATGAATCTGAAACTGGGTAGAAGATTCACATTTCACGCAGGACAATGATCCGAAACACAAAGGTATAGCCCACACTGGAGTGGCTGATTAAGAAGAAAAATAAATGTTCTTGAGTGGCCCACGTCAAAGTCCTGACTTGACATAATTGAACATATAATGGCGAGACGTTTAAGATTACAGTCCATCGACGATCCCCATCAACTTGGCAGAACTACAGTAGAGCAATTTTCACGTAAAGAATGGGCAAAGATTTCACCATCTCACTGTGCAAAGCTGGTACAGATCTACCTAAAAAGACTTGTAGCAGTCATTGCTACAAAAGATGATTCCACCAAGTATTGACCTAAAGGGATGAAAACTTTTACGAGTGAATTTTGATTTGTCATGTTATTTTTTCATGTATTCCTGACATGTAACCTCCTTCATATAACATCTGTTTAGTTTGATCTCTTCAGTTATGAATAAAAAAGTTTATTTAGAAAAATTGTTTCTCCATCATTCGTCATTCATCTGAATGTGGCGTTATTGGTAGGGGGTGAATACTTTTGCATGCCTCTTTATTTAAAGGTGTCGATGAACCTATGAATGTAATACATGCTGTCCATACATTTATATTCATATTTTTGGAAGGTTCAGGATGAATTTTATTTGTAGCATTAATATTTTAATATACTGTACAATAAGTTTCATTATTGTAAAATAAGTTTCTTACTGTTCACTAAGACAGAGGAGAGGGTATTGCATTTGGGTCCATTTGTTTGTTTGTCTATCTATCTATCTATCTGTTTATCCACACAGAACTTTAGTGTTTTTCTTTGCAACCGCTTATCGGATTGAGACAAAATTTTTGCCATCGGAGCGACTACACATGTAAATTTTGTAATAATAATTGTTACATCATAGGTAAAGCGGTGTGGCAGCCATGTTGGAAAAACAGAAAAACTTTGAACCTCTATCTC
The DNA here is from genome assembly GCA_035128595.1 of Eptatretus atami. Classification (NCBI taxonomy): domain Eukaryota; kingdom Metazoa; phylum Chordata; class Myxini; order Myxiniformes; family Myxinidae; genus Eptatretus; species Eptatretus atami. The sequence continues at coordinate 89,336,702 of CM068961.1, forward strand.
TGAAACCGCACCAAAGAAAAAAATTGTAACTTGCTACATGGAAAGTACACCTCATGGGCAATAAGTGTGACTTTTTTGTGACGTCATCGGTGCCTTCATTATAACATTATAATTGCATATGTAGAATGCTACTTCTGATCAGTATGAAAATTGTTGAAGGTCCTCTTGGATTCATTGTGACATCATCGGTCACGTTATTCGGCAGCCATATTTGTAAAAAAAAAAAAACTTCAAAAATCTTCTCTTAAATGGCAGAACAGATCGAGGTGAAACTTTACAAGTATGACAACTTTCCACGAGGAACAAAAGGTTCACAAATATGAGGTCATAGGTCACATGGTTTGGCAGCCATATTGAATTTACCCTAAAATTTTTATAATCTTCTTTTCCAGAACGGCTCGAGAGATTGAGACAAAAATTCACACAAATGTTCCCCAAGTCTTGGAGATTACAGGGTGTTCACAAAAACTTGATAAATCATATGGTCTGGCAACCATATTGGATTGAGTGAAATCTTAAAAAAAAAATATTTTCTTGAACCGCTTCATCAATTGATGTGAAACCACAATTATGATCGAGTCATGATGGGGAATACATGCTTTAAATTTCAAGCTGATTAGACACATGGTCTGGCAGCCAGAATTATTTATTTTTTTTGATCTTGGTTTTTTTTAATTTTTAATAAGGCTCACTTGGCTGTGTCCGGATGGGTTTGAGGGTAGAGGAGTAGCATCTGAAATGCGAATCCTATCCAGGTTCCTCCTGATGACTTCATCTTTGCTTTTTGCTTGTTTGGGTTCCTTCTGATTACTCCAATGCAGGACTGTACCTATTTGGTCTTCCATTTGATTTGAATTTAATTAATTTTAATCCCATTCTGAATTAAATTGAATAATTATAATATCATGGGTCACGGTCTGGTGTTCGATCAAAGCGGGACGTCTTGGTACCCGGTCATCACTGCCAGCAGTTATAAAGTGGCAGTTCCAGTTATGTCTATTATTAATAATGTAACACACCAGTACACAAACACCACACAAAACAATCCTAGCGAGGGTCTGCAATCTCTGATTGCTCTTTTTCTGTTACACATTGAAATCCCAACAATATAACACAACATACCAACAATAGGATAAAGATGAATAGATGGACAACAAACAAATAGACAATCATCTGCCTAAATAAGGACAAGTTTAAATTCAGCACGAACCTGAGTAAAGCCTGTATCTACTGGGCTGCGACAGCTTGCGACAAAATGCGAACGGGATTCTCCAAAATGTCTCGAAACGTTCGCGGTGGTTCTCATTTTCCTCGCGTGAGTCGCAGGACGTCGCTCTGGTGTCGCTGGAATTTTGAACATGTTCAAAAAATTCGTGCGACAAATTTTATCTCAAATAGTCACAGAGTCGTCGCGGTTGTCTCGAACCAGTCTCGAACCCTTCTCAATTTAGTTTCCGTGAGTCAGAAGGGCAACAAATGTGACAACTTTGTGAGGGATTGGCGACCTATGAAACTAAATTATGACTGATTGGAGAAAAAATGATAATTTAATCTGTCCTGGGACCCCTGAGAGCGTGACAAAACTGCGATTCATAGAGAATATTTTCGGAAGAATTAATCAGAAATTTGCACAATGATTGTCTACTCAATTTAATATATACATAGAAATCCACATGTTATCCATGCAATGTAATGTAGATAGATTCACAATAGTTCAATCCAGATATGACAAAAAAAAAAGCCTCATAGTCCAAATTGTAAAACCAGCATTGTCTGTCCTCTTTCTCTCCTGTTCTGAGTAATGGCCTTCAATGCAAACTTTTCACTTTCCCATCAATCCTAAATCACGTCACACATATTTTTACATAAATTAGGTAACACACAAAATATGGTCACACCCACAAGCCCTATCAAGGCAGATGAACAATTGGGTCACACACAATGTTTGTGGTGCAACGTTGACAAGTAACAGAACACTTTGAACAATCAGGCTTGGTCAGCATTCTCCTGTAATCCCACCATCCTGTTCTGCCAGGGCACAGCTCCCACACCATTGTAGTACTCAGTCAGGTACTCTCTTACTCGTTCCCAACTGACAATATGATTGCTGGAGGGAGAGGCCTCATATATATAATATATATATATATATATATATATTATATATATATATATATATATATATATATGGTCCCGATTTCTCAATTGTCACGCACAGTTGTCGTGCGACTGTTGCACGACATTTGCGCGATGGTCGCATGACCGTCGTGTGACGTCGCGTGACAGTTGCATGTGCAAAAAAATCTCAGTTTTGTCACCTGAACGTCGCGCAAATGTCGTGCGATATGTATGCGAACTCCAGCGAAGTTCATCCCAAATTTCGCCGGGAGTTCGTGGGACATTCGTGCGATATTCGTGAGACATACGCAAATGTGTTTTAGTATAAATTCAGTGTGATTCCAAGTGAAAATTATCGCTGTTTTATCGCAATTTGGTGTCTCCAACTAGTCGCGAGCTGTCGCAGCCCAGTGGAGATCAGGCTTTTGCGAGGACATAAGGGTTAGTGAACTCCGGTGGTGATAGCAAGCTGTTGTTTGAATGATTACATGGAAGATCAAGACCGGATAAACTCAGAGCAATTCCATCATCGAAGATAAATGAAAGGGAATGGAAGAGTGGAGGTAGGCCATAACATTTGACTTTGGAGGGTCAAAGTAATTTAATGTGTGATGAATATGTGAACCCAGAAATTGGTGAGTGCCAATGGGCATATCAGGCTGAAGGAGTGAAACCTGATGGATGTAGACTACATCACTGAAGGCCACAGAGTTTCCTGAGTGAGAAGGGAGGTAGGTACTCCTCTACCACAGCCAAATAGTCTGGTTTCAATCCTAAATATGGTCAAATCAAATTAAAAATACCTATTCTGCAGAAGTGACTGAAGGAGCACCGCATCTCGGAGCAATTATGTAGAGGTAAAGCTGGCTATGCCAGCTGTATTTAGTTTGTAAATGTTAAAAATCCCGTAGTATCTTTAAAAAAAGTTATTTCATGTTGATACCCTGGCTATATCCCTCCTTCCATGCATTACAACTACCTGCTCTCGTGTGGATATGACGCATGAATGATGAAGTGGGTTCCCAATCACGTCTATGTCTCTTCTGTTAACTTTGGCATCATTATGTATGTTGCTGCTCTCATATGAGTTTAAACTCAGTGGATCCTCTTTTACAAGGCACCGTGAACCACCTGGGCTGATATATTACTGAATAAAAGGTATTAATTGAAGAGTAATTCAAGTGCTTCAAACTTACGAACCAATGACAGAACACTTAAAATCACTCACATTTCTATCAAATGGCATGAACCACACAGAACATCTCCTTCAGGCTCATCTTGGGTCAAGCTAGACTAATGCCAGTTGACATGCTGTTGTGAGATTTCATAACATTTTCATCAACTTTCAGAGGTGTCAGTTTTTTGGCATGCCATTCTTGTGCCCATCACCAGGTGCTAATGCGAATATTATTGAACGGGGGATACAGGCTGAGGCTTGCTTCACATGCTCCCACAATGATCCACAAGCTGACTTTACAGCCAAGGAAGATTGCTGTCTACCTGGCTGGTCATCTTCTGTTATATGTGACACAGAGGTATGGCAGATATACATTTGTATTCTCGACTGCATAATACCTCAAGGCCATGTTACACAAACAAACTCCCAGCAATCATTGGTATCATTTGTAAAAAACTGCTACTTGGACCAAATGTGAAACTGTCTGTTCGAAATGTCTCCTGAAAGGTGTGTCCCCTTTACAATGGCACTTCCTTGCATTTGTGTTCCACCATGCACCGATTTTATCGATGGTAGTGTGATCCACTGATGTGTTTAGTATCATAATAAATGGGTAGTACCATTATATTAGGTTGTGGTGTTTAATGTTTGTGTAACATGCAGAGACGCAATCAGAATTTGTATAAAATGGGGTGTGAGCAGTCAGTGGCTCAGCTTGCCTGTCATTTTGCAGAAATCACTCTAGCTTAAAAACTATGGGCAAAACACTCATCTGGAGATGTCGAGCCTGGGTTGGAATCTTGACCCAGCTATAAACTGTCGTCCTGCCTGGTTTATAATGTCTCTAGCTCGGTGTTCTCATAGGTGGGTGAGGCATCAATGTGTGTGCCATCCCTTGGATGGACATTAAACTGGGAGTCCCTCCTGCAGGAATTGCTTCGCAAATAGTACGCAAGATACCGCCGCACTCAGAACAAATCCCAAATTGCTGCTTTTACTATCTACCACTAGGAGGGGAATGAAAAAACACTCAGTGTAATCCTTGCAATGAAGTGGCTTTGGCAGCACTGACTGAATCTGCCTTTGAGTGCAGCATGAAAGTTCATTTATGGGCAAAAAGATCTTTTTGTACAGATTACCCTATATTTTCAGAATATGAAGTAAAACATCAAGGCATGAGGGTGTAAGTGCAAGGCTGTCATCAAATTCTCCACCACAATGGGCTGGCGGTGATGCACTGCTGCCATGATAATTTCACCAACAGTATTAATCATTTTACCAGAGTCGAATGTGTATCGCTCTTAATTCACCAAACAGTGCTGAGTACACCATCATAGTCGGCCAATTTATTTGCAGCCACAGCTGACACAGGCAGTGCGGCCATAATCTCATTAATGGAAGTTAATAGGATAGATTGTGACATTGCAGATTTGCAGTGTGCCAATGTTTTGATCAAATTTAATGTATTTTATTTTGCTGGAAGTTTTGCACATTTATTTCATCACCTCTGTACTTTAGCAACAACCACCACATGGTGATACACTTACAAGGAAAAATAAGTAAAAAAATACAAAAAGTGTTCCATAATCCTCTTCATTTACTCCCTAACAAGCCCCTTCACACTTACGAAAACGACAAATAAAAACTAGAAAGTATAATTTGACACAAGTGCGTCAATGAATATGCCTCCAACCATGTTATATGTCAACCCAATGATACGTTTGTTCTCAATTAAAGGTCCTTTGAGAGAGAAATCACAAGACAGAGAAAAGACATAAGTAGAAGAGCGACAACATCAGATGCTTCTAACTCGAGTTATGGTCTGCAAATGATTTTCAAAGGCACATGACCTTTGACCTGTTCAATATAAAATTGAATAAGTTCATCTTTGTATTATAATACATATGTGTGCCAAGTATGGTTGAAATATTTTGAGTGTTTGATAAGTTATTGCAGTTTCACGGATTTCCAATATGAGGGATATATATATATTTCCAATATAAGACCAAAGGAATTTGACCTTTTGAACCCAACATTTAATTAATCTTTGTATTACAGTCCATAGTTTTGTCAAGTTTGGTCAAAATCCCTTCAACTGTTCACAAGTTATCGTGGCAACAAAATCTGTAACTTGGCATCACGTGAGTTCTTCCCTCCAGCTCAGCAAAGCTAAGTTTCCCGGACCAAATACATTGTGTTTTACCATTTTATTTTCATTGCTCATAACTGGTCGTGTTTTCATCTAATTTCTTTGCCAAACTGTATATTATTGGGTTGAATTGTCAAAATTGTGTCCCTGATAAAGTATGGCCTACGAGTGTAAGGTTGGACGAGTCAGGTTGCTAATTCTGCCCTCAGTTTTTGATTGCACATGAATTATTTTCACTCCTCTTTATTACAGGTATCATTGCTTCTGATCCTCAGCTTAATCGTTTTCCCCTCGTTACTTCAAAAATAAAAATAAAAAAACATCTGAAAAACCAAACTCAATCTGCTGTGGACAGTATTCTTTCATTCCTTATCCCATCCTCTTTCCAATATCTCCAAATTCAATTTTCACTGAATAAAACGTTTCTTCCTTTAAAAGCTCAAATTTTTTTATATTTAGAACAAAAATGAATGAGTTGTTCTTAACGGATAGAACGGCAGAAAAAAGAAAGGACAGAACAGAAATAAACGACAGACATTTTTAATTTTTTTAATTATTTTTTCTAAATGGACAGAAAGGAAAGAAGGCATTTTTAAATACTGTTATGTTTGTGGGGTAGATGGAGGATTTATAGGAAAGAAATGATTGTATAGCATAGCATGGTCCGCGGCAAGCAGGAGACATTTCGATGTAAATGAAGTTGGGAAAACTGTGAGCTTAAGTTATGTGTCACCACATGGGGGATGGTGCTGTGTTAACTAGGCAGGTTTTAAGGCTAGTTCTACCAGTATGTGATGTGCCCCGTTACCTTTTCCTACGTTTTTGCATTTACAAAGCCAGCTATAAAAAGGAACCACATTCTTCCAACAACAACATACAACAACAACGCCAAACATTTCCGAGCAAGCAAAAACATTGCCTTCCCGGCTTCGTACCAGCAGGCCACACCTCTGAGGTTGATGAATGGTCTGGGTGATGTCAGAGCGCCAAGAAGGGCAAGAGTGACAAGAAGGGCAAGAGCGACAAGAAGGAGAAAGAGAGTGTGGAGACAGTGGTCAGAGTACGTAGGACTTCTAAGGCTTCTCCTCAACGTGGTCAAGAAGGCAGCGCGATTTTCATTGTTCGTGCTGGTGTGAATTTGTACACATATTGAAATAAGATGCTAGCCATTGACTGTTCAGCTGGGTCATGAAGTTTGTACATTTCTGAGAAGAGAAGGAGAAGAAGAGCGCATCTCTTGACTTATCTCAGCCTCAACAATCGTCCCGTTGTATGTTCAAGGAGAAAGGTGGTGCCCTGTGCTGTGAGTGGGCCTGGTGCTGAGAGAGGAGCGTGTGGGCAATCTCAATTGTGAGAAGAAACTGTTTGTCGGATTTGTGGCATTAACGAAGGAAGGCCGTCCGTGCGAATTACCTCACGTGCGTGACCGAAGACAGTGACTTCACGCCTTTTCGGTTTCCTGTGCGATGGGCATGTGGTTCGATGACTGTGAGGCTTCTAAAAGGTCATCTCTGGACACAAGTACTGAGTACAAGCTGAGCATAAAGGGAGGAATTTTTTTATTTTTATCTTTCCCCTTGTCGGTTTTTGTGACTGAGTGGAGACGTCTCAATTAGGAATTAGTTTACCTCATTTTTCATTACCTCACACTTTGATATATTTTCATTATAACTCATTGAATTTATGTTTGTTGAACCATCATTTGTTGAACTTGCTTGTGTTTGTTTACTTGTTGCGGGTTCGAGGATATAACCCTTGTGCTACAATTCTGGTAAACGCCTCTGGTTCACGCCCTTGCCGTCCTCCATCCTGCACACGCCATACAAGGATCTCGGCTGTTCGCCTCCAAGTAGAACTGTTCAGTTGTCTGTCCAGGTTGCTGTCAACCGCCCTACGACACTGGTCAGGAGTGGGGTATAACCGAACCACCGTGGACACAATACGTTTTTTTATTTTTTTTTATTTATGTTATGAGGAGCTTTAAAAGGAAAAACGTTTTATTCAGTGAAAATTGAGTTTGGGGATATTGAAAAGATAAAGGGATAGGGAATGAAGGGGAAGGTAACTGTGTTGGGAAGATCATGTTTGGGATTTTTTTGTTGTTGTTTTTTGTTTGTTTGTTTTTTTGGAGTAAAGAATTTTTTGTTGTTTTTCAGCGAGGAGGAAAAAGCAAACTATTTTTTTCTTTGCAACATCTCCATATGGTGCACATTTAAACAAGACAAATGTCTTGTTGACATTGACAATTGTCTTGTTAAATGTGCACCATATGGAGATGTTGCAGAGAAAAAAACAAAGTTTGCTTTTTCCCTCCTCGCTCAAAAAAAACAAACAAAAAAACTCTTAATTCTTCAGCTAACATTTCCCTGCTTTTTACGTGAGAGTGGCTAACTACCCAAACATGGACCATACTAAGCTACACATTTCCAACTGTTCTAAAGTGATGTCTACCTGCTCCCACAAACATAACAGTATCTAATCCAGGCAGCTCTGCTTTGATCAACTACAAGGCGGACCTGCCGATCTGACGTCCAGGTGCAGCAAACCCAAAACCAGAAATGAACAATACAATTATACTGATAGACCAAACTATTGTTTACCATTACACCTACAGACACTCCTCATTACTTGGGAGGCTTTATGGTGGAATTATTCTGAATCGTTTTTTGTTCAGTTCACGAGATGGTGATTATACAGAGCATTTATCATTTCTTCATGGGGAGTCTCCGTCGTGCTAGTTTACCTATCGAGGCAAAAAGAGTTTGTTTATTTCACAGGCAACCGAGAGACCATTATGATTTTTGCCAAAAAATAAAGACATCACAAAAAAATTTTTTGGAAGAACAAAACTTCAGGGACACATGGAACCAAAAGTCCAGTTTACCTTCTCAGCTGTGAGAGTTATTTCCCAAGATCCAAATGACTTTTTGCCATGCTGAATCATGAGGAAGAAACTGATTGATGTACCCTTCCCCATGATCACCATCTCCAATTTTACTTTATACCATGAAACTCCTTACACTATGGTGTTCCTTAAATATTCCCCTCCCAATCCCCACCAATAGAGGCAACTGCAAGTGATAAAATATTGTTTATAGTCATGCTTTAAAACTATTATGATTCTCCATTGCAGAGTATGACCCTACCCTGCTAAAGAAAGTATTCCTGTACGTGTTCAGTTTTGTGAGCTTCACGTTATCCTGGACGAAATATCTGGCGGGGACAGTGGTACAGGTGCTGCTGGATTATGTGGATTACGTTCCCATTTGTACCAAACTTCAGACGGTGCTTGAACAACAGAAAGAATGGCCAGATATCCAGAAAATCCTCGGTATAAACAACATGTGTATACACTCTCAAGCTCGATCTAAAAGCACTCCCCCTGGACCTTTAATTTTTTCTCAACAGCACTGTCGTTGGTTGAATTAGGACTAAAGAGAACAGATTAATGCGAGTACCTTGGGATTTGCAAATGGGTCTTAATACTGAGCCATGAGCTTCAGCACCTCAAAGACACCATCATGGAGATTTATTTTGTACTGGTAAAAGCCTGTGGTAAAAATACCACAATAGGAAAAAAAAAAGAATTCACCCAGAGAGCTCTTCCATGTTTCAATGTGGGTCAAACAGATAGACAGATAGACAGCATTAGCCTGGCACCCCAGTTTATGTGTATATGTGTATATACTAGCGGGGTGTGCTTACACATCGTGGAAGCATACAAACTGTACTTCCCCATTGTCTCAGGTCACTCACCTGCATTTGATTTTTCATTTGTTTATATTTTCATTTTCGGATGCTTTCCGACAGTTCTGTGAATTTTCCTGGTGTATCAGCTTTGATGTCCGTCAGCACACAAAATTACCATGCTTCCCATTGCCTCGGGTCACTCATTGTATTGAATGGTCAAAATAGGGCATTCATTGTATTGAAATTGAATCAAAATTAACTCAGCAATGGTTGTCATCACATTTTGCCACATCTTTTACAAGCCAAAGGTAAATTTTCAGCGATGTAAATATGACAATCGTAATGTGTGCGCCCAGAAATGTGTCCGTGAATTGCAAGCAATTATATATTATTCATTATTTTAATGTTGAAATCGGTCCACTTTTGAACCAATGGACAAAGAAGGCACCAATAAATTGCACTAATGTTTTTGGGATTCCCATTGATAATTAATTAGGCACTGACTATTATTTTATGTGCCATATTCCAAGTGGTGCGTGTCAAGTGAAATTTGTTACAGATCATGTTCGCACTTTAGAGAGTTTTACATTCCAGCTGAACACATTTCACTTCTTTAGTCCAGGAAAAACACAGAACATCCACATAAATTAACTTGTATTTCAGTTTTAATTAGGAATGAACATATTTAAATATATTATATTAAATATATATATATATATATATATATATATATATCATTTCTGCAGTTAACCACACAAGATGGCATTGAAACATGAGCAAATTGATCAGTGCATTTGGTTTGAAGGATGTTAATTTGCCGTTTTAAGTTTAAAAAGCCATATATTTATTTTCTGCACACAGATATGGGAATATTTTTTTATCTTCCTTTCCTCCTTACACCAAAATGTTACTTCCTCTCTGCCTTTTCACACCTCTCTTTTCTCTCTCACGTCACTTTCATTCATATCCCCTCCCTTCATTTGTGTTATTAATTTTTATTCTACTTTCTTTTCCATTCAAGGCAATCCACGAACACTGAAAATCCTGTCGTTTAACATTCGCCGGCAGATGGGGTTGGAGCGGCTAAGTCTGAGCTCAGGCCTTTCTGCCATCCCCCTTCCACGTCTCCTGAGAAATTACCTGCTTTTCCAAGACTATGATTTGTAAGGGAGAAAATTATAGAATCTAGTTTCCTTTTTGTTTCAAAAAGTCTGCAGAGTTGTCTCAAATGAACTACTTGATGATAATTGCTTATTATGTTTACAAAATAGACTTCTTCATTCATATTAACAATATAAATGATCATTGTCTTTCTTTCGAAACAACAATGGATTTATTTGTCCTGAATATGATAATAGATTGCAAAATGCAAGAAGTGCCTGCTTAGTTTTTCAGTTATCCATTATATCTACCTTAAGGCCAAGAATAATTAGTGTACATTTTGACTACAATGAGTATTTTGTAAAAAATCAAAAAATAAATTTGAAAAGCAACATACCACAAGATCCAGTGTCTGTGTATCCTTTTTGAATTCCCTCTCACACCGTTAAAAATGTGGTTTTGAGGAGATCGCACAAAGTTGAAAATGGTACAGTATTAGTCATCAAGGACACGGGCAGTGCAAGGTCCAAAAAAAAATAAAGATTTTGACAAAAACATTTTCATTATCACACATCGATAAATGTCCAAGCATGCGTATGCAATTTGTTGATGAGTAGGGCGGACGGTAGTGTATACATCCACCAAAATTTATGATACAAGGCACCTAGAACACCTGGAAACATTTGCCCTCAAAGTTTGAAGCATTGTCGTATGTATTAAATTGATTCACAAATAACTTGGAGGAGGCCATTTGGCTCATCAACACTAGGGCCATTTGGCCTATATCATGCTTTCTTGCTTCCAATCCTGTCATGCATAGTGGAATTAAGAGCCTCTTGAGGAACGCGTGCTGCTTATCTGTCTTGGGCCCGTAGACTGATCGCCATCCAGATGGGTTGTAGCTCCCACAGTTCCTTTTCCACTGTATGCTGGCAGGTCTCTGTAGGTCATCACCCCTCCTTTAAAAAACAGGATTGTAATATACCGGTATTGCTCTTTTTGTGATGTCGTTTTCCATTTGCAGTGCATGCCAAATCATTCTCCACCTCCTCATATTAACTTTCAAATTATTCCTTTTCAATGCTTCCTGCACTACAACAACAGCATGTTAATTCAATCTACCAATTTATAAACTTAAATTCACTGGAGGAAATAGCATGGGAGTTGAAGGAGTGGGGATGAGAACAGTGAGGGTAAGCACAGACATCAACAGATGGTTGATATACAATAATAAGATCCAATGTCTGTGTCATTTTTGTATCTCCTCCAAACTAATGGTCTCAGAGTTGAAAATTATACAATATTAATTGCTAAGGACCCAAGCTGTGCAGTGTCAAGAAAAATTATAAGAACCTAAAAAAAAAAAACCTTCCATTATTCACATCATTAAATGGTCAGACAAAGCAAGGATGAACTATGCTTGGCATGGCCATACCCATTTAGCATTCCACAAATATAAACAACTAGCAGAGTACCCAGCCCCTGAGTCCATCGAGTTTGTGCAATACTTGCTGAAAATAGTAGTCAGTGTATTGCAAGAAGACTACAGATCAAGGGTCGGAAATTATCTTTTGTTGAAATTCGATGTTTGCTCATTTTAGCCCACTTGGAGATGCGATAATGGATTTGTTTAATATAAAGACCATGCTGTTTGTACTCTGTGTTGTTTGCCACACATCATGTCCAACGATATTTTCAGACAAAAGCATGAGAAACACTTCAAGGGTGAAGCGGACAAGGCTGAGTCAATCAAACAAGCCATAACGAGGTAGGAAAAGCAAATCAGTGTCTTTACCAATGTCCATGCCAGTAAAAATCGAGCCACAGAGGGAAGTTACAAAATTGCACAATGTGTTGCAAAACATGGAAAGCCATTTACAGATGGGGAAATATATAGAAGAGGCTTTTCTCAGTTGTTCAGAGGTTTTGTTCAATGGTTTGCCCAGTAAAGACATAATCACCTCCAGAATTAAAGATGTTCCCGTGTCTGCCAGATCAGTGGAGAGATGCATTGGTGAAATGGCAGAAAACGTAAAGCAACAGATGCAGTGGTATTTAGTGTTGTGCTTGATGAGAGTGTCGATATAATTGACGTACCACGGTTCGCAATTGTTGTGAGATGCTGTGACTCAGCCAAAGTTCGAGAAGAGGTATGCTGCCTAAAACCCATGCATGACAACAACAGGGGAAGATATAGTGAAGATGTTTGTTAATCGTTTTGAGGAAAGAGAAATTGACATCAGAAAAATATTTTGTCTGACAACAGACGGTGCCCCTGCTGTGGTTGGAAAACATAAGGATTTGTAAAGATCATGGAGGATCAAATTGGCCACCCGACGGTAAATTTTCATTGCGTTGTCAAGAAAAATCTTTGTGCAAAGATTTCAAATTCTGAGCTTAATAATGTGATGACGACAGCGGTGAAGACAGTGAATTTTCTTGTTGCTCAATCTGCCTTGATGCACAGGCAATTTCAAGCTCTGCTTGAGGAGTGTACAGTCCATACAAGGACATTCTGCTTCATAGTAATGTTCGTTGGCTTAGCCATGGGAATTGTTTGGCACACTTCGTGGACTCTCTTGATGCAATCAAGATCGTTTTGTCAGAAAAAGGTTAAAATTCCTCAAACTTGTTGATGACAAATGGGTCGTGCAAATAATGTTTGCAACTGACATCACCGCACATCTAAATAAACTCAACCTCCATCTGCAGGGTGCAAGCCAAACGGTTATGGCTCTTTCTGAAACATGGAAGGCATTTATTGTGAAACTTGTCATTTTTTTTTCTCAAGAAATTGACACCTCGAATTTCTGCTTTTCCACATGTTAAAGAACTATTGACACATCGCACCATCAGTGTTGCCAAGATTGGAATGTACACGCAAGAACTCACATCAGAATTTTGTCAGATTTCAAATGTTTTGACCTGATGTTTACCTTTGAATGAAACCAGACAACTTTGATATCAGCAATATGGATTTGAGTGTTTCAGTGATGGGTGTTGAGTATTTTTAAAATGCAGCTCATCGAGTTACAATGCTCAGACTTATGGACTTCCAAGTTTTGGGATCTGCGGCACACACTTGAGGCCACTGAGAGAGATCATGAGGTCTCTTCTAGTCTAGTCAAAAAATGAGATATGTAGCTAAATAACATGCGAGAGGCATTTTTGAGGAAAAGTTGGCAACGAGTTTATTTTACCTAATTTGGGAGTGCTGAATTCAAATTTGCTGTCTGCCAAGCTGTATCTTGACAGCTTGACCCTCAAAATGACGTAATAAGCCACGCCCCTTTTTGCCGAATGCGAAATATAATTCTCCTTAAAAATGGCATCAAAACTATCATTTGTGGTATCAAATTAAAGCTAATGACATGTACATTGCATTCCTACTGTCAATGAATTAGTTTTGTATGATCTTTGGTCAATGAAATGTCAAAAGGTCATGATTTGTGTGAAATATACAATCAAAATTATATATACATTTATGGTCCTGTAATGAAAAGGAGAGGAAAGTCAACTTCTACTTTATTAAAAGTTGGTCAGGTTTTGATTTTAAAAAAGGATTAATATGCATTTAATGTTGTTTGTAAGTGTGACCCATCTCGGTCTCTGAAAAAATTTAGCTTCTCTAGAGGGCGCTAAGTCATCATATTGTGGCTACAGGCTGTCTCTACTGCACACATCAGCAGATGTAATTGGACAAAAGTTACTCCATTGTTATGTCAACAACCTTGTCAATTATACACTATTCTGGTAAGTTTTTAATATTTTGAGCACCAGTGTGATATTTTGTAGGTAACAAGGCATCTGTGAATGTAATTATTTACATGATATTTCATGAATTTGAGTCCTTCCCTTGTATCACGTAATAAAATAACAGTTGCACCAAACGCCACACTAAGTTGAGATTTGTTGTGGTGTGTTCATAATTAACGACAAAATCTAATACCAAATAATTATATCAGTGTATAATAATGTAAAAAATAGTAGCTCTAGGATACAATATAGACTGGTTATGTCAAATTTTTAAAAGTACAAAGGCCTTATAAAACAAATGTGATGACATTTTTAATATCAGTTGTAATGGTTACGTCAAATTAAAGAAGTACGGAAGGCCTTAAGAGACAAATCTCATGACAGTTTAAATACGCGTCGTAATGGTTATGTCAACTTACAAATGTATAGAAGGCCTGATAAAACAATTTCACAACATTTTAAATAACAAATATTAGAAACATTCTCAAACATGTTCAATTATTACATTTTGAGGGTTATCAAGAGCATGTGACCTGCCATGGAGGCCTTGCTAAGCCTCAAAAGAAACGTCCAACTGAACTTACCCAATGCATCTTTTGCCAAGAAGATGCAAGCGAAAAACTACTTGCTGCCAAAGAACAAGGACTTTCTACTTTGATTAAATGCATATGCAAGACAGAAACTTAGAGACCCCAAAAACAGAGCAGCCACAGATAGAATTGTTTCCGTGTTTACCTCAGAGCAAACACATTTGCTCATATGGCATAAATCATGCTACTCAAGCTACACAAGCAAAGAAAGGATCTCTCGACTAAAGAAATCAGAGCAAGGGCTATCTGCCATGAAAAATCGAGTCATCCAAGCACCAGTGCAGCAGAACTACTGACCACACCAGTCTCCACACTAAGAAGCTCATCATCTCCAATGAATTGAGAGGCATGCATGTTTTGCCAGAATGTTGTAGCCAATACAAAGTTGTCATCAGTGACTACAATGAAGACGAGCCAAAGGATCCTTGAGCTGCAAAGTTTGACCAATGTTCCTCGTCTTCATTGTAGTCACTGATGACAACTTTGTATTGGCTACAACATTCTGGCAAAACATGCATGCCTCTCAATTCATTGGAGATGATGAGCTTCTTAGTGTGGAGACTGGTGTGGTCAGTAGTTCTGCTGCACTGGTGCTTGGATGACTCGATTTTTCATGGTCAGATAGCCTTGCTCTGATTTCTTTAGTCGAGAGATCCTTTCTTTGCTTGTGTAGCTTGAGTAGCATGATTTATGCCATATGAGCAAATGTGTTTGCTCTAGGTAAACACGGAAACAATTCTATCTGTGGCTGCTCTGTTTTTGGGGTCTCTAAGTTTCTGTCTTTGGCATATGCATTTAATCAAAGTAGAAAGTCCTTGTTCTTTGGCAGCAAGTAGTTTTTCGCTTGCATCTTCTTGGCAAAAGATGCATTGGGTAAGTTCAGTTGGACGTTCTCTTTTGAGGCTTAGCAAGGCCTCCATGGCAGGTCACATGCTCTTGATAACCCTCAAAATGTAATAATTGAACATGTTTGAGAATGT
>CM068961.1:89354625-89365436 GCA_035128595.1 Eptatretus atami
CATCTGTAAATGGCTTTCCATGTTTTGCAACACATTGTGCAATTTTGTAACTTCCCTCTGTGGCTCGATTTTTACTGGCATGGACATTGGTAAAGACACTGATTTGCTTTTCCTACCTCGTTATGGCTTGTTTGATTGACTCAGCCTTGTCCGCTTCACCCTTGAAGTGTTTCTCATGCTTTGTCTGAAAATATCGTTGGACATGATGTGTGGCAAACAACACAGAGTACAAACAGCATGGTCTTTATATTAAACAAATCCATATTCGCATCTCCAAGTGGGCTAAAATGAGCAAACATCGAATTTCAACAAAAGATAATTTCCGACCCTTGATCTGTAGTCTTCTTGCAATACACTGACTACTATTTTCAGCAAGTATTGCACAAACTCGATGGACTCAGGGGCTGGGTACTCTGCTAGTTGTTTATATTTGTGGAATGCTAAATGGGTATGGCCATGCCAAGCATAGTTCATCCTTGCTTTGTCTGACCATTTAATGATGTGAATAATGGAAGGTTTTTTTTTTTTAGGTTCTTATAATTTTTCTTGACACTGCACAGCTTGGGTCCTTAGCAATTAATATTGTATAATTTTCAACTCTGAGACCATTAGTTTGGGAGGAGATACAAAAATGACACAGACATTGGATCTTATTATTGTATATCAACCATCTGTTGATGTCTGTGCTTACCCTCACTGTTCTCATCCCCACTCCTTCAACTCCCATGCTATTTCCTCCAGTGAATTTAAGTTTATAAATTGGTAGATTGAATTAACATGCTGTTGTTGTAGTGCAGGAAAGCATTGAAAAGGAATAATTTGAAAGTTAATATGAGGAGGTGGAGATGGATTTGGCATGCACTGCAAATGGAAAACGACATCACAAAAAGAGCAATACCGGTATATTACAATCCTGTTTTTTAAAGGAGGGTTGGATGACCTACAGAGACCTGCCAGCATACAGTGGAAAAGGAACTGTGGGGAGCTACAACCCATCTGGATGGCGATCAGTCTACGGGCCCAAGACAGATAAGCAGCACGCGTTCCTCAAGAGGCTCTTAATTCCACTATGCATGACAGGATTGGAAGCAAGAAAGCATGATATAGGGCCAAATGGCCCTAGTGTTGATGAGCCAAATGGCCTCCTCCAAGTTATTTGTGAATCAATTTAATACATACGACAATGCTTCAAACTTTGAGGGCAAATGTTTCCAGGTGTTCTAGGTGCCTTGTATCATAAATTTTGGTGGATGTATACATACCGTCCGCCCTACTCATCAACAAATTGCATACGCATGCTTGGACATTTATCGATGTTGATAATGAAAATGTTTTTGTCAAAATCTTTATTTTTTTTTTGGACCTTGCACTGCCCGTGTCCTTGATGACTAATACTGTACCATTTTCAACTTTGTGCGATCTCCTCCAAAACCACATTTTTAACGGTGTGAGAGGGAATTCAAAAAGGATACACAGACACTGGATCTTGTGGTATGTTGCTTTTCAAATTTTATTTTTTGATTTTTTACAAAATACTCATTGTAGTCAAAATGTACACTAATTATTCTTGGCCTTAAGGTAGATATAATGGATAACTGAAAAACTAAGCAGGCACTTCTTGCATTTTGCAATCTATTATCATATTCAGGACAAATAAATCCATTGTTGTTTCGAAAGAAAGACAATGATCATTTATATTGTTAAATATGAATGAAGAAGTCTTATTTTGTAAACATAATAAGCAATTATCATCAAGTAGTTCATTTGAGACAACTCTGCAGACTTTTTGAAACAAAAAGGAAACTAGATTCTATAATTTTCTCCCTTACAAATCATAGTCTTGGAAAAGCAGGTAATTTCTCAGGAGACGTGGAAGGGGGATGGCAGAAAGGCCTGAGCTCAGACTTAGCCGCTCCAACCCCATCTGCCGGCGAATGTTAATACGACAGAGATGTTAAAGTGTTCGTGGATTGCCTTGAATGGAAAAGAAAGTAGAATAAAAATTAATAACACAAATGAAGGGAGGGGATATGAATGATAAGTGACGTGAGAGAGAAAAGAGAGGTGTGAAAAGGCAGAGAGGGAAGTAACATTTTGGTGTAAGGAGGAAAGGAAGATAAAAAAAATATTCCCATATCTGTGTGCAGAAAATAAATATATGGCTTTTTAAACTTAAAACGGCAAATTAACATCCTTCAAACCAAATGCACTGATCAATTTGCTCATGTTTCAATGCCATCTTGTGTGGTTAACTGCAGAAATGATATATTATTATTATTATATATATATATATATATAATATTATTATATATATATATATATTTAAATATGTTCATTCCTAATTAAAAACTGAAATACAAGTTAATTTATGTGGATGTTCTGTTGTTTTTCCTGGACTAAAGAAGTGAAATGTGTTCAGCTGGAATGTAAAACTCTCTAAAGTGCGAACATGATCTGTAACAAATTTCACTTGACCACACACCATTGGAATATGGCACATAAAATAATAGTCAGTGCCTAATTAATTATCAATGGGAATCCCAAAAACATTAGGTGCAATTTATTGGTGCCTTCTTTGTCCATTGGTTCAAAAGTGGACCGATTTCAACATTAAAATAATGAATAATATATAATTGCTTGCAATTCACGGACACATTTCTGGGCGCACACATTACGATTTGCATATTTACATCGCTGAAAATTTACCTTTGGCTTGTAAAAGATGTGGCAAAATGTGATGAACACCATTGCTGAGTTAATTTTGATTCAATTTCAATACAATGAATGCCCTATTTTGACCATTCAATACAATGAGTGACCCGAGGCAATGGGGAAGCATGGTAATTTTGTGTGCTGACGGACATCAAAGCTGATACACCAGGAAAATTCACAGAACTGTCGGAAAGCATCCGAAAATGAAAATATAAACAAATGAAAAATCAAATGCAGGTGAGTGACCTGAGACAATGGGGAAGTACAGTTTGTATGCTTCCACGATGTGTAAGCACACCCCGCTAGTATATACACATATACACATAAACTGGGGTGCCAGGCTAATGCTGTCTATCTGTCTATCTGTTTGACCCACATTGAAACATGGAAGAGCTCTCTGGGTGAATTCTTTTTTTTTTCCTATTGTGGTATTTTTACCACAGGCTTTTACCAGTACAAAATAAATCTCCATGATGGTGTCTTTGAGGTGCTGAAGCTCATGGCTCAGTATTAAGACCCATTTGCAAATCCCAAGGTACTCGCATTAATCTGTTCTCTTTAGTCCTAATTCAACCAACGACAGTGCTGTTGAGAAAAAATTAAAGGTCCAGGGGGAGTGCTTTTAGATCGAGCTTGAGAGTGTATACACATGTTGTTTATACCGAGGATTTTCTGGATATCTGGCCATTCTTTCTGTTGTTCAAGCACCGTCTGAAGTTTGGTACAAATGGGAACGTAATCCACATAATCCAGCAGCACCTGTACCACTGTCCCCGCCAGATATTTCGTCCAGGATAACGTGAGAAGCTCACAAAACTGAACACGTACAGGAATACTTTCTTTAGCAGGGTAGGGTCATACTCTGCAATGGAGAATCATAATAGTTTTAAAGCATGACTATAAACAATATTTTATCACTTGCAGTTGCCTCTATTGGTGGGGATTGGGAGGGGGAATATTTAAGGAACACCATAGTGTAAGGAGTTTCATGGTATAAAGTAAAATTGGAGATGGTGATCATGGGGAAGGGTACATCAATCAGTTTCTTCCTCATGATTCAGCATGGCAAAAAGTCATTTGGATCTTGGGAAATAACTCGTCACAGCTGAGAAGGTAAACTGGACTTTTGGTTCCATGTGTCCCTGAAGTTTTGTTCTTCCAAAAAATTTTTTTGTGATGTCTTTATTTTTGGCAAAAATCATAATGGTCTCTCGGTTGCCTGTGAAATAAACAAACTCTTTTTGCCTCGATAGGTAAACTAGCACGACGGAGACTCCCCATGAAGAAATGATAAATGCTCTGTATAATCACCATCTCGTGAACTGAACAAAAACGATTCAGAATAATTCCACCATAAAGCCTCCCAAAGTAATGAGGAGTGTCTGTAGGTGTAATGGGTAAACAATAGTTTGGTCTATCAGTATAATTGTATTGTTCATTTCTGGTTTTGGGTTTGCTGCACCTGGACGTCAGATCGGCAGGTCCGCCTTGTAGTTGATCAAAGCAGAGCTGCCTGGATTAGATACTGTTATGTTTGTGGGGAGCAGGTAGACATCACTTTAGAACAGTTGGAAATGTGTAGCTTAGTATGGTCCATGTTTGGGTAGTTAGCCACTCTCAACGTAAAAAGCAGGGAAATGTTAGCTGAAGAATTAAGAGGTTTTTTTGTTTGTTTTTTTTGAGCGAGGAGGGAAAAAGCAAACTTTGTTTTTTTCTCTGCAACATCTCCATATGGTGCACATTTAACAAGACAATTGTCATATGTCAACAAGACATTTGTCTTGTTTAAATGTGCACCATATGGAGATGTTGCAAAGAAAAAAATAGTTTGCTTTTTCCCTCCTCGCTGAAAAAACAACAAAAAATTCTTTACTCCAAAAAAACAAACAAACAAAAAACAACAACAAAAAAATCCCAAACATGATCTTCCCAACACAGTTACCTTCCCCTTCATTCCCTATCCCTTTATCTTTTCAATATCCCCAAACTCAATTTTCACTGAATAAAACGTTTTTTCCTTTTAAAGCTCCTCATAACATAAAATAAAAAAAATAAAAAAACGTATTGTGTCCACGGTGGTTCGGTTATACCCCACTCCTGACCCAGTTGTCGTAGGGCGGTTGACAGCAACCTGGACAGACAACTGAACAGTTCTACTTGGAGGCGAACAGCCGAGATCCTTGGTATGGCGTGTGCAGGATGGAGGACGGCAAGGGCGTGAACCAGAGGCGTTTACCAGAATGGTAGCACAAGGGTTATATCCTCGAACCCGCAACAAGTAAACAAACACAAGCAAGTTCAACAAATGATGGTTCAACAAACATAAATTCAATGAGTTATAATGAAAATATATCAAAGTGTGAGGTAATGAAAAATGAGGTAAACTAATTCCTAATTTGAGACGTCTCCACTCAGTCACAAAAACCGACAAGGGGAAAGATAAAAAATAAAAAATTCCTCCCTTTATGCTCAGCTTGTACTCAGTACTTGTGTCCAGAGATGACCTTTTAGAAGCCTCACAGTCATCGAACCCACATGCCCATCGCACAGGAAAACCGAAAATGGCGTGAAGTCACTGTCTGCGGTCACGCACGTGAGGTAATTCGCACGGACGGCCTTCCTTCGTTAATGCCCACAATCCGACAAACAGTTTCTTCTCACAATTGAGATTGCCACACCGCTCCTCTCTCAGCACCAGGCCCACTCACAGCACAGGGGCACCACCTTTCTCCTTGAACATACAACGGGACGATTGTTGAGGCTGAGATAAGGTCAAGAGATGCGCTCTTCTTCTCCTTCTCTTCTCAGAAATGTACAAACTTCATGACCCAGCTGAACAGTCAATGGCTAGCATCTTATTTCAATATGTGTACAAATTCACACCAGCACGAACAATGAAAATCGCGCTGCCTTCTTGACCACGTTGAGGAGAAGCCTTAGAAGTCCTACGTGCTCTGACCACTGTCTCCACACTCTCTTTCTCCTTCTTGTCGCTCTTGCCCTTCTTGTCACTCTTGCCCTTCTTGGCGCTCTGACATCACCCAGACCATTCATCAACCTCAGAGGTGTGGCCTGCTGGTACGAAGCCGGGAAGGCAATGTTTTTGCTTGCTCGGAAATGTTTGGCGTTGTTGTTGTATGTTGTTGTTGGAAGAATGTGGTTCCTTTTTATAGCTGGCTTTGTAAATGCAAAAACGTAGGAAAAGGTAACGGGGCAATCACATACTGGTAGAACTAGCCTTAAAACCTGCCTAGTTAACACAGCACCATCCCCCCATGTGGTGACACATAACTTAAGCTCACAGTTTTCCCAACTTCATTTACATCGAAATGTCTCCTGCTTGTCCGCGGACCATGCTATGCTATACAATCATTTCTTTCCTATAAATTCCTCCATCTACCCCACAAACATAACAGTATTTAAAAATGCCTTCTTTCCTTTCTGTCCATTTAGAAAAAATAATTAAAAAAATTAAAAATGTCTGTCGTTTATTTCTGTTCTGTCCTTTCTTTTTTTCTGCCGTTCTATCCGTTAAGAACAACTCATTCATTCTTGTTCTAAATATAAAAAAATTTGAGCTTTTAAAGGAAGAAACGTTTTATTCAGTGAAAATTGAATTTGGAGATATTGGAAAGGAGATGGGATAAGGAATGAAAGAATACTGTCCACAGCAGATTGAGTTTGGTTTTTTTCAGATGTTTTTTTTATTTTTTATTTTTGAAGTAACGAGGGGAAAACGATTAAGCTGAGGGATCAGAAGCAATGATACCTGTAATAAAGAGGAGTGAAAATAATTCATGTGCAATCAAAAACTGAGGCAGAATTAGCAACCTGACTCGTCCAACCTTACACTCGTAGGCCATACTTTATCAGGGACACAATTTTGACAATTCAACCCAATAATATACAGTTTGGCAAAGAAAATTAGATGAAAACACGACCAGTTATGTAGCAATGAAAATAAAATGGTAAAACACAATGTATTTGGTCCGGGAAACTTAGCTTTGCTGAGCTGGAGGGAAGAACTCACGTGATGCCAAGTTACAGATTTTTGTTGCCACGATAACTTGTGAACAGTTGAAGGGATTTTGACCAAACTTGACAAAACTATGGACTGTAATACAAAGATTAATTAAATGTTGGGTTCAAAAGGTCAAATTCCTTTGGTCTTATATTGGAAATATATATATATCCCTCATATTGGAAATCCGTGAAACTGCAATAACTTATCAAACACTCAAAATATTTCAACCATACTTGGCACACATATGTATTATAATACAAAGATGAACTTATTCAATTTTATATTGAACAGGTCAAAGGTCATGTGCCCTTTGAAAATCATTTTGCAGACCATAACTCGAGTTAGAAGCATCTGATGTTGTCGCTCTTCTACTTATGTCTTTTCTCTGTCTTGTGATTTCTCTCTCAAAGGACCTTTAATTGAGAACAAACGTATCATTGGGTTGACATATAACATGGTTGGAGGCATATTCATTGACGCACTTGTGTCAAATTATACTTTCTAGTTTTTATTTGTCGTTTTTCGTAAGTGTGAAGGGGCTTTGTTAGGGAGTAAATGAAGAGGATTATGGAACACTTTTTGTATTTTTATTACTATTTTTTCCTTGTAAGTGTATCACCATGTGGTGGTTGTTGCTAAAGTACAGAGGTGATGAAATAAATGTGCAAAACTTCCAGCAAAATAAAATACATTAAATTTGATCAAAACATTGGCACACTGCAAATCTGCAATGTCACAATCTATCCTATTAACTTCCATTTAATGAGAATTATGGCCGCACTGCCTGTGTCAGCTGTGGCTGCAAATAAATTGGCCGACTATGATGGTGTACTTCAGCACTGTTTGGTGAATTAAGAGCGATACACATTCGACTCTGGTAAAATGATTAATACTGTTGGTGAAATTATCATGGCAGCAGTGCATCACCGCCAGCCCATTGTGGTGGAGAATTTGATTGACAGCCTTGCACTTACACCCTCATGCCTTGATGTTTTACTTCATATTCTGAAAATATAGGGTAATCTGTACAAAAAGATCTTTTTGCCCATAAATGAACTTTCATGCTGCACTCAAAGGCAGATTCAGTCAGTGCTGCCAAAGCCACTTCATTGCAAGGATTACACTGAGTGTTTTTTCATTCCCCTCCTAGTGGTAGATAGTAAAAGCAGCAATTTGGGATTTGTTCTGAGTGCCGGCGATATCTTGCGTACTATTTGCGAAGCAATTCCTGCAGGAGGGACTCCCAGTTTAATGTCCATCCAAGGGATGGCACACACATTGATGCCTCACCCCACCTATGGAACACCGAGCTAGAGACATTATAAACCAGGCAGGACGACAGTTTATAGCTGGGTCAAGATTCCAACCCAGGCTCGACATCTCCAGATGAGTGTTTTGCCCCATAGTTTTTAAGCTAGAGTGATTTCTGCAAAATGACAGGCAAGCTGAGCCACTGACTGCTCACACCCCATTTTATACAAATTCTGATTGCGTCTCTGCATGTTACACAAACATTAAACACCACAACCTAATATAATGGTACTACCCATTTATTATGATACTAAACACATCAGTGGATCACACTACCATCGATAAAATCGGTGCATGGTGGAACACAAATGCAAGGAAGTGCCATTGTAAAGGGGGACACACCTTTCAGGAGACATTTCGAACAGACAGTTTCACATTTGGTCCAAGTAGCAGTTTTTACAAATGATGTACCAATGATTGCTGGGAGTTTGTTTGTGTAACATGGCCTTGAGGTATTATGCAGTCGAGAATACAAATGTATATCTGCCATACCTCTGTGTCACATATAACAGAAGATGACCAGCCAGGTAGACAGCAATCTTCCTTGGCTGTAAAGTCAGCTTGTGGATCATTGTGGGAGCATGTGAAGCAAGCCTCAGCCTGGTATCCCCCGTTCAATAATATTCGCATTAGCACCTGGTGATGGGCACAAGAATGGCATGCCAAAAAACTGACACCTCTGAAAGTTGATGAAAATGTTATGAAATCTCACAACAGCATGTCAACTGGCATTAGTCTAGCTTGACCCAAGATGAGCCTGAAGGAGATGTTCTGTGTGGTTCATGCCATTTGATAGAAATGTGAGTGATTTTAAGTGTTCTGTCATTGGTTCGTAAGTTTGAAGCACTTGAATTACTCTTCAATTAATACCTTTTATTCAGTAATATATCAGCCCAGGTGGTTCACGGTGCCTTGTAAAAGAGGATCCACTGAGTTTAAACTCATATGAGAGCAGCAACATACATAATGATGCCAAAAGTTAACAGAAGAGGACATAGACGTGATTGGGAACCCACTTCATCATTCATGCGTCATATCCACACGAGAGCAGGTAGTTGTAATGCATGGAAGGAGGGATATAGCCAGGGTATCAACATGAAATAACTTTTTTTTTAAAGATACTACGGGATTTTTAACATTTACAAACTAAATACAGCTGGCATAGCCAGCTTTACCTCTACATAATTGCTCCGAGATGCGGTGCTCCTTTCAGTCACTTCTGCAGAATAGGTATTTTTAATTTGATTTGACCATATTTAGGATTGAAACCAGACTATTTGGCTGTGGTAGAGGAGTACCTACCTCCCTTCTCACTGCAGGAAACTCTGTGGCCTTCAGTGATGTAGTCTTACATCCATCAGGTTTCACTCCTTCAGCCTGATATGCCCATTGGCACTCACCAATTTCTGGGTTTCACATATTCATCACACATTAAATTACTTTGACCCTCCAAAGTCAAATGTTATGGCCTACCTCCACTCTTCCATTCCCTTTCATTTATCTTCGATGATGGAATTGCTCTGAGTTTATCCGGTCTTGATCTTCCATGTAATCATTCAAACAACAGCTTGCTATCACCACCGGAGTTCACTAACCCTTATGTCCTCGCAAAAGCCTGTATCTCACTGGGCTGCGACAGCTCGCGACTAGTTGGAGACACCAAATTGCGATAAAACAGCGAATAAATTTTCACTTGGAATCACACTGAATTTATACTAAAACACATTTGCGTATGTCTCACGAATATCGCACGAATGTCCCACGAACTCCCGGCGAAATTTGGGATGAACTTCGCGGAGTTCGCATACATATCGCACGACATTTGCGCGACGTTCAGGTGACAAAACTGAGATTTTTTTGGCACATGCAACTGTCACGCGACGGTCACACGACGGTCATGCGACCATCGCGCAAATGTCGTGCAACAGTCGCACGACAACTGTGCGTGACAATTGAGAAATCGGGACCATATATATATATATATATATATATATATAATATATATATATATATATATATATTATATATATGAGGCCTCTCCCTCCAGCAATCATATTGTCAGTTGGGAAACGAGTAAGAGAGTACCTGACTGAGTACTACAATGGTGTGGGAGCTGTGCCCTGGCAGAACAGGATGGTGGGATTACAGGAGAATGCTGACCAAGCCTGATTGTTCAAAGTGTTCTGTTACTTGTCAACGTTGCACCCACAAACATTGTGTGTGACCCAATTGTTCATCTGCCTTGAATAGAGCGCTTTGGGTGTGACCATATTTTGTGTGTTACCTAATTTATGTAAAAATATGTGTGACGTGATTTAGGATTGATGGGAAAGTGAAAAGTTTGCATTGAAGGCCATTACTCAGAACAGGAGAGAAAGAGGACAGACCAATGCTGGTTTTACAATTTGGACTATGAGGCTTTTTTTTTTGTCATATCTGGATTGAACTATTGTGAATCTATCTACATTACATTGCATGGATAAACGTTGGATTTCTATGTATATATTAAATTGAGTAGACAATACATTGTGCAAATTTTCTGATCTAATTTCTTCCGAAAATATTCTCTATTGAATCGCAGTTTTGTCACGCTCTCAGGGGTCCCAGGACAGATTAAATTATCATTTTTTTCTCCAATCAGTCATAATTTAGTTTCATAGGTCGCCAATCCCTCACAAAGTTGTCACATTTGTTGCACCTTCTGACTCACGGAAACTAAATTGAGAAGGGTTCGAGACTGGTTCGAGACAACCGCGACGACTCT
>CM068961.1:89376487-89392978 GCA_035128595.1 Eptatretus atami
TCTGGAAAATCTTCTTTATCTCTTTGCTGATGACTCCACCTTCTGCCATACCATCGGTCATCCCTCAGATCGGCAAGCAACAGCCTCTTCACTCTCTGCAGTTCTGGATAAAATCACAAGCTGGTCCAACATGTGGAATGTCTTTCAGTCCTGACAAATCACACACTCTCACTATGTCTCTCTGAAAGGACTGTTTGGAAAACCCTCCATCTACTTTCTCAACAATCCTCTGGAAGAAGTTCTTTCATTCAAAGTCCTTCCTCAGCCCATCTGAGCTCTGATCACATACAAAGCTTTTGTTTGCAGCGTGATGGAGTACTCCACTCCCCTCTGGGCTGGAGTTCCTGCCTCTCACCTTTCTCGGCTTCACGCTGTGGAAACCAAGCCATTTAGGATCATTGGCATCTCCTGCGGTGAGGCTGTCTTTGGGCCTCTCACTCTCTTACCGCAGGCACAGGTCGGTGTTCTTTCTTTCTTCTTCCGTCTCCTCTCCCATCTCGACCCGCCGCTCCTGCTCTGTCTGTGATATTTCCTCCCCCCATTTCCGCAGGTGTTCAATGTCCGACAACCCCTTCTGTTAACTACCAAAATCACGAATTACTGCTCACCTTCACTCTTTCAGTCCTCTTTTTTCCCGCCTTTGGAATAAACTCCCACGCTCTCTTCATTCCATGCTTCCCTCCAGGCCTTCAAAACTTCTGTTCAGCCCTCTTATCTTCCCCCATCAAAACCACAATATTTTCACCCCGGTTAATCCGCCAAACCCACCTCCTTACAATTCCATGCTTTCTTCCTGAAAGTCCCTGTATGTCCATCTTCTATATCCGTGTTCCCCCCCATCCCTCTCCCTTCCACAGATCTCCTAGTGTCTTGTTCCCCATGGTTTTGTCCTTCCCTCTCCACCCCTCTTGTCCCCTGCACCCCTTGTTGTGCATTGTGTGTTCCCTCTCATACGAGCCTCGTCAATGTATACAAAAAAGTAGCGTTGATAACATTTTCAGCAGATGAGGCACTACCCGATACACTGCGGGCCCAACACAGTTAGTCGATGTGATATGTGTATGGTATTTTTTACATGTATATATGTTGAATTGACAGATGAATAATGAAAGCAGATCATCCAAAGAGGTTAAGCAAAATAATTACTAGAGGTTGTCGTGTGTGTGGAAATTAAATAAAGCCACGGACAACTAGCATCTCCGGGCGTTTACAAGCGATTTGAAGGTATGATGTTGAGGTATTCGATGATATGAGTAAGGAATTGAAAAAACATTTTTGAGCACTTTATCATGAAGAAACCATTGCAGCCTATTCCAACTCAAAGCATTGTTGAGCAAGCCAAAAAAATGGCGAATTAAGACCAAGCGAGGGACAACGCAGTGACCAAGGACAAGCATTCATTGATCAAGGATCATTAAATAAGGCCATTAATAATTATCTTCAAAAGGGGTGTTTTAATTAACCTTAACACCCAATTTTCATTCATGCACTCCCTTCGAGTTCCCTTGGCATACATGCAAAGTTTCAGGCCACAAGGTTTCATGGTTTTGGAGTTATGGAGGAGACACACACACCATCACACACTGACATTTATTATTGTATGTATATATCATGTGTAAGTCGAAATGTCTCCTGCTTGCTCCGCGGACCATCGCTATGCTATACAATCATTCTTTCCTATAATTCATGCCATTACCCACAAACATAACAGTATTTAAAAAATGCCTTCTTTCCGTTTGTCCATTTAGAAAAAATAATAAAATTAAAACTGTCTGTCGTTTATTTTGTTCTGTCTTGTCTTTTTTGTCTGCCGTTCTATCCGTTAAGGAACAACTCATTCATTCTTGTTCTAAATATAAATAATTCTGAGCTTTAAAGGAAGAAAGTTTTAATTCCAGCTGACAATTGAAGTTTGAGCATATTGGAAAGGAGATGGGAAAGGATAAAGAATTACTGTGCCACACAGATTGAGTTGGGTTTTTTTCAGGATGTTTTTTTTATATTTTTTATTTTTGAAGTAACGAGGGGAAACACGATTAAGCTGAGGATCAGAAGCAATGATACTGTTAATAAAGAAGGAGTGAAAATAATTCTATGGTGCAATCAAAACGAGGCAGAATTAGGCACCTGACTCGTCCCACCTTACACTCGTAGGCCATACTTTATCAGGGACACATTTTGAACAATTCAAACCGCGACAGAAATATTGTGATTAGTTTTCATACAGTTTGGCAAAGAAAATTAGATGAAACACCGACCCGTTATGTAGCAATGAATAAAATGGTAAACAAATGTATTGGTCGGGAAACTTAGCTTTGCTGAGTGGAGGGAAGAACTCACGTGATGCCAAGTACAGATTTTGTTAGCCACGATAACTTGGTCAACAGTTGAAAGGATTGGACCAAACTTGAAAACTATGGATGTAATACAAAGATTAATTAAATGTGTTGAGGTTCAAAAGGTCAAATTCCTTTGGTCTTATATTGGAATATATATATATCCCTCATATTGGAAATCGTGAAACTGCAATAACTTATCAAAACACTCAAAATATTTCAACCATACTTGGCACACCATATGTATTATAATACAAAGATGAAACTTATTCAATTTATAATTGACAGGTCAAAGGTCATCGTGCCCTTTGAAAATCATTTTTGCAGACCTAACTCGAAGTTAGAATCATGCTGATGTTGTCGCTCTTCTACTTAATGTCTTTTCTCTGTCTTGTGATTTCTCTCTCAAAGGACCTTTAATTGAGAACAACGTATCATTGGGTTGACATATACACTGGTTGGAGGCATATTCATTGACGCACTTGTGTCAAATTATACTTTCTAGTTTTTATTTGTCGTTTTTCGTAAGTGTGAAGGGGCTTTGTTAGGGAGTAAATGAAGAGGATTATGGAACACTTTTTGTATTTTTATTACTATTTTTTCCTTGTAAGTGAATCACCATGTGGTGGTTGTTGCTAAAGTACAGAGGTGATGAAATAAATGTGCAAAACTTCCAGCAAAATAAAATACATTAATTGATCAAAACATTGGCACACTGCAGATTTGCAATGTCACAATCTATCCTATTAACTTCCATTTAATGAGAATTATGGCGCACTGCCTGTGTCAGCTGTGGCTGCAAATAAATTGGCGACTATGATGGTGTAACTTCAGCACTGTTTGGGTGAATTAAGAGCGATACACATTCGACTCTGGTAAAATGATTAATACTGTTCGGTGAAATTATCATGGCAGCAGTGCATCACCGCCAGCCGCATGGTGGTGGAGAATTTGATTGACAGCCTTGCACTTACACCTCATGCCTTGATGTTTACTTCATAATTCTGAAAATATAGGGTAATCTGTACAAAAAGATCTTTTTGCCCATAAATGACTTTCATGGCTGCACCTCAAAGGCAGATTCAGTCAGTGCTGCAAAGCACTTCATTGCAAGGATTACACTGAGTGTTTTTTCATTCCCCTCCTAGTGGTAGATAGTAAAAGCAGCAATTTGGGATTTGTTCTGAGTGTCCCGGCGATATCTTGCGTACTATTTGCGAGCAATTCCTGCAGGAGGGACTCCCAGTTTAATGTCGATCCAAGGGATGGCACACACATTGATGCCTCACCCCACCTATGGAACCCGAGCTAGAGACATTATAACCAGGCAGGACGACAGTTTATAGCTGGTCAAGATTCAACCCAGGCTCGACATCTCCAGATGGTGTTTTGGCCCATAGTTTTTAAGCTAGAGTGATTTCTGCAAAATGACAGGCAAGCTGAGCCACTGACTGCTCACACCCCATTTTATACAAATTCTGATTGCGTCTCTGCATGTTACACACAACATTAAACACACAACCTAATATAATGGTACTAACCCATTATTATGATTAAAACAACATCAGTGGATCACACTACCATCGATAAAATCGTGCATGGTGGACACAAATGCAAGGAAGTGCCATTTGTAAAGGGGGACACACCTTTCAGGAGACATTTCGAACAAGACAGTTTCACATTTGGTCAAGTAGCAGTTTTTAACAATGAGGTACCAATGATTGCTGGGAGTCTTGTTTGTGTAACTGGCCTTGAGGTATTATGCAGTCGAGAATACAATGTAATATGCTCATACCTCTGTGTCACATATATACAGAAGATGACCAGCCAGGTAGACAGCAATCTTCCTTTGGCTGTAAAGTCAGCTTGTGGATCATTGTGGGAGCATGTCGAAGCAAGCCTCAGCCTGGTATCCCCGTTCAATATTTCGCTTGCACCTGGTGATGGACAAGAATGGCATGCCAAAAAACTGACACCTCTGAAGTTGATGAAAATGTTATGAAATTCTCACACAGCATGTCACTGGCATTAGTCTAGCTTGACCCCAAGAATGAGCCTGAAGGGATGTTTGTGTGTGTCATGCCATTTGATAGAAATGTGAGTGATTTTAAGTGTTCTGTCATTGGTTCAGTAAGTATTGAAGCACACTTGAATTACTCTTCATTAATACTTTTATTCAGTAATATATCAGCCCAGGTGGTTCACGTGCGCTTGTAAAAGAGGATCCACTGAGTTTAAACTCATATGAGCGCAGACACATACATAATGATAGCCAAAAGTTAAGCAGAAGAGGACATAGACGTGATTGGGAACCCACTTCATCATTCATGCGTCATATCCACACGAGAGCAGTAGTTGTAATGCATGGAAGGAGGGATATAGCCAGGGTATCACATGAAATAATTTTTTTTTAAAGATACTACGGGATTTTTAACATTTACAAACTAAATACAGCTGGCAATAGCCAGCTTACCTCACTAATTGCTCCGAGATGCGGTGTCCTTTCAGTCACTTCTGCAGAATAGGTATTTTTAAATTGATTTGACATATTGTAGGATTGAAACCAGACTATTTGGCTGTGGTAGAGGAGTACCTACCTCGCTCTACTGCAGGAAACTCTGTGGCCTTCAGTGATGTAGTCTTACATCCATCAGGTTTCACTCCTTCAGCTGATATGCCATTGGCACTCACCAATTTCTGGGTTTCACATATTCATCACACATTAAATTACTTTGACCCTCCAAAGTCAAATGTTATGGCCTACCTCCACTCTTCCATTCCTTTCATTTATCTTCGATGATGAATTGCTCTGAGTTTATCCGGTCTTGATCTTCCATGAAATCATTCAACAACAGCTTGCTATCACCACCGGAGTTCACTAACCTTATGTCTCGAAAGCCTGTATCTCACTGGGCTGCGACAGCTCCGACTAGTTGGGACACCAAATTGCGATAAAACAGCGATAATTTTCACTTGAATCACACTGAATTATAACTAAAACACATTTGCGTATGTCTTCACGAATATCGCACGAATGTCCACGAACTCCCGGCGAAATTTGGGATGACTTCGCCTGGAGTTCGCATACATATCGCAGCGACATTTGCGCGACGTTCAGGTGACAACTGGAGATTTTTTTTGGCATATGCAACTGTCGCGCGACGGTCACACGACGGTCAATGCGACCATCGCGCAAATGTCGTGCAACAGTCGCACGACAACTGTGCGTGACAATTGAGAGAATGGGACCTAATATATATATATATATATATATATATATATATATATATATATATATATAAATATATATATAGTGAGCGCCTCTCCCGTCCAGCAATCATATTGTCAGTTGGGAACGAGTAAGAGAGTACCTGACTGAGTAACTACTGGTGGGGCAGCTGTGGCCTGGCAGAACAGGATGGTGGGATTAAGGAGGAATGCTGACCAAGCCTGATTGTTCAAAGTGTTCTGTTACTTGTCAACGTTGCACCACAACAATTGTGTGTGACCCAATTGTTCATGCTGCCTTGATGAGGGGCTTGTGGGTGGACCATATTTTGTGTGTTACTAATTTATGTAAAATATGTGTGACGTGATTTTAGGATGATGGGAAGGTGAAAGTTTGCATTGAAGGCCATTACTCAGAACAGGAGAGAAGAGGACAGACAATGTCGGTTTTACAATTTGGACTATGAGGCTTTTTTTTTGTCATCATCTGGATTGAACTATTGTGAATCTATCTACATTACATTGCATGGAATAAACATGTGGATTCTATGTATATATTAATTGAGTAGACAATACATTGTGCAATTTTTCTGATTAATTCTTTTCCGAAATATTTCTACTTGAATCGCAGTTTTGTCACGCTCTCAGGGGTCCAGGACAGATTAAATTATCATTTTTTCTCTCAATCAGTCATAATTTTGTTTCATAGGTCGCCATCCTCACAAAGTTGTCACATTTGTTGCACCCTTCTGACTCACGAAACTAAATTGTAGAAGGGTTCGAGACTGGTTCGAGACAAGCGCGACGACTCTGTGACTATTTTGAGAATATTGTGTCGCACGAATTTTGAACATGTTTCAAAATTCCAGCGACACCAGAGCGACGTCCTGCGACTCACGCGAGGAAAATAGAGACCACCGCGAACGTTTCGAGACATTTTGGAGAATCCCCGTTCGCATTTTGTCGCAAGCTGTCGCAGCCCAGTGGAGATACAGGCTTACTCAGGTTCGTGCTGAATTTAAACTTGTCCTTATTTAGGCAGATGATGTCTATTTGTTTGTTGTCCATCTCTATTCATCTTTATCCTATTGTTGTATGTTGTGTTATATTGTTGGGATTTCAATGTGTAACAAGAAAAAGAGCAATCAGAGATTGCAGACCCTCGCTAGGACTTGTTTTGTGTGGTGTTTGTGTACTGGTGTGTTACATTATTAATAATAGACATAACTTGGAACTGCACTTTATAACTGCTGGCAGTGATGACCGGGTACCAAGACGTCCCGCTTTGATCGCACCAGACCGTGACCCATGATATTTTATAATTATTCAATTTAATCAGAATGGGATTAAAATTATTAAATTCAAATTCAAATGAGGACCAAATAGGTACAGTCCTGCATTGAGTAATCAGAAGGAACCCAAACAAGCAAAAAGCAAAGGTAAGTCATCAGGGAGGAACCTGGATAGATTCGCATTTCAGATGTACTCTCTACCCTCAAACCCATCCGGACACAGCCAAGTGAGCCTTATTAAATTTAAAAAAAACCAAGATCAAAAAAAATAAATAATTCTGGCTGCCAGACCATGTGCTAATCAGCTTGAAATTTAAGCATGTATTCCCCATCATGACTCGATCATAATTGTGGTTTCACATCAATTGATGAAGCGGTTCAAGAAATATTTTTTTTAAAGATTTCACTCAATAATATGTTGCCAGACCATATGATTTATCAAGTTTTTGTGAACACCCTGTAATCTCCAAGACTTGGGGAACATTTGTGTGAATTTTTTGTCTCAATCTCTCGAGCCGTTCTGGAAAAAGAAGATTATAAAAATTTTAGGGTAAATTCAATATGCTGCCAAACCATGTGACCTATGACCTCATATTTGTGAACTTTTTGTTCCTCGTGGAAAGTTGGTCATACTTGTAAAGTTTCACCTCGATCTGTTCTGCCATTTAGAGAAGATTTTTGAGTTTTTTTTTTAACATATGGCTGCCGAATAACGTGACCAGATGATGGTAATCAATGAATCCCAAGATGACCTTCAACAATTTTCATACTGATCAGAAGTAGCATTTCTACATATGCAATTATAATGTTATAATGAAGGCACCGATGACGTCACAAAAAAGTCACACTTATTGCCCATGAGGTGTACTTTCCATGTAGCAAGTTACAATTTTTTTTTCTTGGTGCGGTTCAGAGATAGCAGTTGTCAAAGTTTTTCTGTTTTTCCAACATGCTGCCACACCGCTTTACCTATGATGTAACAATTTTATTACAAAATTTTACATGTGTAGTCGCTCCGATGGCAATAATTTTGTCTCATCCGATAAGGCGGTTGCAAAGAAAAACACTAAAGTTCTGTGTGGATAAACAGATAGATAGATAGATAGATAGACAAACAAACAAATGGACCCAATGCAATACCTCTCCTCTGTCTTAGTGAACAGTAAGAAACTTATTTTACAATAATGAACTTATTGACAGTATATTAAAATATTATGCTACAAATAATTCATCCTGAACCTTCCAAAAATAGAATATAAATTTGGACAGCATGTATTACATTCATAGGTTCATCGACACTTTAAATAAAGAGGCATGCAAAAGTATTCACCCCCTACCAAACCGCCACATTAGAGATGAATGAGATGATGGAGAAAACAATTTTTCTAAATAAACTTTTTATTCATAACTGAAGAGATCAAACTAAACAGTGTTATATTGAAGGAGGTTTACATGTCAGGAATACATAAAAATAACATGTACAATCAAAATTCACTCGTAAAAGTTTTATATCCTTTAGGTCATACTTGGTGGAATCATCTTTTGTAGCAATGATGGCTAAGTCTTTTTAGGTAGATCTGTACCAGCTTTGCACAGTGAGATGGTGAAATCTTTGCCCATTCTTTACGTGAAAATTGCTCTACTGTAGTTCTGCCAAGTTTGATGGGGATCGTCGATGGACTGTAATCTTAAACTCTCGCCTTAATGTTCAATTATGTTCAAGTCAGGACTTTGACTGGGCCACTCAAGAACATTTATTTTCTTCTTAATCAGCCACTCCAGTGTGGGCTATACCTCTTGTGTTTCGGATCATTGTCCGTCTGAAATAGTGAATCTTCTACCCAGTTTCAGATTCAGGCTGAGTCAAGCAGTTTTCATCAAGGATTCTCCTGTACTTTGCACTGTCCATTGTCCCTTCTATCCTGACAAGCTTGTCAGTCCTTGCTGATGAAAAGCAGTCATAACATGTATCCTTCCACCACCATGCTTGAAAGTAGGGATGTGTTGACTGGGTGAGTGTGTATTGTTGGGTTTGTGCCACAACATAATGCTTTTGAATTTAGACTAAAAAGTTCAATTTTTGTCTTGTCTGACCAAAAACATTTCTCCACGTGCCGCAGTATCATTAAGATGCTTTTTCCACAAACTCCATTGAAGCTTTTAGAGATATCTTTCAATAATGACTTTTTCTTGCCACCTGTCCATAGAAGCCAGCTTTGTGAAGTGAACGGGATATTGTTGATTGATGAATGACCCCCATCATGAACATCGAACCTTGAGATCTTTCAAAATCATTGTGGATTTACAGCGACATTCCGAACCAGTTTTCGTGCTTACCCGCTCCTGAGTTTGGATGGGAGACTGATCTGGTAGAGAGTCTGGGTAGTATGATACTCTTCCACTTCTTAATGATGGTTTTCACTGTACTCAAAGGGATAATGAGTGACTTTGAGATCTTCATTATACCCTCTCCTGACGGTGCTTCTCCACCACTTTATGTTTTGAATTCTTTGAAAATTTCCTTGCTCTCATGTTTTGCCTTTTTGGTTGACCAAGTGAGTTGCACCTTAAAACTCAGATAAGTGGGGAGCTTATTATTTTAAGTTACCACTGATTACTTACATGTGAAACCATTACACTTATTATGTTACCTTTCAAACAAATAATTTGCTCCTGAAGTGATTTAGGGTTAATTAGGCAAAGGGTTTGAATACTTATGGAACTGATAATCATCTGATTTCTTCTTGTTAATCAAACTTAGTCACATTTATATTTTAATTTTTAAAAACATTATCACCTTGGAGTAGTTGTGAAGACTCTTTATGTCAAGTTTGATTATAAAACATCATGAAGTAAGCTCAGGTGCATCCAAATGTGAAAACTTTGGAGGGGGATGAGATACTTTTGCAGGCCACTGTAAAGTACACACCTCATGCTATGAACCCCTTTCCCATACCAGCACTGGAGGTACCTGTATATACTCCCTCACAGGATGTTACGTCAGTTCTCATTCTGTGGGGAATCGACCCTGCACTGATGAGAAACATGTCCGTGGACTGATTCTTTTTCCTAGGATGTGCTATGATCCTTACAAAAAGGCTTCTGAAGCCATGTAGGCCAACTGATGCTGTGGTTAGCAGTGTTTCAGCTGAACCTGAATTGAAATTCCATAGTTCTGTGTTTTTTCAGACCACAATTTGGCTTGTGTACCCATTTAATGGTGATATATAATTGTAGACTTATGTATTACATAACCCTGCTGTACCACATAATAAATATTTTGAAGGTTAATCAGGCCAATCATTTTTGATTGTTCAACAAGATACAAAACAGACAGACATTATGAGACAGGATTTTGACAGATTGGGGTGATGATGACACGCAGTGAGCTGGAGTATCTTTAGAGTGGGTGCTCACATGCTTTGCGCTACAGGAAGCTTGCCTTGCACTGGGCCTGACCTGGTCACGCAGGTGCGTACTGAATGGCAGATGGAAAGCGAGTTGTGTTCACAGAACATACAGTTGGCATCAGCACCATGCTCGAGAAGCAGCTGCACCATGGCATGGTTTCCATGACGCACAGCCACGAGTAAGACGTTCACGGGGTCCAGGTTAGTCTGGCTCCTGCTGCTCAAAGTACATACACGAGACAGCAAATCCTGACCACATCAAAGGTGAGCAAAGTCATCCACTCATAAAGTGCAGCGAAATAATAATGTAATAATGGCGATCTTTATGGTCAGATTCAATCCACTTTCTCAGCAAAGCTGTAAACGAAATGGTGTATTGTCAGTTTCATTTTACTTTCTGCTATTCAAACAGATGAGTAACCATCTACATAATACATACAAAAAAGACATATAATTGAGAAAGAGAAGAGGAGTGGACAGGAGAGAAAATAGATGGTAAGAAAGTATGGAGGAGAGAGAATGGAAGAGGTGTTGCAAAATTAACATTCATATTAGGAGAGAGAAGGGAAGGTGCACTAAATTAGCGTATTTTACAGTTTTCCATGTCCCATAAAATACCAAAACTTCCATAAAATACCAATCTGTAACAGTACATTTGAGAAAATATAACATGCTATCAACATTCATCTCGGATGCAAGACCACTCACGATAAGCATGAAATTTTTGGATGATCTGCTTTCATTATTCATCCGTCAATTCAACATAGATACATATAAAAATACCATACACATCTCACATCGACTAACTGTGTTGGGCCGCAGTGTATCGGTAGTGCCTCATCTGCTGAAATGTTATGCAACTTCTGCTTTTTTGTATACATTGACGAGGCTCGTATGAGAGGTAACGCACAATGCACAACAAGGGGTGCAGGAGACAAGAGGGGTGGAGAGGGAAGGACAAAACCGTGTGGATCAGAGACACTAGGAGTTCTGTGGAAGGAGAGGGATGGGTGGGGAACACGGGGTATCAAGATGTCACAAATAATTAGCATTATAAACACTTTGCTATTGTGGCCCATATATGTTAATTAAAACCACTCTTATTAGTATAATACTCCACCGCGAATGGCCCAAATATCCTGTTCAACTAGGTCGGTGACGTGAGCGAGTACAGCCGAAAGAGCCACCGAGCACTCTCATTTGAAGACACCAGGGATGTGAGACCTTGTGCATGCAGTGCACTGCTCATTCCTCACACAAACGGCCATTGGCTATTAATATGAACAAACTACAACAAACAAAGGCTGCGATTAGAAGTGACAAGGCAATGTCACATTGCTTGCCAGCACAACAAATTCCGGCTGTTTCCCGCCCTTCTGGCTTCTCGATGATAGTCGTGCTTCAGGCTTATCTGCATCTGAGTAGGAATTTGGTCCATACGATGACATTCTATCACCATAAATAACTGACTTCAATTCAGGACAACAAACTTAATTTAGCTTACCTTTAAATTCATAATCGCACCAATTTCTCCACGAATTGCGGATGCAACTCGCAAAAATCTAAAGTGCAGTTTCAAATCCTTGGAAGACCATTCGTACATTTGCTTTTTATTACAAATCAAGCTGATACCCTATGCATTCTGAGAAATCAATACAATATATCCCACACGAACCAATATACATCGAGAAGGATGTGCAGGAAGATAAAATGATTCTGGTGAAAAGTTTTCAGCTGTTCAATGGATTTTAAGTCGAGTGTCAGGATGTTTCGATAAAGATTTATCTTCTGTGAGATTGTCCTCTACAGTTCATTTGATATCGACCATGAAACATATTGTCTGAAATGCTCAGCAAAGCCCTGGAACTTTCTGTCTGACTCCCCTATTATGTTCTGTGTTGTAAATTCATCTTGCTGCAGGTTGAATAATTTATGGACTTGCTGTGTTATAAAGGATAAATTGATGCCTTTACAGATGATAATTGTCATATATGTGCAAATGCTAGCTTTGATCCAAAATTATTTCCACAGCTCTTGGTTATAATGCATCAGAAAATAAAACCGTAATCTGGTTCTTCAATTATCTGGTCATCCTTGCCTCCGCATTGTGATATTCACAATGTGTAATATCTCGTAGATTGAGACTGGGGCATGACATTAAACACGAATGTTCAAAAAACAGTAGATATTTTGCTTGAGTTTTTCCTTTTTCTCACATTGTTGAAATTGAATCTCTATATATCCATCCAATTAAATTTTTCTATTCAACTTAGCTAAATAATATTATGTGGCATTGAAAGGACTTACGAATGGCAATTAGTCTGCCAATGGGAACCTGTGGAAATCTCTCAAATGAGTAAAGCTTGGGTTGGGAAGGGGAAAGGGGAGACCTCAGCAGCATGGGACAAAACGCTTGCAATTGGAAATTATGGAGGCAGCTTGATGGTCGAGAGAAAGGAAATAAACTTCACCTCTTTGTAAGGCTGAGAAAAGGGTATTGGAAGAAACAAAACCAATTTCTATGATGGGCCTGAACAAGTTCTATATCATGAATAAAACAATGCCAAAGGTTAAGTCTGCTCCTTCCTGCTTGTTTCACAATCAATAGAGTCAGAGATCGAATCTGTGCATAGAGTGCATATATATATATTATATATATATATATATATATATATATATATATTATATCAGTATATTATATATATATATCATACACACATATATGTGCCACCCAGCATATATATTGATATATATGTATGTATAGTATATATATATATATATATATTATATATATATATATATGCATATATATACCTCCTCCTGGTGGAGTTGTTCTCTCTTCAAAGACTCGATTCCTCACTCTCCATGCACTGTCCTCACTCTCCCACACCCCAGGAATACCTCTGGCTACGGCTTTCATCTACTCCCACCTCATGTCTATATGTGTGCTGTACTGTCCACCAAACAGTGATGACTCCATTTACTGCTCACTATCCAAAAACATGGACCAACTTCGACCCTCTCATCCGAACTCTCTTTCCTCAATGTGGTGACTTCCATTGTCATCATGCCATTTGGCTGGGTGTGGGTACCTCTCACCTGTCATGGCGCTTCAGCAAAAGACTTCTGAGACTCATTGGGTTGACTCAATTGGCCAACTTCCAACCCGGATCTCAACCAATGGTACTCCATCTCTTCTGGATCTGATATTGACAAATTTCCTGAAAATATCTGCTGTTCTTCTCCGCTTCAATCAGTACTTCTGACCACGTGCTTGTCAAAGTGGACATCTCTCTCGCTGTTATGAGAGAACAACTTCAGCGCCGTCGAGTCTGGCATTTCACTCAGGCTGACTGGTAGGGTCTCCAAGCAGCCATCAAACTTCTGGACTGGTCTCTCATCGCTACTTTCTCAAAATCAACTCATCCTGGGAATTCTTTCAAAGAAACTTGCTCTCCCTCATGCACAGATTTATCCCCTCTCGTCTTCAGTTGTTCTAACCTTCCTCCGCCCATGGTTCACTGAAGCTTGTGCTGAGGCAGTTTGTCCTGAAACAACTTGCCTTTGCTCAGAGAAAGCAAACCCAAAATGAGGGTAATCTCAGTTCCTTCCACAAGCTCGGAAGAAGTGTGTGTCTACCGCGAAGAGAGCCAAAACAACATCTTTCTCAACTCAAGTCTGAACTCTCAAACCTCTTCCTCCTCCAATCCTGGTGGCGTCTAATCAAATCTGTTTTTAGTGTGTGTTCCCCTCCATCCCCTCCCTTACCTCAAATGCCTGCACGGCTGACACCTGACATTAAATCCTTCCTCTTCTCCAATGGCTTGATGTACGATCATCAATTTGGATTCAGACCAGGTGACATCCTCTGGATATGCTGCTTTTGCTCTCCCAACAATGGATGGAGATCCTCAATGCTGGAAATGAAATCAGAGCCATATCCCGAGACATATTGCATGCTTTTGACTTGCACCCTGCCCTGCTCAGCAAATTATCTTCATATGGTATCCAAGGCCATCTCCACTTATGGCTCGCAGACTTCCTCTCCTGTCGCAGACAACGTGTGGCTCCAAATGGAGTTCTTTCACCCCTCTTCCTGTCGAGGTTGGAGTTCCTCGCGGCAGCATTCTGGGCCCTGTTCTTTTTCTGGTTTTCATCAATGATCTCTCTGACTCTCTGGAAATCTTCTTTATCTCTTTGCTGATGACTCCACCTTCTGCCATACCATCGGTCATCCTCAGATCGGCAAGCAACAGCCTCTTCACTCTCTGCAGTTCTGGATAAAATCACAAGCTGGTCCAACATGTGGAATGTCTTTCAGTCCTGACAAATCACACACTCTCACTATGTCTCTCTGAAAGGACTGTTTGGAAAACCCTCCATCTACTTTCTCAACAATCCTCTGGAAGAAGTTCTTTCATTTCAAAGTCCTTCCTCAGCCCATCTGAGCTCTGATCACATACAAAGCTTTTGTTTGCAGCGTGATGGAGTACTCCACTCCCTCTGGGCTGGAGTTCCTGCCTCTCACTTTCTCGGCTTCACGCTGTGGAAACCAAGCCATTTAGGATCATTGCATCTCCTGCGGTGAGGCTGTCTTTGGGCCTCTCACTTCTCTAACCGCAGGCACAGGTCGGTGTTCTTTCTTTCTTCTTCCGTCTCCTCTCCCATCTCGACCCCCCCCTGCTCTGTCTGTGATATTTCTCCCCCCCCCCCCCATTTCCGCAGGGCTCTCAATGTCGCCAACAACCCCTTCTGTTAAAACTCCAAAATCACGAATTACTGCTCACCTTCACTCTTTCAGTCCTCTTTTTTCCCCGCCTTTGGAAAACTCCACGCTCTCTTCATTCCATGCTTCCCTCCAGGCCTTCAAAACTTCTGTTCACCGCCACCTCTTATCTTCCCCCATCCAAAACCACAATATTTTCAACCCGGTTAATCCGCCCCAAACCCACCTCCTTCAAATTCCATGCTTTCCTTCCTGAAAGTCCCTGTATGTCCATCTTCTATATCCCGTGTTCCCACCCCATCCCTCTCCCTTCCACAGATCTCCTAGTGTCTCTGTCCCCATGGTTTTGTCCTTCCCTCTCCACCCCTCTTGTCCCCTGCACCCCTTGTTGTGCATTGTGTGTTCCCTCTCATACGAGCCTCGTCAATGTATACAAAAAAGTAGACGTTGCATAACATTTTCAGCAGATGAGGCACTACCCGATACACTGCGGGCCCAACACAGTTAGTCGATGTGATATGTGTATGGTATTTTTTACATGTATATATAGTTGATTTGACAGATGAATAATGAAAGCAGATCATCCAAAGAGGTTAAGCAAAATAATACTAGAGGTTGTCGTGTGTGTGGAAATTAAATAAAGCCACGGACAACTAGCATCTCCGGGCGTTTACAAGCGATTTGAAGGTATGATGTTGAGGTATTCGATGATATGAGTAAGGAATTGAAAAAACATTTTTGAGCACTTTATCATGAAGAACCATTGCAGCCTATTCCAACTCAAAGCATTGTTGAGCAAGCCAAAAAATGGCGAATTAAGACCAAGCGGGGACACGCAGTGACCAAGGACAAGCATTCATTGATCAAGGATCATTAAATAAGGCCATTAATAATTATCTTCAAAAGGGGTGTTTTAATTAACCTTAACACCAATTTTCATTCATGCACTCCCTTCGAGTTCCCTTGGCATACATGCAAAGTTTCAGGCACAAGGTTTCATGGTTTTGGAGTTATGGAGGAGACACACACACATCACACACTGACATTTATTATTGTATGTATATATATATATACAGTATATATATATATATATATATATATATATATATATATATATATATATATATTATATATATATATATATATATACTAGCAAATACCACCCGTCGCTTCGCTGCCGGGAACACTGAGATGGGGGGGGAGGGGGAGATTGAGAGTGGTGGGGAGAGTGAGGAGATAGAGGGGGAAAGGGGGAGGAGAGAGGGGAAAGAGGGAGGAGGGAGGGGGAAAGTGAGAGGAGGAGGAGAAAAAGAGAGGAAGGAGGGGAAATGAGAGGTGGGGAGGGGGGGGAGAGAGAGGAGGGAGGGGAAAGAGAGAGGAGGGAGGGGAAAGAGAGAGGAGGGTGGGGAAAACGAGAGGGAGGGGGAGTGAGGAGGGTGGGGGAGGAGGAGGGAGTGAGAGTGAGGGAGGGAGTGAGATTGTGAGGAGGAGTGAGAGTG
>CM068961.1:89393003-89405775 GCA_035128595.1 Eptatretus atami
AGGGAGTGAGAGTGAGGAGGGAGTGAGAGTGAGGATGGAGTGAGAGTGAGGAGGAAGGGAGAGTGAGGAATTGGGTGGGGGAAGGGGGAAGGGAAGGCAGTGAGAGGTGAGAGGAAGGGAAGACAGACATGTTGGGGAGCGTCAATTACGATTCATACCGTCTTATTAAAGTGATTGTGCATAGAATAACAGTGAAGATCGTAGAAAAATTATGTCTGAAATCCATTTTCTACCGGTCATACTATAAATACCATCCAGAGACAAACACTGCCCGGACATATCCAGAGATAAACACAGTCCAGAGACAAACACCGCCCAGACGTGTCCGGAGCCAAGCTGTCCAGAGACAAACATCGCTCAGACACGTCTT
The DNA here is from genome assembly GCA_035128595.1 of Eptatretus atami. Taxonomy (NCBI): domain Eukaryota; kingdom Metazoa; phylum Chordata; class Myxini; order Myxiniformes; family Myxinidae; genus Eptatretus; species Eptatretus atami. Next base: position 89,393,374 of record CM068961.1, read on the forward strand.
GAGACAAACTCCCATCCGGACACGTCCGTAGATAAATACCATCCGGACACGTCCGGAGGTAAATACCATCCGGACACATATGGAGACAAACCCTGCCAGGACATAACCACCGTCCAGACACATATGAAGATGCGCGTCCGAAGACAAATTCCCGTCCAGACATAAACACGCCTGGATACATTTGGAGACAAACATCGTCTGGAAATAAATACCACCCGGTCGCATCCGGAGCCAAGCTGTCAGGAGACAAACACCACCCAGACGCAACCAGAGATAAACACCACCTGGACACATCCAGAGCCAAACTCTCATAAGGACATAAACACCACCTGGACAGGTCCGGAGACAAACTCCCGTCCAGACATAAACACCGCCCAGACACGAACGGAGACAAACTCCCATCTGGACATAAACAACGCCCGGACACAAACTCCCATCTGGACATAAACACCGCCCGGGCACGTCCAGAGACAAACTCCCATCCGGACATGTCTGGAAACAAACCCTGCCCGGACATAACCACCGTCCAGACACATATGGACATAACCACCATCCACACATAATGACCATCCGGAATACATTCAGAGACAGAGAGACACAGAGAGAGGGAGAGAGAGGGTTGGGGGGTCGGGGAGTTATCAGAGAGAATATGTGATGCTTTGTGAACAACACACACAACACACCACACCACACCACACCACAACACACACACACACACACACACACACGCTTGGCTGATATCGGCAATTTTTGGGGAATTGGCAGGTTGGAGTCAGTGTGATTACCCACTGCAGTATGTACTGTTTACAACCCAGAAACCTTGAATAGCTTTCACTGAAAAACAAGATTATATTTATAGAGACGTTTCAGGGAAATCTTCACAAACATTAATCTTTATAAGCAGTTGCATGTGACCGGTGGAGAAAAATTTGGCTCGATAATTTAGAAAATACGTTCATACGGCAAATGGCTCAGAAATCTGGAGTTATCAAATATATTTTGCTTTGAAACTCACAAAGAGAAACATATAACCTTTGTAAAGCAAATCTGATAACGAAATGCTTTAGAAACAAGTGCGAGGAAAACGAAAACCTGAGAGAAGCTCCATAAGATATGGGATGAAACTTTGCCACCACAGCACCCTTAACAGGCATGGCATGTCCACACAATCACGGAGTCTGTACAGATCCAAATTTACCCATATCTACCACATCCGTGTGTGCTGTATACGTACCTCTACCTTGTAGTAACTTTTTGACTGCATGAAAAACTGCACCACTATCAACTGACACGAACTGCACTGTGCAGCTTGGTAAGTGGTTTAAGCGCTCAAGCAAGCACTCCAACGGAACACCTGCTTGGCAAGCAATTATCAGTTGCCATCGATACAAATATGCATCCGGAAACGCCCATGCAATGTCCGAATTGGACAAATCAACACTTTTTTAGGAGTCGGAACTGCTGATACTTTCAAATCTGGAGCTTTCATTGTGTAATTGTGCTTAGTTTAAGCGATTCTCTCGGTTATTCATATGCGTAAATGAAATAAAGCCATGAATGCTGGCGTCTCCAGGAGTTTATGAGAACTCCAATATACCCAGCGATTCGTAGCTATGATGAACAGGCATTCGATAATATGAGTGATGAAAGTGAAAAAAAAAACTTTATCCTTAAGAAATCGTTGCGACCTATTCCAAGTCAAACATGGTTGAGGAGGCCAAAAAACATGGCGGCTTCAGACCCCATCGAGGTTACCCAGTAAACGCCTTAATACCCCAGACAGTGAGGTGGCCAAGGATCGTGAAGGATATAATTAAATAAGGCCGTTAATTATCTTCAAAAGGGGTGTTTTAATAAACCCAAACACCCAATTTTCATTATTGCACTTCCTTGGAGTTTTGTTAGAATGCATGCAAAGTTTCAGGCTGCTAGATTTTATGGTTTTGGAGTTATGGAGGAGACACACACTGACACACACAAACACACACACACACACACACACACACACACACACACACACACACACACACTGCCTTTTATTCATATGTATATATATATACATATATATATTTTTTTATATATTTCACTATTCTGAAAAATTACTGTTTGAAACCGTAGATTGAGAAAGCTTGGCATTGATATATGTGGACTCAGATATGTACGTACGTACGTGCATACATATGTGCACACGCAAGCACGCGCGCACGCACACAGTATGTATGCCTGGTGTTGTCTTCATGGCTGGAGTGGTGGGCATGGGATCTGAGGGTCCTGAGTTCAAATCCCACCCAACTGTTGAATTAATACCAGGTGGGGTTTACTCTGCCTGCCATCCTTCTGAGGTCGGCAAAAAATGAGTGCCAGCTTGCTGGTATCCTGTGTTAGAGTAGTGACCCATTCAGGATTGTGTCCAATAGCCAAGGAGACTGTTTCGGCAACACCAATGTTCTGCAAAGAGTATGGTCCCAATGGATGGATATACCATCTGAGTGCTGTTTATTGAAAAATAAAAAACAGATATTCATGTCTTGGACTAATTGTAACCTATTCTAAGAACTTTTTTATCAGCCCAAGTAACTAATTTCCTTTTTTTTATAACTAATTATTTTTGAGTTCGCCCCCGTTAGACTTGGTCTGAAATAGGGGCTTTTGGATTTTGTCTCGATTTTCGTGTGCATGTGTGCGTCCTCAACCATATCTCGAAATGTATGGACTGATTTTACTTGTACTTCGCACAAATACAACATATGATGGTACACATATGCATATCATTTTGTTTCACCCCCCCCCCCCCCCCCCCCCCCCTCCCGGTATCAAACACATCATCAACAATTTCTCGGACAGGCATTTACCGATATTACTCAAACTTGGCAAACAGATAAGGAATGATGGATTACATATGTATGTCTTTTTCTTTTTTGAAGATCAGATCCACGATGGCCGAATGGCGGCTATTTTAGTTGTAAAAAAACCCGATGTTGAACATGTCCTCAACCATTTCTCGGACATGCATTTACAAATGTTGATCAAACTTAGCACACAGAAAATGAATGATGGCTACATTTGCATGCCTGTTTTTCGACATCAGATCCAAGATGGTTGACTGGTGGCCATTTTGTTGCTTAAATGTGTCCCCAACCATTTCTCAGACATGCATGGTCCAATTTTGTTTAAACTTGGCACAAGCACAGTACATGGTGGCATAAATGTACACCTCACTTTATTTTGTGATCTCATCAATGATGACTGACTGATAGACTGGCGGCCATTTTAGTTATAAAAAACTCGATGTTGAACACGTCCTCAACCATTTCTCAGACATGCATTTACCGATGTTTTTCAAACTTGACACACAGATAACAAATGAAGGTTTACATATGCGCAACGTATTTTTTATGACATCAGATCCAAGATGGCCGACTGCTGGCCATTTTAGTTTTTTTTAAACCTGATGTTGAACACGTCCTCAACCATTTCTCGGACATGCATTTATCAATGTTATTCAAACTTGGCTCACAGATAAAGAATCGTGTCTTACATATGCATGCCATTTTTTTTTCGAGATCAGATCCAAGATGGCCGACTGGTGGCCATTTTGTTACTTAAATGTGCCCCCAAACATTTCTCAGTCATGTATGGTCCAATTCTGTTCCAACTTGGTACAAGCACAGCATATGAAGGCACACACATGCACCTCACTTTAGTTTGTAATCTGATCAAAGATGGCCAACTGTAGGCTGGCGGTCATTTTAGTTGTACATAAATATGGGCTAGCCCTTTAACTCTGTACAGCAAAATTACTAAAACAACGGGGGCTGTGACTTTTTTTTGTCGTTTTTACTTGTTATGTATATGTATATTTTTTACTTTATCAGTCCACATGAGACAACATGTGCTCAAGGCCAAAGCGTAATGGGTTACGATTGGTGATTTTTGGCCTCACTTAACATCACTTGGATGACAAAACAAAGTCCAAGGTATTCTAAGTAATATAGTGTAACATTCACATCTTTTACATTGTAAATGTTTCACTCAAAAACCATACATGTCTAACGTTCATTACTTTCTTTGTGCTGGAAATGGAACATTTTATTTATTGGCCCACATTCTGTGCCTGACATTGATTTTGTGTTTTTCTTTTGTTTAGGTGATGCTAATTGTTACAGCTAAAAACAAGTATGAAGTGCAAGTGAAAACACTGAAAAACGTGGTTTTTCAGGTTCGTATCTTGTTTGTTTGTATATTTAGCCCATGCAGTATCACATCACATTTACAAAAACATACCATAATAGTTGCATATTCTTTCATGTGAAAATTTGCACAAAAATCCTTCCAAGAGGACAAAAAAGGGCCATACCTTCCAATAGTAAGTGGGCTGTGTTTAAGTCTCCATTTGAAACGGCAAAATATAATGCTGAGCGGCGCTGGTCATCATAGTTCTGAGCCACATGCTCTGCAAGAGGGTAGTTTACGCTGTATCCATGCGATAGTAGTAGTTTCACACATTGGGAATGTCCATCTGCTGCGGCCGAATGCAGTGGGCTGATACCACTCCGATACACCACTTTGCGTTTTGTCAAAGGGAGCAACATCTCCAGGACCCTGGCAATACACAACCCATTTTGCTCATGGGGGGGGGGGGGGGAGGGTGATAGAAGACATTTTTTTCTTTGAAATGAATTATGCTCTTAATGCTTGCTTCCCTTTCAGTTTAGGAAGAAATAGTTCAAAATGTTGAGGACTTGTATTTATTCACCCAGTGTACTTTATATCAGATACAATTTCATACTGCATTTGTCAAAAAAAAAAACTGGCAAAGAGTCCATCCTTACGGATGGGAGGAAGAGGAAACAGGATGTGGAGTATGTGTATATTATAACACCACTGCAAAACACACAAACAAACGTCTTCCCTCTCAGGGATAGTGTGGGGGTAATTGGTTAAACGTTAAAAGGGATAGACATGGATTAGGGATAGGTAAAATAAACAGATGCCAATATTTTTAGTCATGCCTTCTGTGCAGTGCCGTCATGTGCAATCCAGTCTGAGGAAACATCTAGGGGAAATTGAAGACAAGGGTCTCAATCCTGATGTACAATGAAGTGAACTAGCTAGAAAACAAAGCATTTTTTATAACATGAAGTGTTGTTGTTTGTGTGCTCCTTCCACATACCTATGTATATATATGAATAAAGCTTATCCAATTTCTAGCACACTTATCTTGGATCTTTCGGCCATTGGTGTCGCATGAAACCATCTCGGTTTGTCTTACTACGCAAGCACCAAGGACGCATCGACTCAACATACTTGTGGAAAATCGAAAATTATTCGCCGTTTGAGTTAAATCATATGGTGATGTAACCCGGATACAATACGGATATTACGTTCTACTTTCTGATGCGGTGTCATGGCAAATCTGAAGAAGAAGGTTTTGACATTTAATCACAAATTTACTTCCTTTTTAATTCAGAAATCGGAAAAACGACACATCATATCTATTTTGTAGGGTATCAAGAGATAGATTAGTGTTGAGGTGGTCTGAGCATTTGGGATCCCCTTGAAGGATACTAGCAGAGTACCCTCCCAATGGGCGATCTTGGTCCAAGCATGTAACATGTTCTTCCTACGTATACTTTTATTTGGGTGGTGTATAAGCAACTGACAGTTTTGTGGAGGAAAAAAAAAAAACCTGGGTTACGTGCATGAAGCAAAAACATACCTACTGCTGATTCTACATTACAATACATTAATTGGGGTCACGCTGATTATATGTAGCAAGTATGGATGTAAATCTGCCTATAACTGTAGGAGGAGTAGTACGGAAAACAAACACGCACCCAAACACACAAACACCCGTCCATAAAGTATAGTAAATGCGCTTGAACTGCTTTCCCTTCTTTTAACTTATTTTTATTAATTGTATTTTTTAAGTACAACAAATCATTATAAACAACCTCAACATACAATCACAAAACATATTACTTGATCATTCTGGGGAAAATCCCAAAAAGTGTAAATCAACATACTCACTCAATGCCTGAACACATAATAAACACAAAAAGATGTTAATTAAATTTGTGTTGTTGACAACAAATCACTATATACAACCTCAACATCCGATCTTCACAATACATATTACTCTCCCGGGAAAAAAATGTAGGCAGTGTCGAAGCACAAGATGTGATCGAGGTCTGGAGGCCAACTATCTGATTATATATTTTTTTAATTTTTCTCTGTTTTTTTATCCAAACATAGACCTCGATCTTCCTCTGGATGAAAGAGAAGGCCATGCAAAGTTTAGTTGCACTGGTTCCTGCAGAGTCCAAATGCATAAACAAAAAACAAACAAGAAAAAGACATCATGCAGAGCATGATGCTTGTAAATTCCATAAAACTAATTTGACCTCAACAATAATTGGTGGTTGAATTCAATGACAAAATATGCAACTCCTCTTCAAATTTCATGTCAATCAGATGAAAACTGACAATTTTAGAAATTTGGCCTATGTTGACCTTTTGGCCTATGTTGACCTCAACATAGTTGGTTGAATTCTGTGACCTGAAACATAAATCCTCTTCAAATTTCAAGTCAATCGGATGAAAATTGGCAATTTTAGAAATCTCACCGAAGATGTTGACTTTGCCGATGTTGACCTTTTGGCGGAGGTTGTCATCAAAAATAATTGGTGGTTGAATTCAGTAAGCTCATATGAAAATCCTTTTGAAATTTCTAGTCAATCGGATGAAAATTGAGGATTTTAGAAATTTGGCAGATTTGTTGACCTTTGGCCTATGTTGACCTTTTAACCTCAAAAACAAAAAGCTTCATGCTTATGACTAACTGTACCATGTGGTGAAGTTTCCTGAAGATCGGTTTAAAATTGTAACCTGTAGGTGATTGACAGACAGCCAACCAAACAAACAGACAGAATAACAAAATCGACTGACCAATACACTTCAAAAATGTTTGATTTTGCAAGTAACAATCAAACTTTCTTATTTATATATTAGATTAAAGAATATGGAAACATATCTTCAATAATATGACAAATTTGTGTTTGAAATCATGATTTGAAAGAGCTTGGCATAGATTTAATTGAACTTATACTTTTACACCGCAAGATGTGTGTGTGTGTGTGTGTGTGCTGTTTGTGTGTGTGTGTGTGTGTGTGTGTGTGTGTTCCTTCGATTTTGGTGAAGATCCGTATCCGGATCTGGGCTGAGGTATGCACTCCACCGAGTGCCCTTCTAGTTCTTGATGTAATTGTGGATGTGTGCTTGCCAATGCGTTTTTTATTTGTTGGGCTCCCATATGCAAACTAATGTAATTCGGGCTGGAACATTAAAGCAATCTATGAACAGGATCAGGGAATGGTCCTCTTATAAGTTCATTCATGGCAGGAACAGCAGATGTGTTTCAAATCGAATTGGATAGGTAATGAGAAACAATGTGATGGATGAGTTAAAGGGTTGTCGGCAGGACAGTGATGTGTGTGTGTGTGTGTGTGTGTGTGTGTGTGTGTGTGTGTGTGTGTGTGTGGTGTGTGTGTGGTGTGTGTGGTGTGTGTGTACACCTTTTTCTGATGTGTAGTTACATTTGGTGAATCCTACTTGTGTGAGACTTTATAGTGAATGTACTGTCTGTGTTCTTTCAACCCACACCCAACTGTTTCCTTGCCCACCTCCCTACCACCACACCCCGAAGAATAAAAACATAAAATGCCACAAATGTTCCTCACAAAATATATTAAGCAGCAAAAAAAATTTGAGCCTTGTACTACTTTTATGGTATCCATTAAAACGTGTTCATATTGTGGTTGAAGAAGAGCAGCACATTGATCTGTACGCTACAAAAACAAACATGACGCCACTGAAAGCCAAAGTTAAGTTGTTTTGCAAAAAACACATGGCTGTCTGAAATGAGCACACAAATTGGCAAGGACGCCAGTCCACAAAAGATCACAGACAAGTTTACATTGGCAGAGTGGCTTTAATAATGTGTGTGACCAAAAGTGACCCCAATACAAGTTTATACACATCTCATCATCGACCAAATCAGATGAAACAGCTCTTTCTGTGGGACGTTGTGCTATTCTTCGACCAGGGTCACTTATGGTTAATCTAGAGACTATAAGAAAAGGATAACCACAAACATGCCTCCTTATGATGTCCGATTCAATCGGATTTGCATCAGGATATTGTACAGTCATTTTGAAGGGAGAATTGACAATATGGGTTTCAATGGGGGTTGTCATCCAGAAAGATGGAGTTTGGACCAGGGCTACTTCCAGTTGATGCAAAACTGGAGATCACAAACATACCTCCTTAGGATGTCTTAAAGAGGTTCAATTGGATTTAAGTTAGGATATCATCCAGGTCAGTTGATGCAGGTGATGTTGTGGTCCTGAACTGTAGCATTGAAAACATGTGTGCAGTGCAGACAGGCATTGTCATCCATAAAGATGTAGTTAGGAGAAATTTTTGCCCTTGATGTTGGGCCAGAGCGATGACTACAGGTGTAATGATCTCATTATTGTATCAGACACCAGTCTCAAAGATGACAAGAGAATTTCTTCAGCCTACTTGAATGAGAGTCCAACTATCAGTCTGCCTGCACAGAACAGATCCTGTTTTGTAATGGAGCAATTAGCAAATCATCTCAAAATTCGAGCACATCTACAGTTTAAGTCGAGACAGATTCTCAACTAGTTGGTGGAAAAACATGGCACCAACGGTTCACTCGCCCGTTCTGATGGTGCGTGCCGATTGCATGTGCTGCTGACGATGACATTTCAGTGATGCAGAGCAGTTGTCTTCTGACCTTTTCCACAGGCCTGAATTATGTCCCTTTGTGTGAAATGTTCTTTTCAGGTCACTCTGGTCTGGAGAGATTATGATCTTGAAAAGTTGTTACTTGGAGCAAGGTTAACAAGTTAATAATCCTCACAATGGGTTGGAACTTGCTACTATTGGATGATCTGCACTGTGAATTGTCCAGTCTAATTGTACCTTATCAGTGCCATCAAAATGACATTGGGAAGAACATTGGACTGGGAAGGAATGGTAGGACTGGTAAGTAATCTTGAACCAGCATGATGGCAAAAGCCAACAACTCATTTGGTTTTAAATGACACCAATCAATTCTAAATTTGACTAAAACCACACAGGTGGAAAATTATAGAGGGTATCAACACGGGTCATATAGATCCTGTGGGAGATGGGACTCACAAGTGAATTTCCAGGATTTCTCAGTTCTGGTGGTGAGAATTGCTAACAATACATGTTGATTGCAGTCCAATTTCCCAATTGGGTATTATCTTTCATCACATCTGTTAAGTTGTCACACGCATATAACAAGGAAATTTTTCAACTAATACTGAGTAAGTCTCGTCCCGAAGGGGTTGCGAGACTATTGCAATGCCCCTGTCTTTGTATGTCCGTGTGTGTGTGTGTGTGTGTGTGTGTACTATATATATATATATATGTATATATATATATATGTATATATATATATATGTATATTATATATATGTATATATATATAATATATATATATATATTGTTGCGGTTCTAGAAACCGCATCCCTCCAGCACCAATATCAGCCAACATAAAGTGGTCCCCAGTCAGTTATTTCATTAATGTACGTTCAGGTAGTCCTTTCCTTCTTGTCTAGTGGGTTGAACGGGACAGTGCATTGTGTAAATCTCATAGTTAGGACTGATTAAACCTCTGAACTTCATTCCTATTATTTTTTCTCTATTCCTGAGGAAAATCCAAGCAAGGGGTCCTCGCGAGGCCGCCAGGCACTCCGCTCGGACACCCATCAGTAAAAACCACAGCCGCGCCCTTCGCATAAGAAAACGTCCTCACAGAAGACCAAGGGCAGCAGTAGAAGCCAACCATAAATGCCGGCGCTGCACGGAGTGCGTGCAGCGCAACGACAACCCCCCACCCACTGTTCAGGTGATCAAAGGCATAACGAACACACCAAATACTAACAACATACAGTATGCACGCAGCGCACCCTTCTTCAATCTGAATTTCCACCTAATAATAATATCCAATCCTTTCCCTCAATTCCGTGACACAGATCAGGGCTGGCACCGTGCATCCCATTGCCTTTGATAAACGCGAACAGCCGAACACGATGCTCGATGACGGGCAGACCCATGCGCTGACCACCTGTACAACGTCGGACCCGCCTGCACTGTACAGGGCATGCTTGATGGTAGGCGGACCACGTGTACAATGGCGGACTCGAGTGCAGCAGTGATTCTTTATCTTCGTACAGAACGGGGCACAAATAACACACATCTTTGGTTGGGTCTGCGCATGGGGTTACAATAACATCTTCCCATCGGTCTTCGCACACCTTGATGGCCACAAATGTCTCCCACGGACGGCGGACATCGTCCCGCACCTCTGCCTTGATGCAGCTGCTACCAGGCAGAGGCATGCTGTGCGGCCGGATCACTCGGGCCGCGTGGCGCACTACGGAGCAGGCACATTGACCAGCACCAACCGCAGGTTGCCGGGGCACGGCACTGGGTTCGGTGCAAGGTGATTCATATCATGGGGTTTGGAGTGAGACAATTCCGCAGCTTGGAATCATCTTGCTGGAAGTGGAGTGGAGCCACTTCCGGTCATGGCGGCCGGCCCGTGTGCTGGCAGTGGCCCAACCCGAGCACCGGATTCAGGTGACGACACATCGCTTTGGTCGGGCGTCGTCCCCGCCCCGCACCACAGGATCTATAAAAGGATGGTTGCAGAGCCGCTAGTGTCGTTCCTGCTCATGGTTCTGTGTGTTGGTCCTGCTTGTGTAATTCTCATAGTTAGGACTGATTAAACCTCTGAACTTCATTCCTATTCTTTTTTCTCTATTCCTGAGGAAAATCCAAGCAAGGGGTCCTCGCAAGCCACCAGGCACTCCGCTCGGACACCCATCGGTAAAAACCACAGCCGCGCCCTTCGCATAAGAATACGTCCTCACAGAAGACCAAGGGCAGCAGTAGAAGCCAACAATAAATACCAGCGCTGCACGTGTGTGTGGTGTGTGTGTTGTGTGTGTGTGTGTGTGTGTGTGTGTTCCTGCTCGTCGTTCCTGTGTGGTCATTCCTGCTTGTCATCCTGCTTGTCATTCCTGCTCATCTTCCTACCATCGCTCCTGTCTTCATTCCGGTCGGCTCGTTCTGTCTGGCTTGGGATCGACAGTCCGCCCATTCCCCTGCTGGCTCCACCTCTTTTACCAATTGCCTGCTGACTCCACCTTCTTCACCACCTCGCTGCCCTTCTCCGCCCACTTGCTTCGGCTCCGCGTCTCTCCATCCATTGGCTTCTGACTCCACCCAAGTCCCCAACTTCACGCACGACGGTCGTCTCTCATTCTCTGGACAGAGCTAGCTGCACGAAGTCCCCAAAGCAAGAGATGACGCTTCAGCTGTCAGGGAAAGCCTGTGTGCTAGTGGTGGGTGGGTGGCAGCTTGGATCCTAGGGTCCTGAGTTCAAGCCCCGTGGCTGCTGAATTAATATACACCAGGAGGTTGACTCAGCCTGTCATCCTTCCGAGGTCGGCAAAATGAATACCAGTGTACTGAAAAGGGGACACTGGTAAGGGGACACCAGTGTACTGGTAAGGGGTCATCAGCGGCACAGCCGCGTCCCAACCAATGATGCAACCAGCAGCCACAGGCTGCACTAGTGAGAGAGAGAGAGAGAGAGAGAGAGAGAGAGAGAGAGAGAGAGAGAGAGAGGAGAGCTGTCAGGGAGGTATCGCCCAGCGGAGCATCCTCCAAAAACGTATTGGTGGCGCAGTCGGGCAATCGTGCATGGATTGAGAGTCCATTAGCCTCATCTCTCTCCTTTTCTCTTCATTAACTCCTCTTCATCGGGTTGGTGTGTGTGTGTGTGTGGTGTGTTGTGTGTGGTTGTTGTGTGTTGTGTACTGGCGCCTGTCCTCGCTTAATTTAAGATTGTACAAGAATTATATCGGGATAACTCTGCCTGTGTCTGCTTTGTAAGTTGCTTGTATTATTGCCGCACTTTTTTTTTTTGGTGTAACTTCTCGAGGCTCGTATGAGAGCTAACAAAACAATGCACAGCAAGGGGGCATGAAACAAGAGGGGCGGAGAGGGAAGACAAAACAGAGGGAACAGAGACATTAGGAGATCTTGTCGAAGGAGAGGGATGGGGCAGGGAAGATGGACATTACAGAGACTTTCAGGAAGGAAAGCAGGGAATTTGAAGGAGGTGGGTTTGGGGCAGGATTAACGGGGGTAGAAAATATTGAGGATTTGGATGGGGGACGATAAGAGGTGGTGGTGAACAGCTGTTTTGAAGGCCTGGAGGGGAGAGTGGGATTGAACAGAGTGAGGGAGTTTATTCCAAAGGCGGGGAAAAAGAGG
>CM068961.1:89414801-89424817 GCA_035128595.1 Eptatretus atami
GGAGAGAGACGTATGAGAGGAGAGAGAGAGAGAGGAGAGAGAGAGACGAGAGAGAGACGAGAGGAAGAGAGAGAGAGAGAGATAGATGTGTGATGTAGTAGAGAGAGAGAGAGAGTCAGTGAGAGAGGAGAGACGAGAGAGAGAGGGAGAGAGAAGAGGGGAGAGAGAGAAAGAGAGACAGTCAGTGTCTGTGTATGTGAGAGAGAGAGTCAGTGTGAGAGAGTGAGAGAGGGAGGAGAGAGAGAGAGAGAGAGGAGAGAGAGAGAGGAGGAGAGGGAGATCGAAGAGAGATTGAGGAGAGAGAGAGAGAGAGTGAGTGTGAGAGAGTGAGAGAGAGACAGAGTCAGTCAGAGAGAGGAGAGAGAGGATCGATAGGTCAGTCAGAGAGAGAGAGAGAGCAGAGCAAGTGAGAGAGTGAGTGTGAGAGAGAGGAGAGTCAGTCAGAGAGTGAGTGAGTAGAGAGAGAGAGAGAGTCAGTCAGAGAGTGAAGTGAGTGAGAGGAGAGAGATCAGTCAGAGATGAGCAGTGAGTGAGGTCAAGTCAGAATGAGCGAGTGAAGAGAGCAGACCAGTCAGGAAGAAGATGATGAGTGAGAATTGAGAGCTCATGAGTGAGTAGTAGAGAGTGCAGTGAGTGATGATGAGAGAGTGACAGTCAGACAGAGAGTGAGTGAGTGGAGAGAGAGTGACAGTCAGAGAGTGAGTGAGTGAGAGTCAGTCAAGAAGTGAGGAGTGAGAGAGAGAGAGACAGTCAGAGAGTGACGTGAGGAGAGTAGTCAGGATTGAGTGACAGAGAGAGACAGTCAGAGAGAGAGAGAGATAGACAGAGTCAAGAGTGAGTGAGAGAGATAGAGAGCAGTCAGATGAGTAAGAGAGAGAAGCTCAGTGAGAGGTGAGTGAGTGAGAGGAGAGAGAAGAGAGTCAGTCAGAGATGATATGGGAGTGAGAGTCAGTCAGAGAATGACCAGTGAGTGAGAGTCAGTCAGAGATGAGGAGAGAGACAACAGTCAGAGAGTGAGAGAGAGAGAGATGACGAGAGAGAGAGAAGAGAGAGAGAGAGAGAGAAGAGAGAGAGACAGAGAGAGAGAGAGAGATCAGAGAGTGATGTGATGAGTCGAGAGTCAGTCAAGAGAGTGAGTGAGGAGAGAGAGACAGTCAGATAGTGATTGACCTCTCTCTTTTTTCTCTGTCCACTCCCCCCTCTCTTCAACAGGTGGTATCTGCTGGTAATCAATGAAGCTTTGGTTAATGGAAATGTATGTGACATAATACAGTATGGTGCATGGATGATGTGGGTATATCATATGGGCCATGACAGCAGTGAGCCATAATAGTAGTGCATTCAGCGAACGATGGTATTTTTGTTCAGAAGGAGCATGCAAGGTGAGACGATGTACTCTCCCGAGTACCGTTCTCATTTATTTTGCATTTTGAAAGTTACTTTCAACAACAATTTGTGAGGTGTATCAAGTAGAAAAGCTGGGGGGTTGCCGAGACATACATACACTTGCCTCTAAGCTATCTACCCTGCATTAGAATCTCAGCCCAGTTTCAACCTGTCATCCTGGTGTTTCACAGGCAGGGTGATTCATCAATGTGTGTGCTGTCCCTCAGATGGCCGTTAAACTGAGCGTCCCGTCTGCTGGTATTAGTTGGACATTACAGATCTCATAGTGTCCTTCGCCAAGATTAGGCAAGTTATTGCCAGCACCATGGCTGAATTCAAGTCTTTATAACTGGGAAGGCAATAATGGCAAACCACCCAGTATAATCCTTGCCAAGAAACTGCTTCGGCAGCACTGAAGCTCTGCAACAGAGTGTGTTACATCATAATTAGAAGCAGAATTATTTAGAAAACTCTGCTTTATAGCAAGAGTGCTAGGATGGGACTTAGCACAGGCATAATGGGATAAATGGCCTTTTCCTGTGCTTCGTTAACTGTTTCATTGTGCAATCTGTCACCAGAAATTATTGTTAGGTCTTGGCATTGGCCAAGATCATTATTCACGTTTATGATGATGGAGGACCATTACAGATCAGAGATTGGTTGCGGGTGTACAATTATCAAGCACGTTGTCAGTGGTGCCTTCATGATGAGCATCAAGGTTTTGTGTGTTTGTCATGATAAGGATCTTATCATAATATGACTTGTATTTTACCCTGGAGAGCCCATAATAAGCAAGAAACAACAAGAAAAAGTCGTCATGCAGAGCACGATACTTGCAAAATCCACCGCCTCTCCAAAGGTTGCCATGGATACATCAAATTATCCATTTTATTAAGATTAAAATTGACAATCTTAATCAAAGCTCAGGTCAATCGGATGAACATTGATTATTTTTAGGATTGAAATTGATTTTAGAAGTTCAACCTTGAGTTTATCTTTGACCTTTTGACTTCAAAAAAAGTTGGTTTCCAAATTCAGTGCTGCACAATGCAATTGCTGCTTAAATTTCAGGTTAATCAGATGAAAATTGATTATTTATCAGAGGAAATTTGATGATCTTAGAAGTTTGCTCTTGAGTTGATCTTTGACCTTTTGACCTCAAAAAATAGTTGCTTTCCCAATTCAGTGATAGACTATGCAAATCCTGTTTGACTTTCAAGTTAATAGGATGTAAAGTGATTTTTCAGTTGAAAATTTATGATTTTAGAAGCTTGACCTTCACTTGACCTTTGACCTTTTGATCTCAAAAATAGTTGGTTTCCCAATTTAGTAATGCACTCTGAAATTGCTGTTTAATTTTCAAGTCTTATACCCTGGATATGCTGCTTCTGCTCTCTCAACAATGGATGGAAGTCCTCAATGCCAGACAGGAAATCCGAGCCATATCCCTGGACATATCACATGCTTATGCTTTTGATACAGTCCTGGCACCCTGCCCTGCTCACAAACTCTCTTCCTATGGTATCCAAGGGCATTCTCCACTCATGGCTCGCAGACTTCCTCTCCTGTCGCAGTACCGTGTGGCCCTAAATGGAGTTCTTTCATCCCCCCTTCCTGTCCAGGCTGGAGTTCCTCAAGGTAGCGTTCTGGGACCTGTTTTTTTCTGGTTTTCATCAATGATCTCGCCGACTCTCTGGAAAATCCTCTATATCTCTTTGCTGGTGACTCCACTCTGCCGTACCATCGGTCATCCCTCAGACCGGCAAGCAGCAGCTTCTTTCGCTCACTGCCGATCTGGATAAAATCAAAAACTGGTCCAACACGTGGAACATGTCTTTCAATCCAGACAAATCTCACACTAATCACTATGTCTCTTCGAAAGGACCGTTTAGAAAAACCCCCATCCACTTTCTCAACAATCCTCTGGAAGAAGTCCTTTCTTTTCAAGCTTCTGGGTCTCACTAATCTGCCATGACCTTTCCTGGGAAAGCCACATTTGAATCTCGCCTCCAAAGCCAAATCGCCAACTGGGAATCCTCCATCGTGCAAAGTCCTTCCTCGCCGCACCTGAGCTCCTGACCACGTACAAAGCTTTTGGCTGCAGCCTGATGGAGTATTGCCTCTCCCCTCTGGGCTGGTGCTCCTGCCTCCCACCTTTCTCGGCTTCACGCTGTAGAAACCAAGGCATTTTTGGATCATTGGTACTCCCGCAATGAGGCTGAGTCATTGGGCCCTCTCACTCAATCACCGCAGGTTGGTCGGTGGTCCTTTCTGTCTTCTACCGTCTCCTCTCCAGCCTCACCCCCCTGCTCTCTCTGCGATTTGTTCCCCACCACATTTCGCAGGGTGCTCATGTCCGCCAAACCCCTTCAGGTAAACTACCAAATCACGAATCACTGCTCACTTCACTCTTTCATTCTACTTTTTTCCGCCTTTGGAATAAACTCCCTCACTCTATCATTCCCATTCTTCCTCCAGGCCTTCAAAACAGCTGTTCACCACCACCTCTTGTCACCCCCATCCAAATCCTCAATCTTTTCTACCCCCGTTAATCTGCCCCAAACCCACCTCCTTCAAATTCCCTGCTTTGCTTCCTGAAAGTCCCTGTAATGTCATCTTCTATTCCCCATGTTCCCCGTCCCATCCTCTCCCCCTTCCACAGATCTCCTAATGTCTTCTGTTCCACTGTTTTGTCCTTCCCACTCCCTCCCTCTTGTCTCATGCCCCCCTCATGTGCATTGTGGTGTTAGCTCTCATACGAGCCTCGACAAGGTATACAAAAAAAGTCAATCGAATGAAAATTGACGATTTTTCAGATAAAAATTGATGATTTTAGAAGTATGTCCTTGAGTTGACCTTTGACCTTTTGACCTCAAAAATACTTGGTTTCCGAATTCATTGACACAAATATGCAAATGCTGTTTCAAATTTAATGTTTGTTGGATGAAAAATGATGATTTTAGAAATTTAACCTCAAGATGACCTTTGACCTTTGCCTCAAAATCGATAGGCTACTTAGTTTTTACAAGGAATTAAGACACATGAGGAGGCATTCGGCCCATCATGCTGTGCTACACTAATACCAGATTTAATCAATCCGCCGATACCCTTCCCTTGGTGTGCAGCCTTTTTTTGGGGGTGGCTGCTACACTGGTACTCATTTCGACGACCTCGGAAGCTGACAGGCTGAGTCAACCCTGGTGTTAATTCAGCAGCCAACGGGGCTGGAACTCAGGACCTAAGATCCCAATCCACCACCCTAACTGCTAAGGCCAACACCAGGATTGAGAATATTGCTCCAGCTTGGTAAAGTTTCATGACGATTGGTTTTTAGAATTGTGAGCTGTAGGTGATAACAGACAAACAAACAGACAGATAGACAGAATAACAAAATCGACTGACCAATATACTTCAAAATCTTCGATTTTGCAAGTAACAAACAAGTAGTGAGTGAAAGAAAGTTGGACCAAAATTGATGTTAAACTGTAAACTACAGCCGTGTTTGATGCAATGTTGTAGTGAACAGTTTAAATTGTGATTAAAGATGGTTCCTCCTGGCATTTGCTATATTGCTGTAATGGTGGAAGGTGCACAAACTAGATTGTTAATATCTATATTTGTATGCATGACATCCTTACTAGAATTCAACGGACAGGTGTGTTTGTTTATGTGTTTGTTTGTTTGTCGCGCTAACTCCTCCTGCAGTTATGCGGCTGATTACATCCAGACTGCAACATAGGATAGCATGACCCCAATTCATGTACAGGGGTGTTTATCTTTGCCGGTGGACTTGGGAGGGGAAGGGGGTGATGGAGGAGGAGGGGGAAGGATGGAAATTCTCTATGTAAATGTGTATCATATAGTGTCCCCACAGGTGGGAGAGGGTATCACAGTCACACGCATTCTGGAGCTGCAGTTTTCCCGTCCCCACGTTTTTCCAGTGCGCAGTGAGGTGACTTTGCAATGACGCAAAAGCAGGTAATTTTGGAGAGGGTATTTTGCAATTACATGTTTGAATAAGGATAATAACATAACCCTAACTACACTCTTTCTAGTTTTCTATAAATCCTCTGTGATACAATACAAGGCCAAAAAGGGAGAGTATTATTCAGGATAAACATAAAAATAATGCTTTTCAAATTAAAACCATTTGTCACCTGTGATCTTCGGTCTTGCTTTACCCTATCAATTACAACTTAGTTTGTTCGTTAAGTTCTCATGTCCCGGCTGCGGACATTGGGCAGCCTAATATGCCCAACTTCAAATCCCAAAAAAGAAATTGCACCGGTTTTAAGGCCTCAAAACTCAGATTCTTCAGTCAAACACAATTTATATCCCTCAATTGACTTAATCAAGAAACATTTACACTGTTTCATTGAATATGAAATCACGTGGATTCATGAACTTACATTCGAGAGCCTCAGGTTTTCTTTGCTGCAAATATCACAATATACACAGAAAGGTATATTATTGACAAAAATAATATTGTTCTGACCGGAAGATTTCATACCAAATACTCACTCTTGATCGGTTACCCCACACCATGCCGCTGGCCTTGAATGCTAGCCACTGGCAATCTTGAAAGGTAAATTTAAAATGACAACCTTAAACAGCAGATTGTCAAGCTCGGTGGAGCTAAGGGGCCAATGTATGGTTTCCCACACGCCTGCGTGGATGCCTTGGTTATATCTTTTGACACAAACGCTATGACTTGCTTACAGGTTTGGAGTTGCAAAGTTAAAAACGTAATCGAGATCAGGGTTAGATCAACTATCACTCTCGTATCCGGAAAGGCAGGTTTTCTAATGTGTCCTGTCACGTGGAAATGAAACGAAGTGTGGAAAGCCTGAAAAAAGGGTACAGGTAGTTGTGAAAGTCCAGCATAGCTCAAATCATCCAATGCGCCATACTCAACTTCCAGGAGTTAGCCTGGATTATTCTGCTCGCAGATTGGAGCCAAATGCAAAGTGTTATCCTGGTCCTTACTGGTAAATTGCCTACAAGTCATTAAGTATGCACTTCCTTCCAGGAGAACTATGCCATCAAAGAGCACTTTCTAATAATTTTCTAGTGAATTAAGGCCTCGTTGAAGAGTTTGCTCAGATATTTGTCGAACAATACAATAAATTCCAATTGACATTGGAAGACAATGAGTGAAATTTGAATAGAAGTAATAAGGGGAATTAAACATGGGATTTACTTTGTCCAAATTCATGCCCATGAACCTGTCAAAAATCTGTTGAACCTGCACTTTAATGGTGCTCAGAAGACAACCAACTTACTAAGGCGTAAGTCGCCTGCCAGAACTCCAAACCTATGAATGAAAACATAATATGAACTGATTGATGCTCGGTAATTCCAAATGATGTGAAATCTCTTGCGCATCTTCGGCAAAGATAAATTAAAAATGGGGGCAAAACCCTGCGGCAACTCACCTGTTAGAATAATGATACGAGGAGCGAAGTCAATGTGGAACAGAATCAGCAAAATGCTACCAATGAAACCAAAGTTATAGCAATACCTATTTTGGGGGGCACTCGCCATATACCCCAAATTTTATTAATTGGCTGTGGAACAAACTTTGGAGTACATCATGGGTGATGAATCTGGTGGTCAAGTTTTCATTGAAATTGTGTGTGTGATTTTGAGACGAAAGCAAATGTATATATTTTGGGGGCAACCCCCCGTTAAACCCCTCCAGCCCCAATTTTCTTTAATGTCGTGAACAAACTTTAGTAACATCAAGGGTGATGAAGGTGGTGGTCAAGTATCATCGAATTGTTTTTGTAGTTTCTGAGAAGAAAGCAATTACCTCTTTCGGGGGCAATCCGCGCATAGACTTCCGTTAGACCCCAATTAATTTTGATGTAGTCCAGCAGCCAGCCAAAGCCAAAATTTTCACCTAACCCGAACATCTCTGATAAAGTTTTTTTCTCTGCTGATTATTTCACCCTGGGGTGTATCTAATGATATCCAGGTGGGTGTGAACTCTGTCAACCCTTGAGCAACTTTAAATATTCAGATGGCGTCCCAAAGATGGCTGCCACAATGGGCTAAAAATTCCTAAATTCCTATTCTTTCAAATGTAGTCGGCCAGAAATCAATGATTTTATGTTCAAATATATGTTTTGAGGTTTCAACAATATGTGTAATAGTTAGGGAAATATCAGCTGTACCGTTGTATGGTAAATATTAATTTATGACTACCCGTTATGGTCAGTAAAATATAGGAAAAGTGGCAATCTGCCCATATATTTCAAGAACATGTTCATTCAACATTGTTTTTTTTATTTTTTAAATCTTTTGGCAAATGCTCTTGATCACTGCATTGAGTAAAATAGTGAATGATGAATTTCAATTTTCTGTTGCAATGGTAATATCTAAAATGATCACTCTGAATTAGTTCGAGGTGTTAAAGAATGCACAGCATACAATGTATATACTTGTAACATTTTATCTTATTTGTTTTCTACCTCATAAACCATATGGGGGCTGATTGGTAAAACTGTAACATTGTTGTCATGGTTACCATAAAGATGCCACTGTAAATTGGTACCCGAATGTTTTTAATCATGTTTTTTTACTATACGTCCTGACCAGAAAAGGAAATTTTTTTAGCTGGACCCAAAATTTTCGTGATATGGTATTTCTCTACTATCATATGCATCTTCGTGATGTATATTATGATAATTCAGGTGGGTGTGACCTTCTCAGTCCTGAGCAAACTTGATGAATTCAAAATGGCGCCAAGGAAATGAGGAAAAATATACTAAATTTTTACCATGTCGATGACCATATGCAATTAAAAACACAATTGAACCATGTTTATATCATTTTAAATGACAGCTAGATTTCTTCTGAAAACTAAGTATTTACATATATTATATGATTAAAACTAAATTAACTTAATTTACGGTCACAATAGCCACAGAATAATGAAAGATATAGTTTCTGATGGATTATTGAGAAATCAGAAAAAAGTGACTGGATATCCAAAAAAGATATTTTTTTCGAATGTAAATATTTATTTCTAATTCATAGCTATATAGTGCAATACAAATGCAATAAAAGCCACTAAAGGCTTCTTAAGGTAGTTGTACAGCATGCCATAAATAATGGTGACTAACATCAAATCGAACATGGTATCTTGTGGGGCTTGAAGTTTGTCCCTAGAGATTCTAAATAAAGACTATCCTTCTTTCATCTTTTAACTTCCATGAGCTTGCTTTGTGTACTCATTAAAACAGGCATGGCTGCCTGGCAGGATGCACGAAAAGGTACAAACAGAGTTGAGGCTGTTGCCAACTGCAGCATCCGGTCTTACACGCATTTTCCACTGATGCAGGTGCACCTAATCAGATTTGAGAAGCTCTTCTGGAGCAAGAGGGACATTCTCAAGTGTAGTAGGTGATAGAGATGATGAACCCTGCTCATGATACCACCATATACAGTGGCATCTAAGACTGGTTGCATTGCATCTATTGCCTTCTTCCATACTTGGCAACTTGGAGATGGCGCGAGCAACATTCTCCATGAACGCTTCATCTGTGGAGGAAAGAACGGAAGTTTTTTGGGGCACAAGCGTAACTTCTGCCTACTTTAAGAGCCCACCAAGTTTCTGTCACGCGTTTGTCATGGACAGGAATTGCATAGTTTCTTGGGTGGTTGAGGACAATATTACAGTTTTCTGGTTTAGGCAATTGGACTTGGTAGTGTAATTTAGATACACAGTTTTTACGGTATTTATTGTGAGGCTTGGTTTTCTGCAAGTTGGTCTTTTCAAGGTCAATGTGCAGGCCGTCCCTATAATGCTTGCCTTGCATTGATAATTGGTATGCAACAGTGCTTGTCCCAATTTTGTGAGCCATGGCTTTGTAAGCACACATCGCGCCATATCTGAATTTGTAGATGCAAATATATCATCCATTATTCACCTGCAAAAGAAAGAAAACAAATCTATGCACTACCTATATCTAACTCTACTGGTACAAAGCATTCTTCAACTGTATCCATCAAGTGATAATTGAAAGTTGAGTGGTCGTTGTCTTTGATGAATGCATTTGCCTATCCAAATCTCAAATTTGTGAAGATATATCAGGTCCATTATCATTCTGAATGAAAAAAAATCTTTGCATTACATTAATGTTCAAGAGCATTTAGCATTAAACTTATCTAGAAAAGCAATAATAAAGCTTTAACAGCTGTATATCTTTTGTGAATGCAGGTGTCAGCCGTTTGGCTTCCAATCTTGTTAGCCATTCAGTACTGGTATCTTAATTTAAAAAACATTTTGTAAATGGCAGCAATAGTTTTAAATTGGTTTTCTGATTACTTAAAAAATTAAGAAAAAATGCATTAATAACTTGTTATCAGGCCTGGTTAAAATTTATACACACATATTGGATAGTCAGTGAATCATATTATTTCACTTGCGACATATATTGGATTCTTCAAATTGTTCCTTGATGACATCACAACCACTCTGGATATTTTTTTCTATCCTAATAATATCCTATTGAATAAACAGCAAGTAGAAATAGACATA
The DNA here is from genome assembly GCA_035128595.1 of Eptatretus atami. Lineage (NCBI taxonomy): Eukaryota > Metazoa > Chordata > Myxini > Myxiniformes > Myxinidae > Eptatretus > Eptatretus atami. The sequence continues at coordinate 89,424,733 of CM068961.1, forward strand.
CATGGCTGCCAAGACTAAACAATAAATGTAATTTAATGCAAAATATCATAGAACACATTCTTGTAAACATTTTTTGTGGTTACCA
>CM068961.1:89455218-89469641 GCA_035128595.1 Eptatretus atami
AGGTAAATGAGGTGACGATGCACGGTGATCAAACTGCCATTTCTTTGAGAACTTCACAAATGCCTCTGCTGTGAACTGTGGCCCGGTATCTGTGATCAGGATGTCTGGGATTCCAAATCTTGCAAATTGTCCTTTATAAGTTTACGAATGATGGTTGATGAGTGGATGTTTTCGAGGAAGTCAATCTCCCAGAAACTTGAGAAGTAGTTCACTGTTACTAAGTACATTTTTCCCTCCAAGTGAAAAAGGTCCGCTCCCACTTTTTCCCATGGCTGCTCTGGAATGTCATGGGGTTGAAGTGTTTCCTTTGGCTGGTCTCTCTCTGGAGACCTGCAGGTCTCAAACTTCTGAACAAAATCCTTAATCTCAACGTTCATTCTGGGCCAGTAAATGCATTTTCTGGCTCTTCAAACACATCCATTCACTCCCAGATGAGACGAGTGAACTCGTTCCGCCATGTCCTTCCTTTTTGACTTGGGAATCACAACTCTTTCTCCCTTGAACATCAGGTCATCCTGAGTGCTCAGTTCATCTCTCACATGGAAGTATGGTCAAAGGACTGGTTTAACCTCATGTTGTGTCTCTTTCCATCCTGTGTGTATCATTAGTTTGAGTTGTTGCATGATACCATCTCGTCTGGTATCATCTTCAATCTTCCTCATTAATGGTTGAGAGATTGGGATATGTTTTGCCATGTTTACCATCTCAAACTCGTTTTCCTTGGTGACTCTTGGGTCCTTGAGGTAGGCTCTACTAAGCGTATCAGCCAGTTGTATGTCTTTGCCTGACCAATAGTGAATCTTAGTATTGTATGATTGCATCCTCACGAGCATTCTCTGCAGCTTCTTTGGTGCTCTGTGGAGAGGCTTTGTTGCAATGGTCCCCAGCGGTTTGTGATCAGATTGCATCTTCACCTGTCTCCCATACGTGTACAGATGAAACTTTTCCAAACCAAAAACAACTGCAAGGAGCTACTTCTCTATCTGTGCATACCTGGTTTCTGCATCAGATAGAGCCCTGCTGGTGTATGCGATGGGATGTCCTTCTTGTAACAGTGTAGCACCAAGCCCAGTGTCAGAAGCATCCACCTCATAGTACTTGAGCACTGGTTCAGCAGTAATCAGTATCTTAATCTCCTGCATAACTTTCTCATGTACTTATGACCACCACCAGGTGACATCCTTCTGTGTCAGTCTGCATAGGGGCTCACACTTGTCACTAAGGCCTGGAAGGAATTTGCTAAGAAAGTTGACAAACCCCATGAATCGCTATACCCCTTGCACATCAGTTGGGTTCGGTATTTGCACCACTGCTTTCACCTTTTCTGGGTCTGGTTTGAGAGCCTCTGAAGTGACTACATGACCAACGGAGGTCACTTCTTTGAGTTTGAATTTCACCTTTTCCTTGTCCAGCTTCAGGTCCTCACTCTCTACCACCAAATTTGGCACACATCTCAAGTCCGACCCGGGGATTGTCCTCAGGGTATTCTCATCCACCACCTGAGCCTTTAAAGATCACTTTTCTGGCCAGATATCACGTGATATATAACACGCCAAAGGCCAGCACACCTCGTTGGAAATACATCAGCGATCTCACATCCAAACTGGATATATTCTGTATTCAAGAAACCGAGTTAAAAAAATAAAAAACGGGAAACTGGGTGAACAGTCCCTGGCATTTTTTGTTTTATTTTTTGTATTTGGCTGTCGCCGATGTGTTTGGGTGTGTGGCGTTTATAAAGAAGAAGCCGAAGAAGAAGAAGAAGAAGAAGAAGAAGACAACTAATTGGTCGAGCTGTGTCTTCCACCCATTGGCTCACTGCCAGCTGACTCCATGTACAATTGGAACCTCCCTAAATAAATAATACGTTCACGGTTTTCGTGCTGCGCTAAGCCAAAGCCATCTGCTTCAATAAGAGTGTATAGTACGATCCTAATCCTAATCCCAATCGCAATCACCACGCATGGCCGCCCCTTGAAGATGTTTGGTTTAAAAATAACGTTGTATAACTCTGTAAAGGATCAATTTGATTTGGGAGATGGAACTTTACAATGCTCACGCTTCCTGGCTCAGCTCACGCCTTCTATCCGTCCACCGGTTTTTACACAAACATTCATTATTGACTGTGACTGGTCATTTGATATCATTTTTCGCATCGTGTGACATCGTTTCAAGGGGAACCCCAACGCTCAGACCACCTCGACGCTAATCTATCCTTCATGTCTTTTTTCCGATTTATAAAGTGGATAATTTTTGCGATTAAAAGTCTAAATATTCTTCTTCTTCTTCACACTTTGCCGTGACGTCACAATCGGAAGTCGACCGCCATATTCGTATTGTAATTACGGTTACATTGCGGCACGATTTAACTCAACGGGCGAATAATTTTCCATTTTCCACAGATGTGCCCATAATCGAGACATCCTTGGCGGTTGTGTAGTACTGTGATGTCATCCGCCATGATTGATAGGGGATGCCAGGCCGTGTCTGTGCTGCTGTGTCGTGCCGTGTCGATATCTCAAATAGTTGTGGACGGATTCGGATGAAACTTGGTGGACGGGTTGGGTATGTGACAAGGAAGAATTTATTCGATTTTGGTGAAGATCCGAATCTGGATCTGGATATGAGAGTTATTTAATTTTTAATGTGATTCTTCACCATTGATAGATAGGGCCAAAAACGATATCGTCCTGAATAACATGATATTTCAAAAATGTATTGGGCCCGATATGTTGTCATGGATCAGGCATTATATGGCGGAGGTATGCACTGTAATAGTGCCCTTCAGGTTTAAAAATGTATTGGGCCCGATATGTTTTCGTGGGTCAGGCATTGCATGGCAGCGGTATGCGCTCTACCGAGTGCCCTTCTAGTTTAAAATATATTTTTTTGTTTTCAGAAAATAATTCTAATCTGCATCCAATCACATGATGACTTCATCAGAACATAATCATTCGCTGAATTGTCATCACCAACTGCAATAGTGTTGGTGTGTTGGGATATGGTTTACGGTACGGACATGATGACCCAAATCCCTCTCGCCTGTCTCTAAGTTTGCTGATATTCGCTTGTGTGCAATTATGCTAAATGTGAGCTGACTGTGTGCAAGAATAATGAAGAACCGGTGTTGTAACTTGTAAAGGTTGGTGTTGATTGTGTTCCGATGAAGGGTTAACACCAGAAATATCAGCTTCTCCTAGTTTCCCACGGCGGTGAGCATACTCAAATAAACTTCCTGTACACTCAAATTTTACATTCGCAGCACATTAATGTTTAAAAACTTTTATAACTGTGAATGAATTGGAAAGGAATCCAGAAAAGTGGCTCTTGATATAAGAGCGTTACGGCAGAGTTGAATTGCTCTTTTGCTCTCGGAACATCCCAAAAGTGCAGTTCCGTCCGCTCCGGAAAAAGTGCAGGACGTGTAAGGTTTTGCAAACCATTTATTTTAAGAAAGGTCCTCATAAGTAAAGTTGTGAAGATACTCATTGTGATTACACAAATTAAAATACCATCGTTGACATGATGTCCCAATATAATATTGTTACGGTTCTAGGAACCGTATGCATACAAGACATACAGTTGTCCCGAAGTTAGTTATGCCATTAAGTATATGTGCAGATAGAACCCCTCCTTGTGTATAGTGGGAAAGCAAAAGGGAGTGCGTTGCGATGTTTTTTTAGTTGGATTAATAAATATTTATATCCCCTCCATCACGATCCACTGTCCACCTGCGTCTCCGGAGCCTCGTTGTTCCGAGGCAGAATCTTCACATCCGCAGTTCCTTTTCGGCTTCCCCAAACGTTCCAATTCAATCTTCGTTGTACCACCGTCCACCTTCCTCAAACACGCGTGGAGTGGGCGGGCTTTCCCGGCTTGGCCGAAATCCCACCCAGAAAGGGCGGACCCCATGAAGGCCCTGTCCAATCAGGGTGGACGGTGACGTCAAAAAAAAAACAGCTTTGCCAAGGCCCCTCCCCGACCTTGGGGATCTATAAATTACGACACCATCCTCAGGTAGAGTGAGTAGTTCGGTGGGTTCGTTGGCAGGTTGCAAAGAAAGAAGGAAGGTCGTTGGTTGAGTTGGTCCCTTGGTTGTTGGTTGAAGAAGGAAGGTCGTGATCACGGAGGCCTGCCCACGTCTTGCCTCGGCGGCCCGTCTGTTGTGGTGGTCCGAGTACACCCGACCTTGACCGGGTCTCTCGTTGGGTCCTGTCTGCTGCCCCGTTCTACTTGGACTCCGCGCTCTCCACCTGGGCTCCTTCGCAGACACGGTCTCCACACGTGTGGCTGTGGGTCGAACTGCACGACCTTTGTCGGTGGCCACACATGGAGCGTCCCTTCCCTCGGAACTTTCAGGTACCAATAGAACTGCGACTCAGCTCCCTCCCTCCCTGGCTGCAAAAGTCCTTTGCCATTCAACTGGGTTTATTTTGTCTGAGTGTGTGGCACTGTCCTTTAAGTAGAATTGTATAAGTTTTTGATCATTGTAATTCTTCCTGTATTATTCTCATGACAAGTCTGCTCTGTGTCCTCTCTTGTAAGTTGCTTAAATTGTCGCACTACATCTCTCTCTTCTGTTCCCTGCATAACACACCAATAAACCTGTTCCTGTACCACATGAATTTCCTCGTTAGTGTAAATAAATTATTGCAGAAATGTTCCCAGTTCGTTTTTGTCTTTTCCTTCATTGGTCAACATGGTTCGGATCTAAGTTTAGCCGGGTCTTTATCCCCGATAATAATCTGTTCATTCTAGCCGGTACGTTCTTGGCAGTTCGCTCGGCTGCATCCGATCCGAGAGTTGGAGTTGGTAGTTGGACTCTACCGTAGTTGGTAAAGTGATCCGGTTCGGGCAGGCTACTGAGGGCGTGGTTCCCCGGTAGATGACACCGCGTGGTTAATTAGGTAACTTGGTTCGAGATAAGAAGACCCTACGCTACGTGGTTGAGGTATTGGAGTCCACGGTCGGTTAAGCGACCCGCCGTGTCACGGAATTATCCATGAGCAACGGCCTACAATTCCGGGAGTCTGGTGGGAGACGACGTAACTTCCCCCACCTAGTGGTCGTTCTCGCCACCGGACCCTGGCCCGCAACAATATTACAGTCAAGAATTTATTTTATTCTTTGTGAGGTTGTGCTGGCCTTTCTAATCAGTAACTTTCCATCAATTCGATCATTTGCCACTTGTGCTGCAAAGAAATACAGATCTCCAGACTCAATCCACCATCTTTGAGGTATTGATTGAAACAAAATCCATCAGGAATTTATAATGCTCTCTTGTACCACGTCTACCATCTATGACCGTGGCATGACACCAGTCTTGCCTGGCTGCACCTTCTTGTCATTGGCAATCCATTGTAGTTTGTATCCATGCAAGTTAGAAACAAGGTTTAGAACAGGAACTTTGTTTGTGAACATATTTTCCACAGTTGATTGGATGACTGACTGCCTGTTCTTATTTATGGCTGCACTTGCATTTGGCGTAGCCTCCTTACATTATGTGCAGAGCCATAACAATAACTTTGTGCAAGTATGTTTGACCATGGAAGGTCATCCTTGATTGACATTGATTGACATCCTCCTGATGATTGACATCAGATACCAATGCTGTCCATTGGTACTAAAGCATGCTCGATATGACATTGAAAGTAATCTTTCCTTTTCGAGCAGAATTTCAGTGATAAAATTATGACTATCAGCAACACTTTCAGATTTGAACCGCGGTGACAATTCGATGGCAGGTGTGTACAAATGCACATTTTTCACCGAAAGAAATTCAGAAGGATGATCACGTGTTCCCAATAAAATGAGGATGCAAGGCGTTCGTTGATATCCAACATGAGATGTACCATACTCTTCAGCCAGCATTGGGGCTACTGAAGCAGTTTCTTGGCATGGATAATGGTGGGTGTTTTAGCATTACCTTCCCAGCAGTCAATCAGTTAGTCAGTCAGGGTAGGGATTTGTAATTTGGCCAGGATGCCGGCAATTGCTCGTGAACACTTCATGAATGAAACTATGGGATATTTGACGTCCACCAACTAATGCTGGCAGATGGGATGCCCAGTTGAATGTCCATCCAAAGGAAGGTGGACACTGATGAAAAACTATGACTGTGAAACACCTGAATAACACTTTATTGCTGTTTGGAGATATAAACCCAGGTTAGACAACTCAATGGGGAGTGTGCTTATCTTGAGGCTATCCTGCCAGCCCAATATAAATCAGTGACATTTCATTCATAAGTTTTGTGCACACACATATATATATATATTGGTTTATGTTGTGATGGACTAACCACCTTATGACTGCTTACTTAAAGAACTGGGAGAATAATAACAAGGTGATTGAGTGTCTATCATGCAGTGACAAAGTGTACGTGTCATTGTGGGATACATTGCAGTCATATGAAACCAAACCTTTTCTCAGAAGCAACTCCATCACATCAGCTTTCCCATACTGCGCTGCCACGGCAAGTGGAGTAAAACCATAGCTTGTCCGTCTTTCTTTGTCGGCTCTGACCGTGAGCAGATACTCTGCTAACTCTGTCCTGCCAAGCTTGGCAGCCTCGTGGAGTGCTGTCCATTGGTGGTGGCGGCATGGTTTGTCCACCTCTGCTCCCTTTGTGAGCAGGAGACGTAATATTGATCGTGATCCCTGCTTCACAGCTGCACACATCTCACCATATTTGCCAAGACATTTCAGGACCTTAATGAGAAAAAAAAAATCAAAATAAGCGATATTAATAACTAGAACTGTGAGCAGTGCTGTTAACTTCTTAGCAGTCCCGATTTGCGACCCACAGGGGAGCCCCGCATTAGTACGTTTTCTGCAGAAATGGAACCCAAATTAAAAACTTAATAAAACATCCGATTATTCCCAATTTTGGGGCAGTCGAGTCTTAGACAGCAATAGGGACTGCTAAAAATGGTGATGTCGAATAATAAAAAAATTTTAAGTAAACGTTCCAAGCCTTAGAAGAGATCCGCATTAGCCTGCTTCAATGGGGACAACCATTTCAGCTAAAAAAATACAAAATATGAAGCATCCATCAGCAATTTACACATCACAAAAAAGCCTAGCTCATGGGGGTATTGAATGATACTAAATTTGATAAAAGTCAAACTTTGAAACCATTTTACCTCAAACTGTGGCTGGACACGCTGCTCCGGCGCATGCTCCCATACCTGACCTAACCTAACCTGACCTGACCTGTGGTCGGGCTCATGTGACCATTTTTAACATGTGACCAGCTTCCAGGGTTTTTAAGAGCAGAAGCTTCAAACTCCGCCTTGGCATGCTTAAGCTGTCTGCCAAATTTCACGGCTGCCAAAAGTTTAGTAGTTCTGGAGAAGAATATTGTTGTTTTATGTTTGGGACAAAATCCAACATGGCCGCCAATACAGGACAAAAAAAAAAAATCCGTTCGGATCAAGTTCCAAGGTTTGCTGTAAACATGCACAGATTGACATCGCCAGCTGTAACTGTTTTTATTTTCAAAAGTGATTTCATAAAGATCGGCAGAACTAGAATAACAATCCCAACACTCATAACAATATAGGCTTTCGGCCTGTCGGCATGGAAGCGTAACAATCATCAAAGTTTCCGAGACTCAGCACATTCCGACAAATATGCATCAGCAATTAGTTACCTTTTCCCATTCAAAGCTCAACTAATTTGCACGCGATCAAAAGTACAATTTATTTGCAAGTCTTTTTTTTATCGAAAAGACAAGTCATGGTGCTTGTTGTTACCAACAGTGGTGAACTACGGACCTGAACATATATTTCCCCAGGAAAACGTCCCGTAAAAATTTTATTTAAAACATCAATGAATGTTTATTAAAATTGAGCCATAATATGGAATACATTCAGAATAAGGACCAACATGATCAATTGTAGTGAATAGTTGCAGTCAGTGTAAGACTTCCCCATTTGGAGAGATTACTTGTTACAGTGCTTCAGGTTCCTGGTAACATATCACACAGGGAAATGGAAAAGCAGACTTGGGACATCTTGATTCACATATTGATTCACAATATGGCAGGTTATAACATTTTGCGATACGTCGGCTAGTACCTTATCACATGGAAAGTCAACTTTCATCCAAATCGGTCTGTTGTTCTTCCTTCAATAGCAGCTCTGATTTGTCTGAATAACCAATAACTTTACAGATATCTGCTTCCACGAATATAACACTTAAATTGTTTTCCTCTCCATGATGGGAGGTCTACAATGATGACAGTTTTTCTTCTCCTCGTCCTCCTCCTCCTCCTCCTTCTCCCATGGCTATGGGTGTGGCTGTGCTGCTGATGTAGTTCCCCTTGTATGATAGAGTAGGAATTATGGAATTTGTTCATGGTGCTGGCGACAACTCACCTACTCTTCACGAAGGACAATGTGAGACCATTAACGTCCACCAACTAATGCCGGCAGATGGCATGCCCAGTTTAGTATGTCCATCCAAGGGATGGCACACATTGCCCTTCCAGTGAAACACGAGTATGACAGCTTATAGCTGTGATGAGATTAAATCCCAGGCTATAGACTCAAGCTCAGTGGTGAGTTTGTCTACCTCGAGGCCATCCTGCCAGCCTCATGGCAGTCCATCCTGCACATTACTCAGCTAGTCTCGATAAATAATTCCCATGGTACCCATAAATTCCTCTTACCTTTTGCATAAAGCAACAATTATCAAGCTTAAGCCATGTGTGGATTTTAAACACAGATTGGGAATGAACATTGATTGGTCCATTACAGCATTGTGAAGAACCAGACATAGTCAGTAGAGTGTTGAATTAGTAGTCATCAACTGATTACATAAACAGAGGGAGGGGGTGGGATGCCAAGGGAGGGGGTGGGATGGCAAGGGAGGGGGTGGGATGGCAAGGGAGGGGGTGGGATGCCAAGGGAGGGGGTGAGATGCCAAGGGAGGAAGGGAAGAGTAATGCACCAGGAGTAGAGAAGGTTTTGTCAGAGGGGGAGGTAAAATGCTGCCAGCATTAGAAGGCTTTCTAGTTTCTGGTTGAGGAAAATATTCACAATTTTTTGTTAACCTTCAAAGGGGGCATCAGAAAATATGTTTGAAGGGTTTTACAATTAGAGTATCGGTTTAAATTATACATTATAGATTTAGGGCTGTATTACTTAATGCAATAAATCGTAATGCAATAATTATTAGACCCCTTTCCGTGTCCTTTTGACATTGGAATTGACAATACATATTTGTTATTATAGTCCAGTGATTTAGAGATCCGATGGACATTCTTACTAGCATATAGTGGGGTTTCATCATTGTTGGCATGTACATTTGGATCAAAGTCGAGATCCAACAATGCTTGCGCGTGCGTCATGTTTCCAGCTTGCACTGCCAAGAACAGTGCCGTCTCTCCTTTCAATGTCCTCTCCATCCAGTGTACGCGGCTGGTAGCTGTACAGAATCCAAAAAATCAGCACATTGTTCAAAATCTTATGGAATCCTTTTCTGCTAATAATAATAATAAACGGGATGACAATGCCGATTCGTTTATTTGAAATTAATCACGGTTTAATAATGTCAAAAAATAATTTACCCCCCCCCCCCACCCTCCCCTTATAGGTCCAATTGTGACCAAAGTACATACTAACCCTGAGGACAATCTTTGTGATCATCCCTCTCCCCCTTACCTATACATACCACAGACACAGGCATTCTGGAGGGTAGGCAGGATGATTAATCAATGTGTGTGCCATCCTCGGATGGGAAAGACGTTAATCTTGGCGTCCCGTCTTCCAGCATTCATTGGTGGACATGAAATATCCCCACAGTGTCCTTCACAAAGAGTTGGCGAGCTATCACTGGCACCATGAACAAATTTAAAATTCCGATCCTAACCTTCAGGGGCCGTTGGTTGCATCAGCGGCACAGCTGCACCCCCCTCGGCCAATGATGCTACCCAGCAGCCATCCATGCACCACATATGTAAGAAGAAAAAGAAGTCATCCTGAAATCGGCAACCTCAAACCCCTCCATCATAGCCAATGGAACAGATTATTGGATTTGATTATAAACTCTTTTGCTACATGCCTGGTGTTGGCTTAATGGTTAGGGTGGTGGGCTTTGGATCCTAGGGTCCTGAGTTCAAATCCCACTCAGATGTTAAATTAATACCAGGTGGGGTTAACTCGGCCTGTCATCCTGGTGATGCAAGATGGAGATTCAATAAAAGGAAGGAGAACGAAGCAAAGCGGGAAACAGTTCAAACAAGCAATGCACATTTATTACGGAAACACGGAAGGCACGTATATTACAGTCAAGACAAAATGCAACAAAAGCAAATAGAATGCAACAGCAATACGACCGAATAAAAGGGAATTATTTGCAACACTTATACAGTTCTACTTGTCGGGACTCGGCGCCACATCACTCATTCCAAAAAGCAAAGGAAAGAAAGCCACCCTCACAGGCAAGGAGGCAGACAGGTCCGTGGACCAAATGTACGTGGATCCTGGAGGAGCGGCCAGGTCCACGAGACCGAGAAGGTCTTACCCGCGTCCTCGTGACGCGATGGCGGCAAGCCGCAATGTCCGCGCAGCTGCGCCCTGACTCCGTGCCCCTGGCGTGGTCGGCGAGCCCTCTCGGTGTGCTCCGCGCAAGCAGTTTGGTTGGCACCACGTTTAGGGTGGGGAGGGAACGGGGCCCCCCGGCACTATCTCAGCGCGGATGGGGGGAAATTGCTGATGCTCAGGGAGAGGGGAATGGCTGGCTGGCTTGGATCCCGCGACGAGATGGTACCAACGACGAGACGAGCGACCCCCACACCGCAACCTTGATGCGACCGCCGTATTCACTCGACTCGAACTCGAACTCTTCACTCGCCCCGACCAGCCGCCGTCTGCAAACAACACCCGCTCGCGAACTCTCCAGTCGCCTTATGCTCGCGTCTTTATAGGCCGCAGGAGGAGCCTATATGCAAATTTCAGGATCAATACGCGATTGGAGGCGGGGCCACGCCACCCTCTGTTCAGCCATTGGTGCGGCAAAAAGGGGGCGTGAAGCCCCCTGTCCCTTCTGAGTCGGACTCGAGCTGTGTACATCGCGCACATCTTCACGAGATTTGAAATCGCTATGCCTTAATCTGGCGTCATTCTACAACCCCGATCCGTCATTTTGTCGAAAAACGAAAATTCCGACGCGTCACGTACACTCCTCACTCATCGGCGTCATCTGTCGGCGAACTGACAGCTTCTGCAGCGGAAAATATTCACGCATAACGAATTAGGATCGCCTACATACGTGCACCAAACCACGCCTCCCTAGCTTCATTTTGTTTCGCACGAAATTAAGTTGATTACTGTTTGAACACAACCTCGTATGTTGAGATGTAAAACTGAATATAGATAAACTATAACAACTATGAAAAAAAGCAATTATGGTTAATATAGTGCTTAAATTTCCTTCAGTGAAGCTTTGAGTGTATCTGGAAGGAAATTCAATTAAAGTAGGCTCTCATGAGAAGTTCTCCTCTTCTTCTGCAATTATTCCAAAACTAGAAAAGCAATGGAAACAAGAAAAAGTATCTAAAAAAGAAACCTATGGATGAAGCTGAGAAAGAAACATAAGACCACAGCCATAAGCAAGGAGGAATTTGCATTTTTTTCAAACAATTCTAAAGATGTAAATCTTGATGAAACAAAGGGATTAATATATCAGGGAATTGACATTTTGTTCAGTAGTAGTCAAGGCCATTAAAAATAATCTTTAAAATAAAAAATTATACTTGTATGAAGAAGAGAAAGAATGTTAGTATGAGCTTGTAAATACACTTTTTTTTTTTTTACAGAGGAAGAGACTGAACAAATGAGTAATGCTTTCAGGGATTAAAACAGCCTTTTACAGCCATTTTTCCCAGCTGAGCAGGGGGTTAGCTTTTTTGCGGCTCCATGAATCCATGGTTCCCTTTTGAGCAATTTTTTATGGCCGGATGCCTTCTTACGCCAAACCCTGTCGCCTCTTATGACACACAGATATTACACCTATTCACCGGGCTTACACCGGACCAGTACACTGCGTAATATTTCGCCACCCTCGAAGATGACAGGCCGAGTAACCCACCTGGTATTAATTACATGGACGTGGGATTTGAACTCAGGACCCTAGGGATCCCAAGCCCACCACCCTAACCATTAAGCCAACACCAGCTCATGTTTCAGGATTGAGGATATAATTATCGATGATGTATCATTTTCAGGGAAATATCAACACAACATAATGAATAAATAAAATAAGGAATTATCTTGAAATTAACCTGAACTCAGGATAAAACATGAGTTTCTAAAAAAGCCAATAAATTTGTATAATTTATTTCGTAAATATAGTAAATGAATGATTTATTACCCATTTGAAAAATTATGATAAAAATTTAATAACATAAACATCTTCCAAAAATCATAAACATTCTAATAGTTGTTCAAGTGGATGTGGAAAAACCTGCCTGCTTTGAAGAGCTTCCTACTCCCAACTTTTAGATTTTAATAATTTTCCAAATCGAGTGTTCAACTGAGTATCAACACTCTCACAATTTTAATGCAGGTCTTCAAAATGAAGACCATAATTGTTTACTTAAACTTCTATAAACATCACTAAATGATTTATTAATATTGAAGATATAAATACAACTATTTGTGTTTACAGAAATGTAAAAGAAATCCAAAACCTCATTGTATTCTTCATTCTGTAGTTGGTTATAATTGTTAAAATTTTTTGAATTCTTCCTTTGATGTTGTAAAATATTTCCATCAGCAGCTAAAAAGGCTGCCATGATATTACATAAATAAAACCAATAAATTAAAGAAATAAAATATTATATATATCAAAGGTAGTTCCTGTTTTTTAACAAATCTTTTAGAGTTCTTTGAATCATCTGATTGGGTGGATGAGGAAAGGCAGTGTACATAGTAAATCTTTACACTTTAAGAAGGCATTCGATAAGTACCACATCAGAGGTTGTGAGCCAAATGAGGCTGTGGAGTGGCTGTCAGTAGCTAATTGATTGCAAAACTGCTTGAGCGTAGAAGCAAAGATCAGTGGATTGAGTGGAGATGTAAGTAGCGGGTACTCAGGATCAGTACTCGGACCATTACGATTCATTATTCTACATAACGTTTGGATAAGGAGGTAAAGAGTAAGCTTTCCAAAATTTGAGATACACAAAGCTTGTGAGTCTCTGATCAAAGTCCCCTGCCTTGCTACAGTCTTAACTCCCTCTTCTTTTACTCTCAACTTTGTGGATGGAGAGCAGACGTTGGATAGCAGTGGATAGCGAGTCCCACGGGTTGGTGTATCAGATATAGGAAAGTATCGATACTTGCATAGATTAGCAAAAAGACTGGCAGATGAATTTAACCTGACAAGTGATAGGGTGTTGGGGATGGGAAAGATAATGAAAATCGAGATAAGGATTAAGTGCTGGAATTTGAAGCGTGGGCTCAAAGGAGAAGGCATCTGGGGGGTAATAGATAATGGGAGGGAAGCAGCACACCCAGTGCCAGGCAGCCTATAGTGGAGCCAATAGGGTTTAGCTGTTATTGGAGGGCGTCAATTATAATAAATCAAAAGTGTGGTTGTTAACATTTACCAAAAATTACTGGCCACATCTAGAATATTGTGTCAGTTTTTCACACAGTTCGGTAGGGAACATCAGCATAAGAGAGGGTGCAGCGCAGACGGTGACTAGATTGATTCTGCTAGTAGACTCTAGCTATGAGGAGCGGGCATGCTTCTATGCTTACTACACAAGAAAGAAGCTGGTTACGAGAATATGATATATATGTTAGATAATGAAAGGAAGAGATAAAATAGTGCAGATTAATTAGACAACAGAGTAGTTAGTGATAGAACCAGGGCCAAGCTTGAGAGTAAGAAGAGAAGGAAGACTGGGTAGCAAGCAGGGGACTTTACTCAAAGATTTAATGCATGGAATGTCTCCTGAAAGTCGTGGCAGCAGAAAAAGTAGATGTTTAAATTAGAATTGAAGTTACCTTGAAGTTATGGAGATTAGAGGGTTATGGGATGTGATAAGACGTTTAGGTATTTACGCATTTATGGGTCATTGGTATGAGTGCTGTTGGTGGGGTCTTTCAAGGGGGTTGTTGTTGATGTGTGTTTTAACCAACCCATGCCCCCCCCCAAGAGCGAAAAAAGGAAAAAAACTACAAAAATAAAAACATATTAAAAAAAAAACAACAAAAATATTCATCAATTTAAAACTTTCCATGCATTCTTCCTTTACATCTTATGTAGATGGGTTGGTGGGTTCACACAGGCATGATTGGACTGAATGAGCCTCCACCTGATTGTTAGGATCTTCTTGTTACATTATATATATTATATATATATATGATATATATATATATATATCTATTGTTTTTTTCTGTCACCGA
>CM068961.1:89485594-89512449 GCA_035128595.1 Eptatretus atami
TACGGGCACGTGAGAGCGAAGAAACGGCCTGTGTGGTTGTTGTTTGTTGTTCGCGGTTTGAATATTTATTAATTTTTTTACGGGCACGTACTAGTAGTTACAATGGAGACAAGGGAGATGGCGTTATCGGTTTGCGGCGGTTCCTGGTTCATAAAGGCCACAAACAGCGACACCACCAACGTCGGGGAATTGGTACAAGGGGTATAATGTTATTGGTTTGCGGCAGTTCCTTGTTCATGAAAAAGGCTGCAAATGGTGACCACCAAAGTCGGGGAATTTCTACAAAGGGATAACGTTTTCGGTTTGCGGTGGTTCCTGGTTCAAAGGGGAAAGTTTTTAAAGTTTAAAATGTTTTCGACTACGAATGCACGATTACATTTTCATGAAAGATGCTTACAAAAAAACAAAATGGCAACATCAGGTAGCGTTTCCAATTTATTAGAGAATGCATTTTAAAGTCTCTTAACCACACCGCACCGTTCCGTAAAATGAAAAAAAACAACAAAACAACATCATCATGCACCATTTCAGTTTTTTTTATTAAATAAACAGCACACTTTGCAAAATGATGAAGATGATGATGAAGATGAGGTGCTCTGGGTGTAAAAGTTTTGAAAATTGATATCACCCCCTGGTCGAGCGGCTGGATGAGGGAGGTGGTGTTCAGCGGCAGGAACATGACCTCAACGTTTGACTGAGCACCATTCAGGTCCATGGGGTGGCCAGGAGTGTTGTCAAGCAGAAGGGGTATCTTGAACGAAAGTTTCTTTTCTGCCAAGTACCTCCCAACCTGAGGAATGAAACGGGTATGGATCCGGTTCATAAAAAGTTCAGATGTCACCCTCACCTTCCTGTTCACCCTCCAGTACACAGGCAGTGCCTGCTTGTTTTTGTTCTTCAGCGCATGCAAATTCAGGGAATGTTAGAGCATCATGGGCTTTACCATGAATCCCCTTCAGCGTTTGTGCAGAGGAGAAGGGATACCCGGTCCTTTGCGGCCATGAAGCCAGCTGCTTTGCTCTCGCGCTGTGAGATGAATGTTCGAGTCGACATATTTTTTCCAAAACAAGCCGGTCTCATCAGCATTAAAGAACCGCTCTGGCAGATACCCCTTCTCCTCGACAAGGCTCGCAAATTCTGCAGGGAATGCCTTGGCCACGTTGTGGTCCGTGGAAACACGCTCCCCTACGAGCTTGACGTTGCGCAAATTATATCGTGCCTTGAAGCAGTGGAACCACTCGCCATAAACGGGCTGGAGGTGCCGCTTGTACCCACCACACTCATGCTTGCACCACCCGTGCCAGAGAGATGGTCGTGCAGGAGCTTCGCCTTCTCCTGTATCGGTGGTCCACTTAGAGGCATACCCTTCTGAGTGTTATCCTCGATCCTTGGGAGCCATTTTTGAAGAATGAACTGAGTGAGAGTCAATACACAAGTCAGAGCAACGAGACAAGAATGATGGCGATCCAGGACGCGGTGAGTAGTCTGCACATTGTTTGTGGGGGATTTTTTATGGGTAATGCTGTATTCTGCAGCTAATAAATAGATGTTGTGAGTGATGTCATTGTGTAATTAATCTGCATGTAGCTAGCTGCTAATTCCACTCATAGATATGCTGAACATTTCCATTCTTTAACTCGAAGGACATGACGTGTTTTCTATCTGCAGGCAGATTATGGTGAACGTTTTTAAAATGTAACAGCTCAGATGGTGCTGTTTGTAGCAAGATGATGATTTACACGAAAATGTGCTGAATGTTTCCATTGTGTAATGTCCATATGTGGTGACCTGGTAATTACTGGAAACATCAATAGATGCTGTTCGTGTTTTCATTCTGTATGGCGTCGCAGGGAATGACATGTTACATTGATGAGACATCCCACAAAACTATGTTTATCCCACGAAACTACAATGCACGTACAGGAAGCAGGTCATGTTCGCGGAAGATATGGTTTTGCTTATGTACAGTATTGTACTGTACGTACATCCTGCTGCTTTCTGTGTGGCTCATGGAAGATATGTTTTAGAACTGTTATGCTCGCAGCTCGTGGGAAAAAATCGCCATGGAACCCGCGAATGTTGGAACCGCGAATGTCGGGGTCTGGGTGGACTTGAACACTGGAGAACACAACCTTTATAATGCTTCCAAGAACCTCCAGTTTTTCAGGAGTTGGAGATATTCTATGCGGTGGTGTATGTAATCGAACCTGTCAAGATATCCGCTGGAAGTGGATGTAGCATGTGAGAGGGTGCAGCGTCGGGGTGAAGCAGAAGCGGCCTTTATGGCTACTAGTACGTGCCCGTAAGTGCGTGCCCGTACGTGCGTGCCCGTACTTGCATGGCCGTACGTGGAAAAAAAAAAACAACTTTCAAACCGCGTGTCAGAAACAACAACCACACAGGCCGTTCCTTCGCTCTCGCATGCCATACATGCGTGCCCGTACGTGCGTGGCCGTACGTGGAAATAAAAAAGATATAAGAAGAATTGTGACGTCAATCGTGACGTCATAGCACCGTGTCCTCTCATTGGTTGGTAAATAAATGGCCATAACTTGGGAACCACTTGTCCGATTAATATCAAACCTTGAAATCGCACATCCACAGGGCCCAGCAATATACCTGGCAAGTTTCAATTCCATCGGACGTGGTTGTCGAGAAACAGCGGTCGCAGACACACACACACACACACACACACACACACACATACACACACACACACACACACACACACACCACACACACACACACACACACAGACACATACACAGAGATTGCTGGAATTATAGATAGATGTGCGATGCTGATCGACGCTGATGCTGATTGAAGTATATGCTTGAACACTGTGTGGGGCTACTTATTCTTATTCTTATTTTTCTCATTCTTTTGTGAGGGATTCAACTTATTCCATATTCATTCTTGATCTCAGCAATGCTTTCAAAACATTAGAGCTTTAAGTGCCCGAAAATTTGCCAAATTCTTACGAAAGTCGACAGGAGGTAATGCATCAGCAAAATGCACTGAACCTTATTAAATGATTCTACCAGGAGGTGGGTGCTCTATAGATACAAGATATAATTCAATTCCATCTTGGATGCATATCATGGTTGGGGTCATCGTTATTGTAACAGCTTGGCTACAACGTGATGGGCCCCGAGGTCTTTAAATGCAGAGCATCAGAGCAAAATGTTCCCTGAAATCTTATCGTGTAGTTAAGAGAGATCTCCACAGGACATTGCCATGGACCATTACCCAAAAGAGGCAGTGTGCAACATTCACACATTTTCACAACTTGACAATCCTCTAACATTCTGCCTTGATAGCTTCATCCCATGACAAAATGGTCAACATGAAACTTTAGAAGAAACTCGTGAGAAAACCAAAAAGACAAAAAAAATAAAAATCCTGATTTAAAGAACATCATGAATGAGACGGTGAAAGAAATATAAGTACATTTGGTATGAGACTTTCGCTTGGGGGAACATAAAAGCGAGTGCAGAAATAGAACTTGGAAATCATCTTTGGATTAATGAACCGCAGACTGTATGTGGTATTGACTTTAGATGCAGCACACACGACATTGTTAATGAAATATTTGACTAACGAAGTTACAAAGACAGGGAGGATAACGGCAATACGCTAGTCTTACTTAATGATGGCCTGCTGTTTTGGGGAATTGTTTGCCAGGTCGAAGTTGGTGCTGCAAAACTCCTCCAAGCTCCTGTGCATTGCCAGTGACATGAGCTGCTGCTCCAAACCCTCTACATCAGCAGAAAGGGGTAATGTAGAACCACCAGCTTGGAAAAACTGCACATGGCATGGAGAAATACGAACACAAGGAATCACAGTGTAATATGGTCGTTTGTCTCTTGACACATCACACTATGAGAGTGACTGCTTCTTCTTGGAAGCCATGTTTCATTTATACTTCAAGAATCAACAATGCAAGTGCTGTGCTATGCAAATACATGAAAAAGCAGCTATAAAATTGAGTTGTGGATGACAAAGGTGTATGTACAGTATGTATATGTGTATGCTTCTGTATATATATATATATATATATATATATATATTTATATATATACATATATACATATACACATACATACATACATACATACATATATACGTTATACATACCAGCAAATACAACCCGTTGCTTCGCTGATGGGAATATTAATAGGGTGTTTGGGAGGGGGAAGAGTGAGGAAGGGGTGGGAGAGTGAGGAGGAGGGGAGAGCAGGGATGGGGAAGGGAAGGCAGCGTACTGGAGCGAAAGCAAACTCTTGCTGTTGCAGACTTTGGTTTCGTTAAATCAACATTCTCAACCATCACTAATAGGTACTCTCTCTGGTGTTTGATTTTCAAATATTTAAGCATATTGGATGTCTTACAGTGATGAGCAATGTCTATTAAACAAAGTGAGCATGCAACTTTCAGACTGTCTTCTTTAACCTTCCCAAAATAGTTCCAAACTGCACTTCTGGACCTTTTGAACAACATGTTGTCAAAACTTTATCAGTCCATGTATTGCTTACCCGTCCGTCAGCAAAGCAATGGGTACGCTTTACCAGCCAACTCTAAATGCCTTGCTTTTGACTTAAAAGGAACACACCCTTAATATACTGATGGAAAAAAGTTCCTGTGCATAACAAAATGCACCATAAAAAGTTACACAAACTGATCCAGACATGTACCCAAGCAATATAATGATCAGTCAACATGTGCCTTCAGTATCTGGAATTTGCAAGTACATACTGTCCACTGCGCACACAATTTGCTATGCACTTGTACTGAGTCATGTGACAATGCCACACGTGGTACTGAGCATATTGTAAAGCAGCACGATTCGGTGAACCATCTCAGCTGTGAAAAACATTTTAATTGACATCTAAACATTGTGAACGTGATACCACACCTTTCCGAAATGAGCGGATACGTACTATTGGCATGCTTGAGACAGGAATGCCTCAAAATGTTGTGGCGAGGCATGTTGGTGTTCATCAGAACTCTTTCAGTCACTCTGGAGATGTTATCAACAAACTGGCAACATCAGAGATTGTCCATGTTCTGGTGACCACGTGTGATGTCACATCAGCAGGATAATCATATCTGGTTGGTGCACCTTCGGAATCGGTTCCAGACAGCAAGTTTGACAGTTTGCAGCATCCCTGGCTTGTGATTATTCAGTGCCAGAACTGTCATGAATCAGTAACGCGAGCATAACGTCTGACCACGACAACCGGCAGTACGTCCAATTTTGTTGCCAAGTCATTGACATGTGCGCCTAGCTTGGTGTAGACAATGTCTGAGGTTCAGGAGACAATATTGGGCTGCTATTTTCTTTGCAGATGTGTCGAAGTTCCATCTTGACCGTAGTGATGGCCGTTGTCATGTCTATCGACGGGAAGGGGAACATTATGCTGACGCATGTGTTGTGCAGCGTTCGGCGTTTGGCGGTGGAAGTGTGATGGTATGGAGAGGCATCACCACACATCACAGAACCCAGCTGGAGGTCAAATCATGTGAAGGAGGGCTCAAGACCAGTGAATAATGACATGGAATTATTTCACAACAGAATGATTTTCAAAAGGTCAATGATGGTGTGTAAGCACCAGAAGAACAAATGATTTTGACAACCCTGCCCAGCCCTTCACGAAGCTGTCGAAGAGAATCTAAAGGGAGTTGCTGCCATTCCTTGTGCAAAGCAGCCTCATACTGTGCCAGAGTCTGCACAGGAGGGTCCACTTTCTTAGATCTACACCCAAGAATGTCCCAAATGTGCTCTTTTCTGGCCAGGCCAATGTTGTGATGGTATTTTTTTTCTCCAGTCAGCAACTGTGTGAGAACAGTAGGGTCTGGCATTGTTATACATGAATACAGGTCTTGTGAAAGGTGGACGGTTGTCAGAATGTGGAACAACAACATAACCAAAATCCACGATAGTACTTTGACTGTCAGTTTACCCTGTACAGTAACAAGGTCAAGTTTACAATCACAACAGGAAGCCTCATATCATGATGGATCTGCCATCAAATGGGATGGATTCCACAATGTTCTTGAGTGCAGAGTTACATCCGTCCGCCACCGAAGGAGAAGGACGTTATGTTTTCACCCTTTTCTGTCTGTTTGTTTGTTTGTATGCAGAATACCTCAAAAAGTTTTGGACAGATTCAGATGAAATTTTGTGGACAGGTTGGGTGTGTGACAAGGACGAACTGATTTGATTTTGGTGAAGATCCTAATCCGGATCTGATAATTTTTTAAGTGATTCTTCACCATTGAGAGATCAGGCTAAACCGATATACGGTATAACACGATATCTCAAAAAGTTGTGCACGGATTCGGACGAAAGTTGGTGGACACGTTGGATGTGTGGCAAGGACGAATTGATTCGATTTTGGTGAAGGTCTGAATCCAAATCTAGATAGGAGAATTATTTAATTTTCAAAGTGATTCTTCACCATTGAGAGAGAGGGCCAAAAACGATATATAGCACGATATTTCAAAAAGGTATTGGCCCTGATATGTTTTCATGGATCAGGCATTGTGTGGCGGAGGTATGCGCTCTACCATGCGCCCTTCTAGTTTGTATTAAGTTAATGCCAGGCCAGAGTTCTACCATCAGTTGCATGCGGGAAATTTGGCCCGTCAAATCAATGGGTCTTCCTCCAGGATTTGAACTTCCAGTTATGACGTACCCGACACCATGCCAAGCGGGCTGCTTTGTGTTCCGAGGTGAAAAGATGGCATGTTATCTGTCTTCTGGCTTTGTGACCTGCAGCACGAAGCCAGTTCGGACCTTTCTTGTGGATTACCTTTGAGGGAGCCTCCATGCATGTCATAATACTGTGCTTGTGGAAAAAGGAATATGTCTGACAAGCCTGATGAAATCTGCATTTTCTCTGTTCGAGGTCACCATGAGTGGTCCAGATTGAGGTCTGTCTTTAACATTATTGGTTTGTTTATTTTTGTGCATGAATCTGCTAATAACAGTCCAACAGAAGCCAAGTCGACAAACATTTTAAAGTGTTTTGTCACAATGATATGCCTATCACACTGTATGTTCTGTTTGTTGTGACTATAAACCTCTGTCTTCAAAGACTTCAGTGCCACACAGATGCCATCCTCGTTTGGAGGTTGGCATAATTTATGCGCATGACGTCGGCATCATGTCACATTTAGGGTCAGTTACTGCTTTTGTTTTTTGGATCCTTCCTTATTGCAACCTCACCTCCTAACTGGTGATCAGCAGGGCAGAGACAATGCGTCCATCCGTATGGCAGACGACCCTTGTTGCTAACAGGTCGTGCAGCATTGGCTGTTATGGGGCTCGATCTGTGCCTTGCTGCCTCATCAAGTTGGGGGGTTTGATTATATATTTATATATTTATATTGTCTTACAAGCATGTTCAAAAATTACAATTTGCAAAGTTTACATACAGCCTTGTTTCAACATGATTTATAATACCAATCTGAGCAACTTGATTATGGATAAACATTTTGAACGACAGACAGAAATCAGTAAACTCTTGCTTACCATGGCTGGTCTTGTTTGTTTTGAAGTGTCACAGGAGGGGTTATTGCTTTTGTACGCCATGAGAAACCTAATTATAGAATAAGGGATTTGCCCGGCCGATTGCCAAGCCAATAATATTTGAGGGATACATGGTGGCGGTTATCAAGTTACATCCTTAATGAATGTTTCAGATTGCACATGCAAAGTGTCTGCCAAGGTAATCGTTGTCACATTCAAGTTGACCACAGTCTATTTCGATTCAACAAAGTTCCTCTCACCTTGGGCTTGCATAATTGCTTATAGGTATGCTAACATCCTCTGAACTCTCTAGCCTGGGTTTGAATGCAGGCCCAGTTATAAACTGTCCTGGTTTTTTGCAGGCAGCATGAGGCATCGATATGCGCTGTCCATTGGATCGATGTTAAGAACAATTCCATTTGCTGGTGGATGTTAAAGCAGGGGGGTATCTACGGAAAATAGCGCCTATGGCAAACACTGAAATTGCGCCTCTGTCCAAACATCTGACACTCATCTTTGAGATAACTTTACCATAATATCAGCTCAAAAATACAACCCAAGCTCGTTAATATTTTCATTAACAAATTATGGCACTATATGAAAATTACAACTGCACCTTCCTTGCTTTTTACTGACGCAAATTGGTCTATGATGTGCTCAAAGTCAGTTTTTTTCAGTTTCTTCTCTTTCTACACTCAGCAGAGCAAGATCACAGTCTGCCTTGACCCAGTGGAGGCTCTCAAATACGAAAGTATTAGTTTTAACTTGCTGAATGATCTCTCACAGCTGGCAATGGAAATTGCGATGGTTAGCATTATCTGAATAGAAATGCGAAGATCGGGGAAGACGCTCTCATCTCCATACTGAACAATAAATTCGGGAAGTTCTTCAAGTCTTGATATTTTCATGTTGAGCCGACTTGATAGCAATATTCTGCAATCCAAAACTTCTTCATGTAGCTGCTGTCCATCAACATCAGAGCTATATAATTCGCCCAAATTGTCACACTTCTTTAGGTCGTTACTGTCGGCGCCGTAACACAGTCCCTCGACATCGAGAAGGAACCCAAACTTGGCATCAGTGTCATGCAAAGGAGCGAACCTTTCGTCCATTTCTCTGTGAAGACGGGCGAGTGTTCCTTTCATGACTCTTTCCATTCCCAAGTTGGCTGTGAACCCAGCGTCTCTCGAGTTCTCATCAGCCATTAGTTTATTTAGTCTCTGATGTCTTTCAACTTCAATATTCCATTCTTGACAGAGACCGAGTCCTGCTTAGTGGTGCCCCCCCCTTTCAAGTGGTGCCCAGGGCATGTGCCATACCTGACATACCTTAGGTACGCCACTGCGTTAAAGCCCATGATGTCCATTGTGAGCAGTAGGCGAACTATTGCCGGCGGTCTAGCCAAACCCAAAACTCCTGCTTTATTTAACTTAGAGGGGGCACTGCACCAGTAACCCATCGCTAGCCCCTCCATCCCCTCCCCCACAAATTATGCCACTACAACCATATAGCGACTGTGCTTGATGCCATTTGATTGGTTCAAACACATCCAGTTGCACCATTATCAAACAACGAAGTTACACTGCCTTTTTATCATAAAAACATACAACATTGAGAGATTTGGAAGTTGGTACACCGTATTCCCATTCCAACCGTTGGCTGATGCAGGGAACGGAAGTTCAAATCCCCTACAAAATGTTTGTCACATCGTCTTCCAATGCCTTTGTAATCTTATATATGTATATCTCGACTAATAAAAGGCAATGTGTGTGTCAGTGTCAGTGTGTGTCTTCTATAACTCCAAAACTATAAAACCTATCGGCCTGAAACTTAGCATGCATATGAAGAAAACTCCATGGAAGTGCAAGAGTGAAAATTGGGTGTATGCGTTAATTAAAGTACCCCCTGATGAAGGTAATTATCAGCCTTATTTCATTATATCCTTCATCAGGCGATCCTCGGCCACCTCGCTTTCTTGGGTATTAAGGCATTTTATGGGTAACCTCACTGGGGTCTGAAGCTGCCTTGTTTTTTGGCCTGGTCAAACTTACCTTAACTTGGAACAGGCCGCAAATTGGAACAAGCTTTTCATCATAGCTACGCATCGCTGGGTACATTGCAATGCTTCTAATGCCCGGGGACGTCCGCGTTCATTGTTTTATTTCATTTCTGCATATCCATTCGCCACGAGTATCTCTTACACTAAAAAGAATTACAAAAGTTAAGCTCCAGAATCGAACTTGCAAGCTGTTCCCACTCCAAGAAAAGTGTTCATTTGTCCATTTCGGACAGATGTGACATTCCGGGCGTCTCTGGGAGGTGTATGTTTGATATGAGGGTTCGCTGATTGCCAATTGCGTGCCAAGGGAGCCATTTCATATCGACCGTTTCGTTGGAGTGTTTGCTTGAATGCTTAAGCCACTTGGCGAGCGCTCTCCAAGCTGCTTGGTTGTTCGTTTTGGGAAAAATTGCATGTGCTTTCAATCCCACATCGATTAGACGTACATTTCGCCTTTGTTGGGTCCCGCAGTGCTGTGCGGTGGGTGACTCAGGAGGTATCTCATCCACTGAAAATGTGCAAGGATCGCTTTTGTGCGATCTATATTTGAAATCCACCTCTCACTTCAACACTGATACATGTAAAAACACACACACACAATAAGGTCCATCGGACCAGGTGTTCGGCATGTTTGTTTTAGCTGTGAAGGCATGAAGTATAGATCGATATTTTGTGTTGTGTGGCTTGGTACATTTTTGAATTGAATATCGCTAATTACTCACTTTAAATCCTCTTTCAAAGAACACTGTTTCAAGATAAATCTTTGTGTTTGTCGTTTTTATTTACTTGATGCGTGTGTACATTTACAAATGAATATATTGGTTCGGCTGTGGAAATTCGCAAACCCATTCAGGACCCGTAGGTGAGATATCTCTAAGTACATGTGTAGTTAGCCCCAAACCCGTTGTTTAGAGGAATTTATGTGATTCATTCGGGCTGCGACGCTTTGAGATAGCCGTTTTTCTGTTCTATCTTTATTTTGAACCAACCACGTCTCGACAGCAACCACCTTAACCACTACGCCAGCCATCGTCACAACTGCAATCACGCTCCAACCCTCAGACAACAACAACAACGCCAACAGCCACGACCTTTACCGTCACAACTCGCTCCCACATCATCGCATCATGCCATTCCCAAACGGCACCATGACCATCAAAGCACCACCTGTGAACACTGAGCGTCGGGCTGTCCTGGGCTCGTTCAGCGATACGCACCGAGCCGCGAGTGCAAATAGCGGCCTTTCCGAGGAGAATTCGATCAGGAATGCTACACGCCCACTTCTGATCCGTCCAATTAGCAAGCGCGGGGCGGCTTGGCCCGCCTCCAGGCGCGTCTGTGTGGAATCGAAATATGCAAATTCTAGGATCAGGGAGATTCACGCCCCTTTTCTCCGTCCAATCGGCGAGCATGGCTCCGCCCCCGAGGTGATCCTGATCCGGGAATTTGCATATGGGTTCTCCTGCCGGCCTATAAAACGCCGAGCGCACTGCAGAGAATGCAGAGGTTTTTGGGCAGTCAAGTCGGTCTGGAGATCCGAGTGGAGCCCGAAGTTTTAAGGCAGTCAAGTCGGGTTGGAGAGCGGAGTCGAGTCGGGTGGCGAAGGCATCGAGGTGGTTTCTGCAGTCGGCTGAGGAGAATTGGGGGAAGAGGCAAGGAGTTCGGGTCCGAGGCAGGAAAGACGGCGGTCGGCGACGAGGTCGCGGTGGGATCGCTCGTCGCAGGACCCAAGCCAGCCAGCCATTCTCCTCCCCAGGGCATCAACAATTCCCCCCCCTTTTCCCCCGCGCTGAGAAAGTGCAAAAAGGGGGCCCGTTCCCACCCACTCCAAGCGGTGCCAACGAACCCGCAAGGAGCACGAAGTCGGGGCACCGCCGGCAGCCACATTTGCGGCTCATCATGAGGACGCGGGTAGGACCCCCCGGTCTCGCGGGCCTGGCCGCTCCTTCAGGTCACGCGCACATATTGGCCACGGGCCCCGTCTGCCCCCTTGTCTTTGAGGGTGGCCTTTTCTTTTGCTTTCGAATGAATGTTGTTGGCGCCGTCTGTGAAGTAAAACTGTAAGTGTTGCCGTGTGTTCGCGTATTCGGTAGTAGCTCTGCATTGTTGTTTTTGTTTTAATTGTTATATGTGCATTTTATTGTGACTAATATACGTGCCTTCCGTGCTGGTCGTGTGTGAAATAAATGTGCATTGTGTGAACTGTTTTCCCGTTTCGCTTCGTCTTTTCTTTAATTGAATCTCCATCCTGCTCCACGTAAAGGGTTCGTAGTGGCTTAATACGCCCGATAATTAATTGGAACCGTCGAGGCCGACGATAACACCGTCGGTTATCCCGATAGTACGGAACGGGCCGCCAAGCGGCTCGCGCGGAGTCGACCTGCGGCGAGGTGCGATCGCCCGGTTTACCATCCGCGTGGTACTTAGTAGGTCGAGATTGGACAAACCTATCCACGCGGGTGGCGATTGCACGATCGTGGTGAGGCCGAAAGCCCACCTGACTAGCTCCGGCGTTAGTCGGATGGTCACGACAGATTGTCCGTCGGTGGCGACTGCCGCGTTCGAGTCACGTAGCCGTTCGCACGCGGCAGGCGCGAATTGCAACAATATGTACATAACTGTATTACCACAATGCATTTGGTGTGTGTGTGTGTGTGTGTGTGTGTGTGTGTGTGTGTGTGTGTGTGTTATAGTTATTAGTCCTTGGTTGATATCTCCATATCCAGATTTCAGAAAGTAAAATGGAGCCCTCCCAGGTCTCAAAGTATCCACTTCCGTATGACTGTGTGTGTGTGTGTGTGTGTGTGTTGTGTGTGTGTGTGTGTGTGTGTTTTGTCATTGATTGGTATCTACATATGCGGGTTTCATAAAGTGAAATTGAGCCCTCCCAGGTCTCAAAGTATTCGTGTGTGTGTGTATGTGTTTGTGTTGTGATTGGTATCTACATATGGGGTTTCATAATATGGAATGGAGTCCTCCCAGGGTGGGTTCAAAGTGTCCATCTTCATTTCAGTAATGTGTCACGATCATGGACCAAGCTGTGAAGTTTTCTGTTCTCAGTGTTGTGCCGAGGGCTCATCTTCAGGATCGTCGCTGAGCCCTGGACAGCTTCCAAATGTAGTTTGTTTGTTGTAATATTCCCAGGGATGTTTTTTTTTAAATATCTCTGTGAGGTTCCTTGTCAACATTCCCATAGCTTCAACTCTCACTGGTACAACTTTGGCATTTTCAGCTTCCAGGATCTTTTCACTTCATTCTTGAGGTCTTGGTATTTGGTCATTTTCTTGATTTTTGCATTTTTAGTCCAAAATCACTGGTATTAACACCTCACTTAGCAATGCCTTCTTCTCTCTGTTTTTTCGCAACGCTTTGTTTTCGATGTTCACACTCGATGGGATCATTAGTTTCTACGTGAGCGGTACTTCCATGTTTTCAGTCCATGCTTTTGTTTCATAGTCCCAGAAATTTTCGGAACTGGGATATCAAAGTTTTTGCAGATGTGCCAGCGGATCACATTACAAACTCTGTTGTGTCGTTGTGTGTGCAACTGTTCTAACATGAGATTTTTATTTATTTGTGTTTGGTCATTAAGCATAACATATCACTCCCTTTGCTACCACCACCAACACCCCTCACCTATCTCTCTTCCCCCCCCCACTCCTCTCCCCCTTCATTCTGTCCCCTCCTCACTCCCCCTCCAAATGAAATGCAGCACTCTCCTCCTGCACCTCTCTCTCTCTCTCTCTCTCTCTCCTTCTCTCTCTCTCTGTATCTATCTCTCTCTCCCTCCCTCTGCAGTGTATGGCAACGTTTTGTGAGATGTTGCTCGCCCACCTACACCCTTCCTCACTCTTCTCCCATTCCGAGCTTCCCTTCTTCCACCCCTCCCTTCCCTCCGTTTCTCTGCCTCCCTTCCCCTATCTCTCCTTTCTCTCCCCCCCCTTTCACACCCACATCAGCAAAGCAACGAGTTGTCTTTGCTAGTTATAAATATATGTGGAAAAATTACAGGCCCAGACCAGGAATCAAACCCAGGTGCTCTGGAAAACCATACCATGCTCTGCCATCTGAGCTATCTGGGCGACCCACTGGCTGAGCATGCAATTCCTCCACATATAGAAATGCCACTCTCTTTCCCAGCTGCTTCCAGGTCATTTACTGCCAACACATCGGAGCAGCGAGGCCTGTCCACGAGAGGGTCTTTTTTCCACAGATATTGATAATGTTTGCTTCATGTTCATTGATAATTGCATTATTATGACCCCTGTGGTGATTATAGCGGACATGGAATTCTTCCCCACTGGGAGAAGACGTACACACACACACACACACACACACACACACACTTGTAAATATGTGTATATATATTGTGTAGTATATATATATATATATATATATATATATATATATATATATATATATATATATATATATATATATATATGTGTTACGGCTGTGGAAATTCGCAATACACCATAAAGGTCCCCAGCTCAGTTATGATGCTAAGTTTATGTGCAGATAGGTCCCCACCGTTTTTTAAAGGGAATTCTTCGTGTTCACCGGGCTGCGACCCTTTGAGATAGCCGTTTTTCTTTCGCTATCGTTATTTTGCCCGACAGAGCACGCTACGACCCTTTCCACCGCAAAAACCGTCTGAAAACGTCGACGAAGCCCAGTGAAAAGAACTGGGATGACGCGCGAGTTTTTGCGCCGCCAAGGCTGGCACGAGAAGCGGCGAGGAGCTCGCTCGCGTTTGGTGGACACGGGGCGTGAGGTGTCGAGAGAGGGCACGCCCCTTTTCGAGAAGCTTCTCAAAGGTAGGCGGAGCCGAAAACGGGGAGGAGCGAAGGGCGGAGCCCCTGCTATATAAGGCGGACCGCACGCGGGCTCTTGTTCTTGTGTCGAGGTCGAGTTCGCTCCCCTCTCTTGGTGGTCGGGGTCGAGCTCTCCTCCTTGGCGGTTCGGGTCGGTTCGGTTCAGTTCAGTTCGTGGTGGCTGCTCGTCGAGCTCGCAGCTCGTGTTCAGTTCAGTTCGTGCCTTTTGTCGCCAGGGTGCGGTTCAGTTCAGTTCATGGTGGTTCTTCTCCTTCGAGCAGCTAGTTCGTGAGCTCGGGCTTCTTCTTTTCTTGGACACGGACGGGAGGCGCCGCTTTGCCAGCTCAGGCGCGCAAGCCTGCGCACACGAGAGGAGAGTGCCGGGAGAGCTCGCCGACCGTCGCACCACCAGGGTGCAGGTAACCAGCGTGGTCTCGTGGGCCCATTCGGTCATCCACGGCCACGGCCATAAAGGTTTACAAACCCCGTCTACCCCCTTGCCTATGAGGGGGTCATTTCTTTTGTTCTGTGTGAATGATGTGGCGCCGTTTCTGTAAGTAGAACCTGTTTAAGTGACTGTACACTATAAGCATATTCGGTGGTATTGCTTTTGTTTCCATGCTTTTTCTGTATATTGCATGACTGCCTTGGCTGTACATACGTGCTGTATAAATAAATGTGCTTTGTTTGAATGTATCCCATTCGTCGTGTCCTATTTCCCTTTGAAAGTGCCATCTTGCATCGTGGAATGAGTAGTGGGTTTTGAACACCCGAGTAAAGAAGAATCACTGAACCGTCGAGGTCGCGATAAACGCTTGGTTATCCCTGTAGCA
Source organism: Eptatretus atami (assembly GCA_035128595.1). Classification (NCBI taxonomy): domain Eukaryota; kingdom Metazoa; phylum Chordata; class Myxini; order Myxiniformes; family Myxinidae; genus Eptatretus; species Eptatretus atami. The sequence continues at coordinate 89,500,835 of CM068961.1, forward strand.
CGAACGAACCGCTTAAGCGGTTCGTGTCCTAAGCCGACCTGCGGCGTGGTGCAACCCCTCGGTAGGTTACCCGCGCGGGTTTTAGGTATATCGACATATGGCGATTCACCCTATTCGCGCGGGTAGAATGCGGACTGGGTTGTGGTGAGGTTAAACCCCCACCCGTGACTGGCTCCTGGCGGTAGTTCCAAGGAGGGTCAGACTGAATGTCCGTCCGGTGGGCGACGCGGCTGCTATTGGAGTTACGCGGCCGATCGCGCCAGGCGGGCCAGAATTCGTGACAATATAAATACTTACGTACTTATATACATACATATATAAATATATATATATTTATATATATATATATATATATATATATATATATATATATATATATATATATATATATACTTGCATATTTACATACATACATACATACTTACATAGTTGCTCTTATTTTTGAAAGCGATTTTAGCTCTTAAAATATGTGGATGACATTATTGATATTTGTTACATGATGGACTCATGGCACATGGTGAAATGTTTGTGAGAGAACTTTTCTTTTTTCTTCTGCATTAATGTTTCTTTAGTTCTGAACAGCAGTAAAACAAACAAAAATAACAATACAGATCACGAATGACCTTTTCTGATCAATGTGACAGTTTTCTTTCAGATCTCAGGATTGTGACATTCCCCAATTAACATCTCCAGTGTTTTCCCAGTTTCCGCAATTACACCATCGACCTATTTGGTCTTGGATGACCTCGATTTTGCTTTCTATCCAGCAGAGGGCAACATCGGTTTACTATCCATGTACTGTGGTGAGGTCACACAAGAAACCAACCAAAATAATCACCTGGAAAGGCACAAAGACATGTTTTGAGTTGATAAGATTTATTCTGTAAACTTACTGAATGATTGAGAAATTTTGACAAAGTTCAGCAAAATAGGTATGGAAAGAAAGTATGCAAAGGTGTGTTCAGCAAAATAATAAATATAAGTCTGGTAGGTCAGTGGTTTGAACCCAGGCAGATTCATACCAAAGACTTTAATAATAGTATCTGATGTTTCCTTGCTTGATGCTCAGCATTTAAAAGAACTGGCAAACAACCATTTGTTGGCCATCTTTCCACAGGATTGATGTGCCTCATGGCCTCTGGTTACCTTCATGATCAGATTTCTCCAAACATCCCTATCCTGCACTGCTTCCCAAAGCTCTGGCAGAGCCAGCTTGGTTGCATCCTTTATCCCATCCATCCAGCACATACATGGTCTGCCTCTTCTCTCTTTTTTTCCCCAACCATACCCAGCATGATTGATTTCTCCAAGACTTTTGCTTTCTGCATGCATGTGTCCAAAGTATGACAACTTCTGTTTTAGCATCAGCCCTTCGAATGCACATGGTGGTCTCATTTCTTTAAGCACTGATTTATTTGTTATTCTTGCAGTCCATGGAAGTTTAAAAATTCATCTCCAAAACCGCATTTCAAAACTGTCAATCTTCTTCCTTTCTTTCTTCTTTACTCTTCACGACTCACATCCATACATTGCAACTGGAAATACCACGGCATTCACCGGCTTCCTCTTGGTATGTATTTTTACATCTTTGTCATTCCAGATCATTGTTCATCCTGACATTGCTGTTCACCCCATTGCTAACCATATATTAATTTGTCGTCCCCATTCTCCACTCACTTCAATTTTAGAACCCAGAAAAATATAACTTTCCACTATTTCCACGTGATTGTCTCCCAATCTGGACACATCGACCTTCTCAGGTGACAAGGTTTTAGTCTTTTTTTTCAGTTTATAAAGACCAAATTTTTCACTTTCCTTCTTTAATGTCTGCAACTTTCATTGAATCCTCTTAACTTTCCACCACAGAGTAGTATGATCAGTACAGCTTAGATTATTGGTACATCATCCTCCAATCTTGACTCCATCGTCCATGTCATCCCAGTTTGATTTCCTCATAATGTGCTCACAATACAGATTGAACAAGCAATGGGAGAGAATTCACCCCTATCTGTCTAACCATTTTTCCATCTCCAAACCATTCTGTCTCTCCATACTCTCTTCTTACTGTAGCTTCTTGTTTAGTAAACAGGCTTATCAGACACATCAAGTGCTCTAACATCCCCATTTCTCTCAGGATAATCTACATCAATCAATGATCACCACAATTGAAGGCTTTGCTATTTTTATTTTTTTTACAAGAGAGCCGTGTGTGTTTGTGTTTGTGTTTGTGTGTGTCGCCATTTTTACTAGGGATTGCCAAATGGATCTTTGTCAAACTTTTAGAGGTTCTTTGGTGAGTGTTTGGGAGTGTTTTGGGCAAAAATATAATTTGAATATTTAGAAAACCAAAGTTGGATTATTTTGAATTATTATTTTTTTTAATCACTCTATCATGCCTAAGTCTTTGTAGTAATGTAAAAGGTAGTATTAAATGATCCCCGACATCATCCTTGGTGGTGTTTTAGGCCCCAACAAAAAATAGAAAACAACAAACAATTTGATTGCTTCAAAATGTCAAGATTAGAACAGCACCAGGCAATGCCCAGTGCTGTGAACCCCAGGTAGTATTCTATATAACAGAGATACACCTTCTTTTGATATTCCCTTGCTTTTTTGTGTATACACCAACTAATGCTGGCAGACAGGACACTCAGTTTTCACATCTGAGGGATGGCACACACATTGATGAATATTCCTGCAATGTGAAACACCAGGATGACAGTTTATAGGTGGGCCAAGATTCAAACTCGAGCTAAACAGTTCAGATGTGAGTGCGCATACCTCTCGGCTATCCTTTCAGCTCCTGGGTCACAGGTGAATAAGAGCGAATGAGTTAAGAGGCAGGCCACCTTTGTCTTGCATGTCTAGAATTTTTTTTGTGTACCAAATGTATCCTTTTATTTTAATCAGCTATCACCCAAAGCTTACTCTTGGATATAGTGTCAAAGGAATCCTCTCTTCGGAAAATTTTATCTGTTTAAGTTCTGAAGGCATCAGTGATGGATTACTCAGGTCCTGCTATCGTGAATTTTAAATCTTCACTTTCTCCCATTATACTCAAAAAGTCTTCCATCAATTTTTCAATTAGTGGGGCAATTTAATTACAAAATTATGAATCGAGTACTGCCTTGTCAGCTCCCTGTCCAATGAGGAACATTTGGTAAGCGAATACTGCATCAGCTCTCAGGTCATTCCTATTGTCGAACTTCTTTGATTTATGATCGGAAACAGGACAGCTCGGTGGTCATGTGTAACCTCTGTCAAAATCTCGCATATGGTCTTGGGCTTGATTCTTTGAAGAATCAGATACAAGTAAAAGTGCCATCAGGTGCCCTGGACCGAGAGAGACATTGGACCATAATGATCTATTTGAGAGGCATAAGGTCATTGAGCAGCCTATATCTTGGAGGTGACTTTGCTGTGTTTCCTGTATTTTTGATGGTAATTGTCTCATTGTATATTGAACGACAAACAGTACAAGAAGCATTACAAAAGTTCGTACGATACCCCGAACAATTTTGTGCACAAATACGAGGACATCATGACTAACCTCTAGTCAGGTCATTTTCACAGTTCCACCATTCAACATGCAAGGGTAGATCATTGTGGCATCAATACTTGAGCTTTGCTCACCATTACTCGAAGATAAGCCTCATTTTAGGGTTTTTTTTGTAAAGAAAGCTATCCTTAATTTTTTTTTTCTTGTAAATTATTATTCAGATATTTGTTCCTCATTTTGTTTTGCTGTAGGTCTCCATTCCTTTAAAGTTTTCTGTTGGTATGAAACTTTACCCTGTTCTTTCCTCAGTTGTGAAATTGGTCCTTTTTAGCCATACAACTGGTCGATAGGATAGTGCAGATGAAGCACATGTACCTTTCACCATCTTCTTTCATATTGAAGCATATGGCAGAGGGTAGCCTCACTTTCTGGAGGTGCATCTGAGCTGCTGATGTAGTTTAAGCAGGAATTTGTAATTTGTTCTTGATGCTGGTCATACCTTGCCGACTCTTCATGAACGACACTGTGGGATCTTTAATGCCCATGAACCAATGCTAGCAGACGGGATGCCCTGTTCAAAGCTGGCTGAGATTCAAACCCAGGTTCAGAGATGAGTGTGCATACCTCTCGGCTATCTTGCCAGCCTTCACTTGCCTTTAAGTTGTTTGGTCTGCGTTTGATTTCCCACCTGACTATAAATCCCCCTATACATATAAAACTGCCAGATTGATGCTTCACAGGCAGGGTGTTCATCAAAGTACTCCCTCCCTCGGATGGACATAAATGTGGGTGTCCCGTTGCTAACATCAGTTGATGGACGTGGACGTTGAATATCCCACGTTGTTCTTACAGAAGAGTGGGCGAGTTATCGCCTGCACCCAGAACATATTTCAAATTCCTGCTGAAAATCATTTTCAGTTGAACCTTGGGCCTGGCCTGCTAGTTTGTAAAAGACTCTGCCAAAAGCCTTTCCTGATTGACCTGCACAAGAAGGTGTGAATAGTTGGTACTGTTAAAAAATTTTGTAGTTTAGGTACACAGCAAATTAGTTCAAGTGAAAACATGTGCGAAACATCATCTATTAATAATACATGGTGAGGCAACTTCTCAGGTTCTCCTGTCAAAGGACAGAACTATACTGTCGGCATGACCAACTGTAAGTGCTGATGTAGTTATACACGAGGTCAATAAGGGCACTCAGTGTGAACCCTTGACAAGTACCTCATATACATTTGATTTAGAAGTCACTTATGGTGGCAAGATGCCCATGTCTAGAAAAGTGGGGGAAGATGTCTTTCCCATTTGCTTATATACAACCTCATTGGTCCTTATGTACTATATGCTGAGCATTTTTTATTTTTAATTGGCCCCACTATACTGCAGTGGGGATTGGGAGTGGTAGGGTCAGACATATTGTTCCCCCTTACCTCTGACTATATTTTTTAAAATTGTCAGGATGCCTGAATTGTACGTCATCTTCTTTCTTTTAATGGGCTTCATGTCCAACTGTTTTCTTCTTCTCTCTTGCACATAAGTCTTTGCTAATACCTTTGTGCACACACCAACTGAAGCATATCCTACTTCCGCCAATGTTCCCCTATGCACTTTCTTCACTACCCTTAATTCTATTCTGGCATCCCATTCGCAAGACATCGTGTTTTGTACCATGCTGATAGAAGGTAAATTTCTTCCAGCAAGAATGGCACTCGGTAGAGCACATACCTCCGGCAAGCTGAACAGTTTACGTTAATCATCCCACTGAGGCCAGATCTGTACCCAGACCTGAACCAAAATCTAATCGGATTGTTCTTGTCACCGAACCAACTCATCCATCTAGTTTTGTCATAATCCGTCCACAACTTTTTGAAATACCATGCTCGACATCGTTTAGGTCCCATCTCTCAATGGTGAAGAATTACTTTTAAAAATCATAAAAAATTCTCGTATTCGAATCCGGATCTTTCCCAAAATTTAATCAATTCGCCCTTGTCACACACCCAAACCTGTCAACTGAGTTTTATCCAAATCCTTCCATAACTTTTTGAGATATCTTGCTCACAGACAGACAGACAGACACCAAATTGCATTTCTTTAGTATGATAACTCCTGGACAACTCTAAAACTTAACAATAATTAGAGATATCGTTACGTTTCAAAAACGTCTGAGAATGCTGCATATGTACTGTTATATCCACAGCGTTGACTCGTATATCACCACAAGTTTGTGAATTTGGTAGGTTTATTCTCATCAGCCAAAGCTCTCCAATGTGCATGTGTGGAGCCTGCAACACCCCCACCATACCACACCATCAACTTGGGTACAAAATAGATGGAGCTATGCTAAAGCATATAAGACACAGCAACTTCCCCATGTAATATATAATAAAAAATAATGTAAGCAAACATGTAGTTTAACAAGTGGGGGTCTCAGCACTCATTTGTCAAGAAAACCAACTAGTGAAAATCACATTTAGTAAATTATTTTTTCCTTCTAGCTTGTCTATATTGCAGTCCTTAAAAGACTTCCCTGGTAACTAATTACATGATGCACACTGCTGGGTGACCCAAAGTATTTCTTGAACTATTTTAATATACAGGTTTTATTAGGGAGAATAATCATCTTGATTATTCCTGTAAAGACTGCCTAATAAAACTATTTAACACTATCATTTGCCCGAAATCGTCTTCAATCTGCTTGGAAACCACCCAACATCACCGCATTACATAAAATGGTGCAAAAACCTATCCCCTTAACTACAGACCTATCAGCTTGCTATCAATCATGAGTAAGTAAATGATGTAAATATGAAGGTGTAATCACAATTATGACGTAGTTGCTCTTCATGTCTCTTCCACACAAAACCACTCACTCACATGTTATAGCTCCTTGGACTAATGACCCAAATGGCCCAGGAACCCGGTGTGGACAGTTTTCCAAAATTCCAGGTGAACACAAGTTGACCTTGATGGAACTTTGGGGCATATTAACGGTTATCTTGGAACATTTTCACTTGCTGTTTTGTTTGGGTAGCTCTGAGCTTCATGAATCTTATTCTATTTTGTCTGTTTATTAAGAGTTCTGAAGGTGATTTCCCAAATGAAGTAGGTGTGGCTTTGTATGTCAATAAGAATCTGTTCAATTTGGTTTGTAAGTGCTCTCCAGTCTTGGTAATTTTTTTCCTTAAAATGACACAAATAATGTTCTGCAAAATTGTTAGTACCAAACCCCAGGGTGCCCTGGGGCAATAATGTTATGTTCAATTATTTCACCATAAGAAACTCCTGGAACTCAGCACTAACAAATTGGCTGCTGTTGTCAGTCAAAAGGTGCTCAGGCAGACCAAAAACACTGAAAATATGATGGAGGCTTTGAATTATGTTTGTGGCGGTAATGTTCACCATGGGGATTATTTCCAGGTACTTTGAATAAGCATCCACCAGTACAAAAAACATTTTGCCATTGCAAGGACCGGCAAGGATTAAATGAAGCCATTTCTAAGGACCAGCCGGCGAAGAAAAGGATGCTGGCTAGCTCCCCGGTAGAGCCTTCACATTCTCCTGACACATAACACGATTTCACAGTACTCTCGAAGTCTGTTGATATTTGGGTATCATACGTATCTCCTGGCAATTTGTTTCAATTTTACCATGCCTGACTGTTCAGTTTGTGGAACCTTCCACAGAATCTTCCACAGTTCAGCTCTCTGTGGAATCTTCCACAAAGATGTGGGAATAACCACACGAGAATCCCACACTATGATATTATCAACAAGGTTTTTTTTGTATGCAAAGTCAAGGGTATGGAAGAGCTAGAACACAGAATGGATCAGGATAGAACAGAACAAAAGGAACAGAAGGAGAGGGGGAAACACCAAAAGCAGGGCCAATGGACAAAATAGATGGAGATGGACAAATAAGGCATGTGGGGAAGAATGAGGGGTACGAGAAGATGCAGGGGTTGGACAAGATTGATACAGAAGCATACTCTCAAGAAGGAAAAACTGAGGAAAACAAAAATCAAGTTGCGGATGAAGGCCCTGTAGTTTGATTATTGTTCCGGTCTGCCAATGAAGGAATTTGCACAATTGAAGATGCCCAGTTGGAACCTGGTTTTGGAGGCCAACTTTGAAATGTGGTTTGCTCAGGATAGATCATGACGGATAGTGAGACGCAAGAGTTTGAGTGACTGCATTTCTTCAACAGGATTGTTAAGAAAGTATATGTGAGCGTTTTTCAGATGGTAGAGAGACCGAGACCGAGACCGAGACTTGCCAGTATTGAAAGACATAGTTCAAGTGTTTGACCAGGTTGTGATTTTATCAAGGTCTAAAGATATGGAAGAGACTGCTGATGTCTATCTGAAGGATTGGGGATGTCACAACAGAGGGTGGAGTCATCAGCAAATAAATAAATTGGAATTTCAGAGTCAAAGAGATCATTGATGAAGATCAAGAATAGGTTGGGGCTGAGAACACTGCCTTGGGGCACTCCACCCTTGAAGGAGAGGAGATGAAAGGATTCCATATCGAGCCACGTTGGTGACAAGAGTAGAGGACGCCAGTAACCCAAGAGTGGAGTTGGCCTTGGATGCAATAGGCAGAGAGTTTGAAGAGCATGGTGAGCTGCCAGACTATATCAAAAGCTTGAGATATGTGAAGAGCGAACGGCCTTCATCTCATGTCTGATATCGAGGGTCTTCATCAATTGTGGGAGAGTATAAGCAGCATGTCTCAGGTAGAGTGAAATGACGTGAATCTGAATTGGTGATTTGAGATGAGGCCGTTGGAGAAAAGGAAGGATTTCATATCAGCTGTGATTATGTATTCTGTGACATTACTCATGACTGGAAGCAAGCTGATAGATCTGCAGTTAAGGGGATAAGTTTTTGCACCTTGTTATGTAATGTGGTAATATCGGGTGATTTCCAAGCAGATGAAAGATGACTTAGGGCAAATGATAGGATGAAAAGGGCAGGAAGGAGATTTGCAAGAGCAGCAGAATAGGTTTTTAGGACATGTGGGCTGATGCTGCCCAGTCCAGTTGTGAAATGAGTGTCGAGGGTTCCAGTCATTTGCTGTGATAAGGATGAATTTTCAATCCAAATATGTGTTATGAAATTAAGCACTTTGCTGAGAAAATCTTTTTTGTTGCAGCCATGTTGACAGCAGCTTTCACAATCTCATCATTTTTCACCAAGATTACTTCAACAGTTACTTGTTCAAGGCATGTTGGATCACTGTATGTGTTTTTGCAAGAGGAAATCCACATAAACCTTTTCCTTGCCCCAACAGTAAGGACCACCTCTTCATTCTTGCTGACGCTAACTGTGACACTGGTTTATGCTCTTTAGAAAGAGTTACCAGAGGTTTATGGTCCATCATTAGTGTGAAGCATCTCCCCAGAAGGTATTGTCAATTTTGCCGCACCAACCACTATTCCCAATGACTCCCTCTCGCTCTGGAAATAGTTTTTCTCCACATCATTCAGAGTTTACGATGCATAGGCCACTGACTTTAACTCACCACATTGACTGGTTTGACATAGGACTGCCCCAACACTGACAGAGGATGCATGAACTTGAAGAACCAAGTCAGCATCAGGGTTGTTATGATGTAGCACACGACTTGAGCACAAAGCAGCCGGTTTATTTTTTTTGGAAGCTTGTACAATGATGACATGATTATGTTGAAATCCCGAACAAAACGCCAAAGGAAATTTGCAAGGCCAATGAATGACTGCAATTCTCACATGTTTTCGGGTGCTGCTGCCTGTTGAATTTTTTTTTCAAGCTTCTATTTCATAGGAAAAATTTCTGTAGCCAAAATAACAACCCCAAAATATTCAATCTCATCCAGCATAAGATAGGATTTGTCACGTTTTAAGGTTATTCCATTTTCCTCCAGCCTTTTCAAAACCCTGTGAGTTATTTTAAAATGGTTGTTATCCCTATACCCGTCACCAACATATTGTCAATGTAAATACAGCACCCAGGGAGATATTTTGGCAAAGTCTCTGGTATGTTGAAATATGGGTACGGCACTATTCACATCAAACAAGAGCCTTCGGTATTGGTACAACCCCTGGTGTGTATTTACCGTAACATACTTCCAGCTCTCAAGAGCCAACTGTTATTGGTGGTAAGCCTGAGATAAATCAACATTTGTTTACTTCTTTCTTCCTGATAGTTTGTTCAACATTTCTTCCAGGCTAGCGAATAGGTATTGCGTCAACTCGGAATATTGTGCCAGAATAGTCACCACAAATCCAAAACTGGCCATCAGGTTTGATGACCGGCACAGTGGAGGATGCCCATTCCGAGTGCTGAACTTTCTCAGTTACACCATCCTTTTCAAGCATTTCCAGTACCTGATCAAACTTTTTGCGGATGGCAAAAGGAACAATTCCAGACTTCATAAATACAGGGTTATCGTCCTGCACCTTCAGAGTAACCTTTACCCCTTTCTACTTCCCCAGGGTATTACTGTTAAATAAATCAGGGTATTACCTTTTGAAGTCATCGGTGATGATGGGAACAGAAATATTGAAGATATTGTTACGAATTTGGGAATTCGATTGCACACAACATACAGTTTCCTTTAGTCAGCTATGTCGATAAGTGCTTGTTCCCTAGATAGCTCACCTTCCATCGTTTAAATGTTCATAAACCAATTAGATGCGCTGCGGATCGATTTAATAGTTAGGGAACGAACAATGGAGACATCCCTCCCACTCTTCTGCGAAAGGAAGAAGAATCCTGCCGTCCCGTGACTCATGACTCAACAACTCCCTCCACCCGTGGTTGAGCGGGGGGATGGAGCACGAGGGCATGAGTCACGCCGGGATCGGGGGAAGGGCGGAGAAGGATAAGAGGAGATCTTTTTCTTTTGTTCAGGGCAGAGTTGGAAGGGCAGAGTTGGAGAAGGGAGTTGAGGGAGTCGTTCAGCCGTCGGGTCCTGCTTGGCTTGCGTTAGGGTTGAGGCTTCGGAAGCTTTTTGCTTCGGCTGGCTCAGTGAGCTTCGGTGCGGCCTGGCTCGAGGGGAGGCTTTTTGCTTTGATGGTTCCATGAGCTTCGGCTTCTGCTTGGCTCGGGAGAGCTTTTTGCTTCGAGCTGCTTTGCTTGGAAGGAAGTTGAGCCGGTCGCTCGGCTCGAGCTGCGAGTGGTGGCTTCTTCTTCTTCTTGGTTCGTGGAGCTCTTTGTTCTCCATTTTGGTTCCCGCTTGGTGCGACTCATCGACCTCTTCGTGGAGGTGGTTCCTCGGGGAAGCGACGCATCGACGGGAAGGTTCGGCGCCTCGTCTCACCAGCACATGTTGAGAAGCGAGGGAGGTGGTTCCTCGGGGAAGCGACGCATGACGGGAAGGTTCGGCGCCTCGTCTCACCAGCACGTGTTGAGAAGAGCGGGAGGTGGTTCCTCGGGGAAGCGACGCATCGACAGGAAGGATCGCGCCTCGTCTCACCAGCACATGTTGAGAAGCGCGGGAGGTGGTTCCTCGGGGAAGCGACGCATCGACGGGAAGGATCGCGCCCTCGTCTCACCAGCACGTGTTGAGAAGCGCGGGAGGTGGTTCCTCGGGGAAGCGACGCATCGACGGAAGGATCGGCGCCTCGTCTCACCAGCACGTGTTGAGAAGCGTGGGAGGATTCGCGGGAGCTCGGGAAGGATCGCGGCTCGGCGATTGGATCCAGCTCGCTCTCGCTGGAGCCCGGGTCCGAACAACTTGAAGACCACATGAGGTGGAGAGGTTCGAGATAGGCTCTGGGTTTCAGCTCACCTGTCCTCCGAGCTGGAGCTCATTATTAAAGGCCTCTGCCACCATTTCTTGGTGTGTGTGTGTGTGCGTACGTTGTCCGTGGGCCCGTCTAATAAGTAGAACTGCTGTTCAGTGCAAGTGATTGATACTAATAAGTAGACGGTTTGTAGTTCTTTTGTCGTGCTTTTGTTGCTTGTATAATTGCATACGTGTTTTGCCTTGTTTCATTACATACGTGCTTTATTATAACAATGTCCTTGTGTGAATGTAAACCTGTTCGTTGCGTCCATTCCCTCATTGAACGGCCCCATCTTGCTCTCGGAATATAGTTGGTTTTTAAATAGCCGATAAATAGAATCGGGTCC
>CM068961.1:89535973-89557204 GCA_035128595.1 Eptatretus atami
AACGCTGGACTGTTCTGAAGTGGCCAGCAATTAATTCAGATCTAAATCCCAACAAACACCTGTGGGGAGATCTGAAAACAGCAGTTGGGAGAAGGCACCCTTCAAATCTTTGGAGAACTGGAACAGTTTGCACAACAAGAGTGGGCCAAACTGCCAGTCGAGTGGTGCAGGAAGTTCATTCATGGCTATCAGAAGTGCTTGACTGCAGTTATTTTGTTCAAAGGCTGTGTGCTACCAAATATCAAGTTGAGGGTGTCAATCATTTTGCAATGCCATTTCTTTTTATTTTCTGATTTAAAAAATATATATATATATATTATATATAATATATATATATATATAATATATATATACTAAGTTCTGAATCAAAAACAAAGGTTCTGTAATATGAACAGTGAAATAAAGAATTGTTAAACCAAATATTTTTGTCAATTTCAACTTATTTTTAGAGAAAATTGTGAATTACTTGAAAAAAAAGTCAAGTTTGCCAATATTTTTGACCACGACTGTGTGTGTTTGCAAATGTTGAGCATCCTGATTGACCGATGCAGCTCCCCAAAAGTCACATTTCGTTCAATAACAGGGAATAAGCAGGTTTTGGGCCAGACTGGCATTTGAAAATATATTAGCAAAACTGGAATTATCACTTAAATCGTGTTTCTGCAGGTCAGTGGAGACAGTGATACCCTAACACGCACTAACCGTCATGCACAATTGGTGAGTCTTTTGGGGGTAGTGTGTGGGTGGTTCAGATGGGGAATGATGCTTTTAATTGTGTTAGAAATTAATGTTTAGGTAAGCATGTGCTCTTTTATTGTTACCATTATGAACATTGTGTAAAGTGAAGCTGATTTATTCAATTTTATTTCCATAAAGTTTTTCAGTTTACTTGGATTGTATACGTTCACCTAAAGCTGTGTGTTATTTGCAGGGAGATGGCAGTATAGCTCAGTTTGTAGTTTGCACACTACTGAGCTGTCTGGTAATAGATTTGGTACTTACACAGCTTAATCCAACAAAAATTCTATCCTGGTCCATTGTTGGCAAAAGGGTACAGCATCACTGCCCTCCAGATGTAGATGAAAGCACACTTCCCTGTAAGAATGTAGTTTGTGGATGTTAAAGCCACAATATATAGTATCTCAAAAAAGTAGGCCATCATGTACTTGTGGCCTGTGCTAAATCTGCCTTCAGATTAAATGGGTTGTGTATACAAAGGGATTGTGGATTTTAATCGAGATGTTAAGTTATTGGAAGTAATGGGATTTGTACAGGGCCTTGAGCTGTCTAGCGTGGGTTTGAATCTCGACCCAGCTATAAACTTTTGGCCTGGTGTTTATCAGGCAGGGGGAGGCATCAATGTACAGCGTGTGCCATCCAATCAGAGGACATAAAGCTGGAGGACCAGCCGACCAGCACTGAAAGGGGAAGGGTGGGAGTGTTGGTGGATGTTAAAATCCTTGTCTTTCACAAAGAGTAGACGAGTTATTGCCGGCAACCTGAACAAATTCAGAATCCTTGCCAGTCAGCCGCCAGGCCTGGCCAGCCAGTTCGTGAAAGACTTGACACTGAACTGTGAAACCCCACTGTTCACCCCAACCCCCACCCTCAGCCAACTCCACAAGTAGGTAGGCATGATTGATGCTGTTAAAGAAGAAGTAGAAGAATGGGATTAGTATATAGAAGATGAAGCAGTTAAAGGATTAAATTTTAATAGGTGGTGGATATTGCATGGCTTTGATGAATGAAATGGTCTCCTGGGTCAAAAATTTCCCTGTCCATCCTTGTAAAGGAAAGCATTACAATATAATTAAAGGAGAAATAATTATGTGTAACAATTGTCATTCTATCTTTCCTTATCCCTGACAACACCTGCAACAGTGAGTATATAATTGACATGTGAGAGATTGAACTTGGTGTGTAAAATGGACTTAGCCATGTTCACACTAATCTTGATTATTAGGTGGAGAGTTTGCCCAAGAAGCGCAACTTTGAATCCAACAGGATGCGTTCTTCCCTCCGTGAACGAACTCCTGCAGATTTGGAAAACATCATCGCTAACTCATCTTCACTCACAAGTGAGACGACACTCTTGTCTATGTGCATGTTGCCCTGAAATGGAATGAATTTTTCCTTTTTTTATATTCCTTGTTCTCCTGAGGATCATTTCAGGTCCTATTTTCATTTGACCAAATCTGACTGATAGGGGAGAGCATGGCTGCAGTATCATATCATGTACTGTATATAGATGTCATATTGTCTTTGTGGGTATTGGTGTCTCAATGAAGTGCACTATCGTTCACAAAAGCACGAACGTAAACCATGACATTTCCAAACGTGTAAATTTCGGGATGATGGTGCATCCATGCATGTTAGACCCACCAAACGCATCATGGTATATGTGATGCAACGTGGCTGAGTGGGTCATCACATCAAATTAATAGGTTTTCATTTATGATCGTCCTGCATATTTTAATTTGGAAATCTATTTTTCCATGATACATTGATCACTTCAAATATTCACAGCAAATAAAGAAAATTAATGAATATGTTTGTGTGTTTCATATAAATAAGATAGGCTAGGGTTGAGGGAATGCAATGTTTGTGGGTAATAAAAGGAGGGAAACTATAAACTCATATTTCAAAACCTAAGAGTTGCTGATCATTATTATTTTTTAAAGGGCTGGAAGGACATCTTCATTCGCCTGTGAATTGTTGGCAGCTTGAGTTTCAATCCTGACCAGGTGATAAACTGTCTTGGTGTTTTGCAGGCAGGGCAAGGCATCAATGTGTGTTGCATCCCTCGGTTGGATATTAAGTCGGAAGGCCAGTCTACCAGCACTGGTCGTTTGTGGACATTAAAGATCCCTCGTGTCGGTATCTTTCGTGCAGAGTAGGCGGGTGATCTCTGGCACCCTGAACAAATTACAAACTCCTGCCCCAGCTGACTGCTGGGAAGGCAACACCAAACCACCCAGCATAAGCCTTGCCATGTCAGTGCTCAGGTGCACTGAGGCTGTAGAGAGAGAGAGTCCCGTATATTGTTGATGATAGCTTCTTTTTCAATACATGGTCAAGGCTCATGGAAGACCTAGGACACAGAACAGGTCAGGCCACAATATAACAGAGACAAGCAGGAGAAAGGGGAAACGCCAACAGCAGGGCGGAGGAGAAAGTAGATGGAGATAGACAAACAAGGGATACGGGTTAAGATGAGGGGTAGGGAGAAAGCAATGGGTGGACAAGATGGATACATAAACAAAATCTTGGGAGGGGTGGGGGTGGTTTAATGGGTGTAGAAAAATGATGGTTTTGGAGGGGAAACCTGGAGAGAAAATGAGATTGAAGAGGTATGGAAGGTGGTTCCACAGGTGGGAGAAAAGAGGAATAAATGAGTGGAGGTGAGCACTGGTTCTCGATTCAGGCAGTTTCACTACGAGGGGTTGCTGTTGATCACGTGTGTCCTGCAGATACCTGGGGCGAGGGGGTGGGGGGGGGGGTAAAACACGGAGATGGCAGAGGGTGCAAGACCAAATGACACAGAAGAAGACAGAGAGATCACCGACCTGTCGGTGATGGCAAAGTATTAGGCCCATAGACTCAGCTTCATAGCGAGAGATTCCAATGATCTTGAAAGCCTTGAATAATACGGCGTCAAGCTGAGCAATATGTGAGGGAGGGGAGCCAGCCCTGAGGGGGGATCACACCCACTTAATATATTAATACGTGCATCAGAAATCAGCAAAGGCAACTTTGTCTGTGGAGGCAGCCATGCCTTCTAATTTGCGGTAACTGGTTGCAACCTCCACCTGACATCAATGTCAAAAAACCTTGTCGATGTCAAAATGTCAAAAAACGTCAAGACATCAACGTTAAAAAAATGTTTTGGACTGACTGACTCAGAAAGGCGAGGACCAGCGAACTGCACAGAAATCTCTGACATTCCCTCCTATGTGTTTACAGCCTTTACGTTAAATGTTGTTCATATGTACAACATAGCTGTGGGTTAGCATCAGTTCTCTCAGGGCGTGCTCGTGCCGCTGATGCAGTGCACCCTGAACTTCAGAGTGGAAATTTGTAACTAGGTCAGACTGCTGGCGATATCTTGCCTACTCTTCGCGAAGGACCCACTCTTACTTGCTTACTCTTAGCATTACGTGGTATCCACCAGGTTATGTGAGTGTGGCAACCACTAGGTAATGCTAGCAGTAAGAACATCCAGTTCAAAGTCCATCCGAGGGACGGCACACACATCGATGCATCTGAAAGCTAGTTTAAAGTCCATCCCCTCCCCTGCCTGAATCTAAAACACCAGGATGACAGTTTATAGCTGGGTTGAGAATCAAACCCAGGCTAGATAGCTCAGAGGCCTCCAGGCTATCCTGCCAGTTCAGCCTTTATGGTGCTTTTATCCAACACGCAAGGTGAAAGATTTCAACAGTGATCACATGAAGGAAGTGATCCTTTGTTTTTGAAATTTTAGTTTCGTTTCCCTTTATTTAACATCTGACAAAGTTACTGCTTCCAAAGACCTAAATACTGTACCACACTGACTGCAAATGAATCATCATAAGTGCACGGAAATGGACTAACTTCGATAATGTGTGACTCATAAATGGAACTGTTTAATTTGTTTCATTGCAACACCTGTATTCCCATAACAACCGAAGATTTATAGCTCGAGGTGGAGTTTCCTTTTTGTCATTCTTGAGAGAAGATACTTGTGCAGACATGTCCATGGAATTCTTGCCAAGGAACTGTATATTTGGAAGTGATGCGTGGTGTAGACGCCCTTTAATGGCCGAAAGAAAACCCCAAACACCTGCACACAGTTTGATATTAATGAGGGTTAAATAGTGCCGATCAGCCCTGACCCATGTGTGTTTTTCCTCATTTTGTAAAGCTTGATAAGTGGCTGTTGCTTTTACCTGTAAATTCAGGAGTTACCATTATTGCATTCTTTAGATGAAGGTAGCTGGGTGTGTGTAATTGCATATACAGTGCCTTTAGAAAGTCCACACCCCCTTTCAAAATCTTCACCTTTTGTTGCCTTAGAGCCTGTAATTAAATTACATTCAATCAGACTTTTACCTCCTTTATTTGCACATCGTAACCCACAACTTCCAAGTGAAAAACAAATTCTACAAATTTCAGAAAATTAATAAAAAATACAAAACTAGAATATCTTGATTGGATACGTCATTACCCCCTTATAATAGCAATTGTAAATAAGCTCAGGTGTAACAAATGACCTTCAAATTCACACACCAAGTTAATTGCCCTCCACCTGTGTTAAATCGAAGTGATTCTGATTATTTAAGAATATAATCAATTGTTCCTGGAGGTTTCCTCTGCTGGGTAGTGCATTTCACAGCAAAGACTTGACCATGAGCACCAAGTAGCTTCCAAAAGACCTCTGGGATAAAGTTGTGGAAAGGCACAGATCAGGGGATGGGCATAAAAATATTTTAAAGGCCTTGAATATCCCTTGGAACACAATCAAGACAATCATTTAAGAAGTGGAAGGCGTATGGTACCACCAAGACCCTGCCTAGATCAGGCCGTCCCTCCAAGCTGGATGACCAAGCAAGGAGGAGACTGATCAGAGAGGCTACCAAGAGGCCAATGGCAACTTCTAAAGAGCCACAGGCCTTCATGGCAAAGACTGGTTACTATTTGCATGTGACAACAACATCCCAAGCACTCCACAAGTCTGATCTGTACGGTAGGGTGGCAAAAAGGAAGCCCTTACTCAAAAAAGCCCACCTTGAGTCCCGTTTGAGGTATGCAACAAACCACTCCGGAGATTCTGAAGCCAAGTGGCAAAAAGTGTTGTGGTCTGATGATACCAACATGTAATTTTTTGGCCTAAATACAAAATGTTACGTTTGGCGCAAACCCAACACAGCACATCATCCAAAGAACAGCATCCTGACTGTGAAGCATGGTGGTGGCAGCATCATATTATGAGAATATTTCTCATCAGCGGGGACTGGAGCACTTGTCAGGATAAAAGGGAAAATTGGATGGAGTAAAATACAGAAATATCCCAGAGAAAAACCTGCTGCCTTCTGCAAGAAAGCTGAAATTGAGACTGAAGTTCACCTTTCAGCATGACAACGACCCAAAGCACACAGCCAAAGCTACACTGGAGTGGCTAAGGAACAAAAAGTTAATTGTCCTTGAGTGGCCCAGTCAGAGCCCCGACCTAAATCGCATCAAAAATGTGACATGACTTGAAGATTGCTGTCCATCAACTGATTGCAACTTGACTGAGCATAAACAGTTTTGTACAGAAGAATTGGCAAAAATTGCCCAATCAAGGTGTGCAAAGTTGGTAGAGCACTATCCCAACAGACTCACAGCTGTAGTTGCTGTGAAAGGTGCTTCCACCAAATATTAACTCAGGGGGGTGGGCACTTATCCAACCAGATATTCTAGTTTTGTATTTTTAATTAATTTCCTGTAATTTGTTGAATTTGCACCATCAAATATAGTTTACAGATAAAATAAGGAAATTAATGTCAAATTTACAGTCATGCAACTTCCAACTTTTATCATAGCTTCCACACAGACGTCAACTTTCTGTATTTCTGTAATGTTATAAGTATGCCAAGCATTTGATGACAATGTCAACACTTACCTACTTTCTCAAATCCAATACAGATCATACCTGCCACACCTCTCCTCATTACCCCTGTGCATGCAAAGCGAAAAGCGTGCTAAAGCAATTGGTTCATGTCTGTCTTTCTGTCCACAAATGTCAGTTTATGACGAGGACCAACTTATTTAAATTGAATTATATTTTGAACGTGAATCGGAAAAAGGAAGCGAAAAACAAACCTACCGTTAAACATTACTTTGGTTCTAAATTCGTCCTAACCGCACATGTGCAGAGAGGATTGAGACAATATTTTTCCTCTGCCTGGCAGTTGATCCTTTGAACCCTGAGCTCCGTAGACTTTTGGTTCCCCCGCCCTGGGCTCACTGGATTAAAATCCGGCCGCTCAGGTGTTTGGAGCTTTGGAAAGCTGTCGGTAAACCGGCCGCTTGGGTATATGGAAGTTTGAATCGCGGCTGGCAAAATGGCCGCCAGGGTTCAAAGGGTGAAACAAAAGTAACAATCATTACAAACAGGAAACATACTATTTTTAAGGACATCATAAAGGACACATATAACAGGCATGAATAACTAATGTAACGTGTGAGGGTGATGTCATAGACAGTGTCAACGGCGGTACATTCCAAAATAAATTTATTTATACGACTTTTGATTGTATGACGGTGTTAAATTTATACGACATAAGTTATTCTTCATCATGGAGTGATATTTAAAAAAAATATATATATATATATATATATATCACGATATTTCAAAAAGTTATAAACGGTTAGGGACGAAACTTGCTGGATACGGCAGCGTGTGTGACAAGGAAGAAGTGATTCGATTTTGGTGAAGATCCAGATCCAGATACGAATTTTTTTAAATTTAAAGTGATTCTTCACCATTTAGAGATTGAGCCAAAAACGATATATAGCATGATATCTCAAAAAGTTGTGGACGAGTTATGACAAAACAAAGTGAAGCCGATTCAATTTTGGTTCAGGTCCGGATCCAAATTCGGCCATTCAGTGGGATAAAATCGTAAACTGTTCAGCCTGGCAGAGGTTTGCGCTCTACAGAGTGCAATTCTGGTTTGGTATACATTTGTACCACATGGATAACTTTCCTCTTCATGGCTCTGCTGCTGTCCTTCGAGATAACGAACATCTGTCAATTTATCATCTCGCTTTTTTTTTTTTCTGTACTCCTCGTGTATTGTAATTTACAATTCTGTTCCAACTTCTGTATTACAACAACACTTGATAATAATAACCAAGGATCAACAAGCTACAGTACCTTTTGAGAGAGAGAGAGAGAGAGAAAGAGAGAGAGAGAAGAGAGAGAGAGAGAGAAGAGAGAGAGAGAAGAGAGAGAGAGAGAGGAGAGAGAGAGAGAGAGAGGAGAGAAACAAAAACAAAACAATGCTTGTAAATCCAATTGTTTTGTAGGATTTAGAATGAATTCCAAAACAAAAGGTGATTAAGAAGTTGAGATAACCATTAAATGTGCACATTCATTGTGAATGAAGAGGAAGGGAGTTGTAATGTAAGGTCGGTATCAATGCAGAAAGCATTCTGCTTCCTGATGCCCAGCTTAGCTTGCCCAAACTATGTGATAACATTCTGTACATCTCGCAATCCCTCTAAAGCAACATACGTGCTGTTCATTCACCATCGGTGTTGCTGTCATTAGATATTTACATCTAGCAAGACATCTCAGTCGAGGGGCAGAAAGTGCAATTAAGCCACCCAGCATGTGTAGGGTGGGAATAACATCAGCATTTATATAGTGTATGCTTAAGTTGTTTGTTATCTTACCCTGCAATTTACCCACCTTGTTCTCAACGTCTTTTTCTCATCCTACCTCTGATGGACTTTGTCTGGGGGAGGTTACTGAGTGTGAAAGGGAGAGACAGTGGAAACTGGAAATGAATAGTGAAAATTCAATGGTAGCAGCCAACCTGAAATAGGCAATGTTAAAACTGAGGGATGGTTGGAGAACAAAACCATATCTACCCCCGTTCCCTCATCCGATGCTGTGATTTGAGAGAAGGTGGTGTGAGTGAGTGTCCCCATCCCCCCCCCCACCTCCCCTTCCCGGCTTCGACATGCACAGACACTTCACTTGCTGATCTTATGGCCTTGATCATTAAAATAAGAATTTTCAAATCGATTTTAATCAAAATTCTTTTTGTCCCCCTTTACATTGTAGTTGTGAAGATACAAATATAAAATTAAATTGTAATTGGGTTTGAATGCACACTGTAATAGCTTTATCATGATTGTATCTGAAATAATCCGCAAGTAGACAAATATCAGTGAATGGAGAACATGGAATAAAAATGCAACAGAAGAACAGTTTAAGCAAGCAAGATAAATAGTAAAAAAAAAAACAACAAAAAAACATTTTTCACTATTATTGCCAAGAGCGGATCTTGTTTCAGTTCTAAACATACTTCGCTTGAATCTGGCGATTGTGAACACCTGGTGATGGGAAGGATGGTGAGGAATGAAATAGAATTTGGATTATAAAGATGTACCATATCCTGAGGTGCCTTAATTACACTTCCATAACAACAACAATTTACACTCAGCCTGGGCTATCACTATACGTCGATAAATTGATGATGTATCCATCTGTGCTTTTATAGTGATTGTACACCTGGCACACTGGGTGAACTATTAAAGTTGCTATAGTACTATTCCTATGAAATATTTGCCTGGGCACATGACAAAGCACAAAAATGCAGCTCATGATTTTTAACTACACTGAAACGTACTTGCAATGGAAAAACTAGAGGCTGGTGCACATCACACAAACCAAGATTATCAGGAGTTGATGAATATTATGTCAGCTCGTCAATTGTGTCTTGTGAATACATTCAGCCCGATTTACAATAAAGTTTGGGTAGACACAAAATCTTTGCTTTTGACAACAATCTGCAATAGAAGATACAAGTGCAGCCAATCAGCTTGGTCACACAGATCATGTGGTCACTTCGGTTCCTAGTTTGGAAATTCTGCATGAAATTTTTGAGCAATGGATATATTTCAGAGCTTTGACATCGTACAAACCATTGTGTGTTAAGTCGGCACCTTCCTTGAAGACATACGTGCTCTTACAAAAGTACTTTCCAGAAGAGATAATCTTTAGCTCTCTCCCTTATTCTTGACAAACTACACATCGAAGTTGGCCTCCAAAGCCAGTCGTCGACAAGGTATCCTGCCATCATACAACAGTTTTTCCTTGGCACAACCCTGAACTAATTATCCAGCATTCAAGGGTCTTCATTCACAAATTGATTGGAGTACTTGCTCTCCCCTCAGGGCTGGTACCCCTGCCTCATACCTTGCCCAGCTTGAATACCAATAACGCAGACTTTCAAAATAATTGGTAACTCCCAACAATGGAAGCTGGAGTCGCTGAGCCTTCACTTCCACATCTCAGACAGGTCGTGGTCTATCTGATCTTCTATTAACCTCCTTTATGGTTCTTGCACCCTATGCCATGCTCCGTGCTGCTAGGACCCCACCTCTTTGTGAAACTCCCAAAATTCAGATTCACTGCTCACGCTCAATTATTTCATTCATGCTTTATTCTCCACTGTGGAACTAAGCTTTCTTTCTCAGTGTCTTCATATCTTATTCTCCTCTACGGCTTCAAGATGGCTGTTCACTCCCAGCCACATTCAAGTCATCCGACCAATTCACGACCTCATGATACATTTTCTTCCCTCATTAACCCTGCCGGCAAACAGCACTTCTTCCTTTCCATGGTTTAACTAAAAGGGGTAGCCTGGCAAAAAAAATTAACTTTCACCTTTTAAATTCATGCGAATAAGATTATTGAAATATCAGCTACTTTTTTCGTATTTTTTCAAAAACTGTGTTGCAAGTAAAGCAAAAGTGGTGTATAATTTATCAGACATACTGTTTGATAGGGTGATATATTACTGTTATTGAAAAAATGGAATATTTAAAAAACAAAGTACTGAATAAAACAACGTTTTTTTGAATCTAATCATATAAGAAACGGGAATTGAATTAGACCTCCACCATTATTATACGTTTAGAAGAAGAATATGGAGGAGGAAGAGTTTTATTTGCAATGTAAATTTTTACGGCAGCCATCTACTGTATCCTCACCTTACTCAACTATATCATACTGTTTGCGATTGGGCTTGATTGGTGGATCCCCGATAGGACAATTGTGGACTCACACAGGCAGGCAGGGACGTGATTTGGACGGATGGATGCAGGCATGCCGGCCGAGCCTCCTTTTATATTATAGATTGTGTTTTCTCCCCTGCACCCTCTTTTTTAACATTTTGTTTCGTCGATGAATTTTTCCTTCGGCTGCTATTGCTGTTTTTGAGTTTGTATCCAGCTTATTCACTCTCTATGTTCTAACTCCCACTTCCATTTGATGTCATTTCTTCCTCCGTACTGTCCCTTCTGTTGTGTCGCCACTACGCTGCTATATTGGTGTTACTCCTTTTCACTATGTTCTGCTTTGTTCTATTAGGTTCTGGTACATTCTGTGTTGGCTAGGCTCTTCCAAGAGCCTTGACTTCGTATCTAGAGAACATTGTATCTTTCCGGTACTTCTACATTAGACGGTCCCTGTGGCAGTGCGCATAAAGCGCAGCCTGAGCCGGCAGCCAGAGACGTTGTGGGCGTTTCCACCTGTTTTCAATACTGTTTGATTATTATTGTCGTTTTCACGCCTAATAAAGTGAATCGAAACAAATTGAACTCTGTTCTTATTTATAATCCAAACAACTTGATGCAGTCGAGTAAAGATCGTCGGTGCTGAGAGCGACACGACTGGGTGAAAAACGGACCACGAGAACGTCGACAGTGAGTTTGGATTTCTCGGGTACTGAACAATCTTCGCCCCAGGACACTGTTACACCACGTGTGTATCACCGAAAATTAGAACATTGTACTCCAGAATAACTGTTCCTATTGGCGCCGATGGAAAGCAGCAGTGCCCGATCGATGGTTTGTGACTATATGGCTACACAACGCAGAGGCGGCGGTGGTGGCGGCATGCTGAGTATACACGAGCCGCTGTGGCACGTCGCCGGCGCTCCCAGGGCGGCGAGGCTCGAATGCCAAGATGGATGAAACTCATGCGTTCCTCATAGCACTGGCGCGAACGGGCGAGGCCTGGGTCGTAGCTTCCTAACCCGCTTGGGGCCGAATACAAAACAGGTAGCTAAGCTTGTCGGAACCCGACATCGTCGCGCACTACTGGGTGCTGTGAGGAGGAGCTGGAAAGGACCTCACTCGCACGGCGGGTAGGAGCCTCGTGGCAGCGATGAAGAAGAACGTCCTCGCCGCATGAAAGGCGCTCAGCGGAGCGTCCGGACGGAGATCACGATGGTAGCTCGAGTGCCCTGTCTAACCATGCGGCTAGGACACGAGAGCCCGTCCCGGTCGTTCCATCGCCGCGATCAAGGGGCAGGCGGCACATGCAAGTATGAAATGAAGTGCACCAAGGCGAGGTGGCGATCAGGTCAACGACTTCAAAATGAAGAGATATTGCGCAAGCGTGGGTTGCCCGTGGCATGCGCGGACGCAAGCAATACAACTTGACCTACTCGGTGAGACGTAACCAGGACATGCCATTAAAGGACATGAAAGAGTTATTCGAGCCAAAGAGTTGGGAACACTCGCATCGGGCGCCTGCTTGACACTCAGAGCACGGACGCGATCAGTAGTTCGTATCGGCGGGGAAGGCCAGGAACGTCCGCGCAGAGTAGGAGCCAGGCCGGAAAACCGAAGGCCAAGCCCCGAAGGAGTATGCATCTACTGCGGAGAGGTGGGCCACGGCAAAAACGCTCTGAATGTCGCGCCAGATCGCGGCCGAGTGCCCTGGATACGGTAAAAAAGTGCCGGAAGTGCGTGGCCCAGCCTAGAATCACCTCGGACAAAGGCGTGCTTGGGCGGACCGTCGCTGAGCCCCCATTCTAAGAGCCCGACGGGATGTCACGACGAGCAGGACGGCAGCCTTCGTCCGAGCTATGCAACGGTCCACCATGGCAGCACAAAGGACGAAGTACGCACGCTTCCCCTCGCTCACCACCTGTTATGATGATATGTGGCGATAAGTGGATGAAAACGCATATCCGACCTGCAGCCATACGTCAAACCTCACTCTCACTGCAACAAGCGCGAGGATTACAAAGCATGGGTTTTTAACCTCCGTGAATACACATCCCGCGCGGTAACCTACCCGCTATGGCAGACACGGGGTGCCAGAGCTGCCTGATCGGCATTAAAAGTCGTCCAACAAATGGGCCTGAAGTACGAGGACCTCATAACTGTATCCATGACCAGAAGGCCGCAAACCAACAAGGAATTCGATCCTCGAGCCCGTTGGTAGTGCAGATTCGCCGGTAACAGTGACGACGCTCGGAAGATTGGAGAACGCGCCAAATCGCATACTGAGCGGACACTTCAGACCGCATATTCTCTCCCGCGAGCCTGCATGGACCTGGCATGATCTCGGACAGATTCCGGACACTCGAGAGGGTGATCTGACGACCCTCGGAATTGTGCGACTGCCCGCGACGCGCGAGCCCGACCAAGCGACCGACTCCCATTGCTGGCGAGCGGGCCAACAAAGAGGCACTAAACAGTTAACCTTACTCAGGATGTATGCTCAGAGCACATTCAACACGGTGCCCACACGCAGCACTACCAGAGAATGACGCGGCCGGCCACTACGTCTATGGCTCAGATGGTTAAGAACGCGACACCGGTTGCCCATCCACTCCCATCTCCGTGGCCAATACATTGGCAAGATGAGATAAAAGCAGGCTCGACCAGGAACGTTCGTCTCGGGTGTTGGAGGAAGTACCCTCGGCACACGCCGGTGGACATGGTGCAACCGCATGGTAATTTGCGGCGAAAAAGAATGGCAAGCCGCGCGCAACGTCGACTTTCAGGCCTTGAACAAGATCGCGTTCCCGCGAGACGCCACCACACCCAATCGCCTTCCACAGGCCGAGACGCGTACCTAACTGGAAGGCAAGACAGTTTCGACGCATGGAAGAAACAGGGACTTACATAGCGTCCGCCTACACGAGGACGACCGCCAAAGACGACTTTCATCACTCCATCGGGGGCGCTAAGGTACCAATCTGCACCCACAAGGGTAATATGCATCGGGGAACGGTTAGCTTCACGAGATACGAATGAGATCGTCGGCGGACATTGGTAACCAAGACCAAGTGCGTAGATGACACGCTACTATGGTCAGACACGATTGAGGGAGCTACTTCCAGCGGTCCAATGGCTGATATATGCGGCCGGAATGGAATCATCTCAACCGGGAAGTTTGTCTTCAGCGCACCCACGGTGGACTTTCGTGGGCTTCACGATCACCATGACCGACGTGCGACGTGCAGGCCGTCTACCTGGAAGCAATCCACGATTCCCACAACCGCGTAACATCACCCGACGTCATAGATCGTGGTTCAGGCTTGTCAACCAGGTGGCGTACGCCTTTAGTATGGCCGAACGAATGTAGCCATTCGGAGCTTCCTGAAAAGTGGAGAACGCTTCCGAGTGGTCCATGGTAGTTGAGGACATATTCCGCGAGTCGACAAGATGTGATCGTACAGAAATCGAACACGGTGTCGCACATATTTGATCAAAACAAGCAACATGCATCGCCCGGACTGTCGAGAGGAGGGAAATGGATTTGGGTTGCTTCAAAAGACAATGCCGATGCGTGCCAGTTAGACATTCTGCTGCCTGATGGATGGAAATAACAACTGGTCGGCACAGCAGATTTACACATGCGGCAGAATCCAGATAAGCGCTCCATAGAGAGGCGGAGGCTCTCGGCAGTCGCGGACGCCTTGACAATGCGCGCTACTCGTACTGGGGCTGCGAGAACCTGATGGTTGGCGGTAGACCAACAAACGCACTGCTTGAAATCCCTTTCGACAGAGCACTTGAAGACATACCCAACCGCTCCCTCAGGAACTCTCAGGAGAAGACCGCTGCGTTATCGCTTGCCGCTCATACATATCCCGGGCATGAAGAACAAGGCGGCACCGATGCATGTCGCGCGGCCGGTCGGGCACAACGCGACTCCACTCATGACCTTCCAGATGACAATGCCACATAGCGACCCACCTCCAACCAAGCACGCACACCGCGTCCTGTCTCTCTACGCCAAACTGAGCCGGAGTAGCTGACGACGACGTCGGGAGGACAACCTGGCATGGTGCGCCGGCGGGCCTGATCATTGCGATGCAGTACATGGATCGCGTCAGGGAAGCCACCAGCGCGATGGCGATATGCACATATTGGAGGAAATAACAATGAACGGCATCCCGACTCAAAAATCGAATGCGAGAGACATTCGCGACTAATCACCAAGTCCGCGAAAATTACATCGACAGATGGAGTTCCTATACAAGGACCGAGTAGTCATACACCCTCACTTCGCGGCGATGTGCTGAGCGCCCTACACGCTGCCCGACCAGGGCGTATCAATGATGACGCCCGCGCAGAATCCTCTGTATTCTGGCCAGGCATGTCGCCGACATAGCGCCAACTCGGAAAACTGCGAACAACTGCCACCGGATGGCAACCATCACAGCCTGGAGCGCCACAACTCCACCTATCCCGGCGTTTTACCCCTTTCAGGCAGTGTGCTCGGATTCTTTGTACCAGGGGTGCTCACACTACCTGTGACGGTGGACAGATACTCGAACTGGCTGATATCTTCAAAGTCGACGGGTGGCGCCACCTACTCAAGATCATAAACACTTACGTCGCGCCTTCGTGACGTAGCGGGACGCCAGAAGAGCTGTCGCATCGGATGGGGGACCGGGAGTTCACCTCAGCCGAGACAGGTCTATTCCTCGCACAGATGGGGCGTACACCACCGCTTGTCAATCGGTGGCTTCCCTCACAGAACTGTAGCCGGCGGAGATTGGAGTTTAAGACAGTGAAACGATTAATCACGGGCCAACACCAGCCCGCAGGAGAAACTTGACGACTGACCTGTGCAGAGAGCGATACTTACAATATCGTAACATGCCTGACCCTGACACGAAGATTCCCGGCAATGTGTGTCTTCGGCCGCCCGATACCGATTCATCCCGATTCCCCGGGAAGTACAGACCCGCACGACACTTGGCATCGAGCCTGAAGCAGGGAGGAGGCCGCTCCGAACGTCATATCCGCACAGCCGACACTGTGGCAGAACACACCAAACGCCTTCCGCCACTTGCCTGTAAGGGGGCCTAGTCCGCGGACAGAACCAGACAGGACCACCGCAAAAAATGGGACAAGACAGGCAGTATGTGGAGTAACGCCAACACGACCAATACGTGATCAAGATCGACGGCTCGGGCAGAGGTGCACACTTCGGAACAGGAAATTCTGCGCAAGTTTAGCCCAGTTCGCTAATGACCAGCTGCCACCGTCTAATCTATGATGATCTAGCAACCGCATCACTGTACCTGCACTCCGTTGTCACGCAACTGCTGACCTTGACAGCGAACTCCTGACATCTGCGACGCCAACTGGGCCCACGCCGCACTGGACGTCCAGTATGGCACACCGGCGCAGAACGACACCAATTTCCGAACAGCCGCCAGCAGCACCAGGAACGAGGCACACTGAGGCGCGCGATCCTTCAGACGCCACAATCGGCCCCTGAAACCCCGAGAGCCCCATCCCCACTGGGGCCCGATGTGAACACCACCAGCACAGCAACAGGTCACGCCGATCCACCAGAGCGACAGCGTGCCTGCTGGCACAAGGACTACTCCATGGATAGTCACACGATGGGTGATATAAACTTTTGTTCATTCATTAAACTTAATATTTTCTCAGCCTTTATCTATTAACATAATAAAGACTCGGAGGGAGATAGAGAACATTGTACTTCTACATATAGATGGTCCCTGTGCCAGTGCGCGAGCGCGACCGGAGCCGGAGCCAGAGATGTTGTGGCGTTTCAACCTGTTCCATACTTGTTTGATTATTGTCGTTTCAAGCTAATAAAGTGATCGACAATGAACTCTGTTCTTATTTAGTATCGAAAAAAAATCTAAATATTAAACATCTGCACAAGTATGCAGGAGGATAGCTCAGCATGAGTATGCTTTATTATCTGCTAATTTTGATTTGTGAATGCTCAAAGTAAAAGTGATACCACAGGTTCAGATGGAAAGTCTATTTTCCTCACTGCTGATGCAACTGAATGTTTGAAAAGAAACCACTGGCATATGTCTTGAACATGGCCTGTTGGCCTCCAATTCCAGGCCTTTCAGTTTATTTTGTATATTGATCGAGGCTCATGGAAGAGCTAGAGCAGAATGGTAAGGGAACAAAATGGAAAGGGGAAACAGCAACAGAAGAGTAGATGCAAAAGTGAGATCAATGGGATGGGATAAGGACACACGAGGGTGAACAAGCTGCAGGCAAGCTGAAATGAAACAGCAATAAGAGGAGGAAGGGGAAGGCGGGATGAAGCAGAAAAGGAACAAGCAAACAATTGATCACTAAGCTACAAAGAGAGGGGAGGAAGAGGTGGGAGAAATTACAACAACCTGGAAAAAGCGAGTGTTCGGGAATGGGTCATTTGGAGTCGAAGAATCATGTATTTGGGTAGCATGACCATAGGTAGTGGTGAACAGCAGTGTTGAAGCCCTGGAGGGAATAATGGGACTGAACAGACTGGCGAAGTTGGTTTCACAGGGGAGAGAAAAGAACAAATGAGTGGAGGTAAGCAGTGAGCATGGATTTTGGGAGTTTAACAAGAAGAGGGTTACTGGCAGACCATGTGCTCCCTGCAGTTCCTTGCACTTGCTTCTCTTGCAGGAATTAATGTTCTTCATCCAAAACATCAATTATTTTCATGGCTGAACATCTGTTCACTAATTGCTGTCTAAAGCAGCACCAGTTTCTTCTCTTCACAATTTCTCCTCTTGGACATTTTTTGCTGCAATATCAACCATCTGCCACAAAACTAAGGGCACAATGGCTTCTTTTTCATGACCATATATATCACCTTTCCTAAATAGTTTCCCACAATTTAGGCTCCACAAAAACAATAAGGCTCATTTATCCAGAATGCTTCCTTCCATTCTATCGAGCAAATGCATATTTGATGGGAATTCAATCATGACTTCAAACTGCTGGTTACCTCCGCACTGAAGGTGTAAGAAGATCACGTTTTCACCACTGTCTGTTTGTCCGTTTGCTTGTTTCTGTCTGTGAGAAGGCTATCTCAAAAAGTTAATAACAGATTTGGACGATATTTTGTGGACAGGTTCGGTGTGTGACAAGGACGAATTGATTAGATTTTGGTGAAGATCTGGATACCATTTAAAAATGATTCTTCACCATTGAGAGATAGGCCAAAAACGATATCTCAAAAACGTTATGGACAGATTTGGACCAAACTTAGGGACAGGTGTGTGTCTATCAAGGATGAAGTGTTTCGAATTCGGTGAAGATCCAGATCCGGATACGAGAATCTTAAATTTTTTTAAATGTGATTCTTCACATTGAAGATGGCGCCAAAAATTATACGATATGATAAAACAATATGATACGATACATTACAAAACAATAAACGAAAAATGATGTGATACCAAAACAATAGATAAAATGATACGATACACATATTTCAAAAAGTTGTCGATGGATTATGACAAAACTTGGTGGATGAGTTGGGTTGGTGACAAAAAGCTGATTAGATTTTTGGTTAAAGTCCTGATGCAGATCCAGCCTATCAGTGGGATACAAAACGTAAACTGTTCAACCTGGCGTATAAGTATGCGCTCTACGAGTGTCGTTATAGTTGCATCATGATTCAGGCACAGCTGCACCGCTGACATATGAGGACAGAAAAATGAATTTCCACCGAGTTACCAGCACACCAGAGCCCATTATTTTCAAAAGGCACCGTGAGAACTTTACCATCCACCATTATTTATTAGACTCCTATCAATAACATACACTTAATAGTATAAAAACAATCGTGGGAATCCAACCATTGTGCGAGATAAATAAATGTCATCAAACACAACAAATTGTGAAATGCATTATATAACTCAATACTTTTCATGTAAATGTGGTCTCTCTATCGTGTGCAGCCTGTGGCTGCTGGTTGCATCATTGGTTGGGACGCCGCTGATGCAGTGTCCCCCTTACCAGTACACTGGTGCTCATTTTGCCGACCTCAGAAGGATGACAGGCTGAGTCAACCTCCTGGTGTATTTAATGCAGCGGCCAACGGGGCTTGAACTCAGGGCTAGGATCCCAAGCCACCACCCTAACACAAAAGCCAACACCAGGCTTATCAAATGTGGTGCAAAGGTTGATATTATGAGAATAATACAACAAGCTACTGAATTATTTGGGTGCCAGAATAGCCCAGAGGTATGCACACACAGGTCTGGCTGTCTCACCTCAGCTATAAACTGCCATTCTGGTATTTTGCATGCAAAGCAATTCATCAATGTGTGCACCTTTCTTTAGAAGAACATTAAACTGGTTGTTGGTGGATGTCAAATATCCATGGTGTCCTTTGTGAAAGGTACTTGAGTTATCATTGGCACCCTGGAGAAATTACAAATTCCTGCCCTGAATTACTGCTGGGAAGTCAACGGCAAATCACCAGCACAACCAAACCACCAGCATAATGCTTGCCAAGAGAATACGTTGGCTGCACAGATGCTGTCAAGAGTCCAGTACGATGATGATGATGATGATGATGAGATGATGTGCGTCGAAAATTATCAATGCTGTACTTGTAAAAAACAATTTATCTTTATTACAAGAACAAGAATGACCTCAATGTGGTCACAACCTGTGACATATATATATTATGTTGTTCTTCTTTCGCTGCTCCCGTTAGGGGTCGCCATAGCGGATCATCCGTTATGATCCGCATACTGATTTGGCACAGGTTTTACGCGATGCCCTTCCTGCACAACCTTGGTCGCCTCTTACGACACAGGGATAAGGATTGGGTTTCGCCATGATTCCGGGCTGCCCTACACCCTCTCATAGCATGGCCTAGCGCAGAGCTCCGTCCTCAAGCGATCTCCAACCCAAGCCTCCGAGTAGCGGGATTACAGGCCACGCCCTATGCCTGGTGATATATATATTATATATATATATATTATATATATTATATATATACATATACTATACATATACATATATACATATACATATATATATATATGTATATGTAATATGTATATATATATATGTATATGCATATATATATATATATATATATATATATATGTAGCAGCCAGAATTATTTAATTTTTCAATGGGGTTTTTTATTTTTAATAAGGTTCACTTTGCTGTGCCTGGAGGGTTTGAGGGTAGAGGAGTAGCAGCTGAAATGCGAATCCTATCCAGGTTCATCCTGATGACCTATTTTCTTTTTGCTTGTTTGGATTCCTTTTGGTTACTCAAATGCAGGACTATACCTATTTGGTTTCCATTTGATTTGAATTGAATTTATTTTAATCCCATTCTGAATTCAACTGAATAATAATATTAAAAAACGTCATGGATCAGGGTCAGGTGTCCGATCAAAGCGGGGTTCCTCAAAGCGGGATTCTTGGTACCCGGTCATCACTGCCAGCAGTTATAAAGTGGCAGTTGTAGTTATGTCATTATTAATTACGTAACACATCAGTACGCAAACGCCACACAATACTCCACACAAAACTACACAAACACAACACAAAACAAGTCCAGCGAGGGTCTGCAATCTAGGGTTGCTCTTTTTCTTGTTTCACTTATTCCTCTAACTCATTGTGAAATCAAAAATTGGGTTATTTATTCTATCTTTAATACCAATGCAGTAAGGATTTCTATCAATCTAGCAACAGTGCTATATCATCAGAGACATGTGGATCTTGCATATTTTCTTCACCTTCATGTACACCATCCATTACTTTGCACACAATCTCATACATAAATATGATAAACCATTTCTCTGAGATGACACATCTTGTCTTGCTCCTGTCATCATTTCAAAGCACTTCTCAAGCTTTCCCTCGTGCATAATTCTGCTGCATACCCATCGCATAACTTCTTCAGTATTCTCACTATTTTTAATGACATTTTATCGTGAAGTTAAATCAAAAGACAATGTGGTATCTCAATTTACAACACACATGAACAATATTTGGAGGAAAGTTCCATCAAAATATCCCCTGTATCTTTTCTTTTTATAAGCCTCGTGTTGGCTTAGCGGTTAAGGTGGCTCACTTAAGATTGTGAGCTCTTGAGTTTGAGCCCTTGTCTTGCTGTTAAATAACACCAGGTAGGTTGACTCAGCCTGAGATCCTTCCAAGATGAGCAAAATGAGTACCAGCTTACTGGAAACAGGGGAAACTGCATCAGCAGCACAGCTGTACTCCCAGCACTGATGCAACCAGCAGCCACAGGCTCTGTACATAAGGATTTTCTTTTTAAGACTTTTGTCTAATTATTGCCAATGACCCAAAGATAAATATGATGGTGACCGTGGCTCCTCAAGAGAGACGATTGTCTACCACACGATATTAAATGAACCATTGAGTGAGCATTTAGGGATGGGGGGGGGGGGAGATGGCC
>CM068961.1:89557229-89590151 GCA_035128595.1 Eptatretus atami
GAGACGACGATTGTCTACCACACGATATTAAATGAACCATTGAGTGAGCATTTAGGGATGGGGGGGGGGGAGATGGTCGGAAAGTACTTTTGTAAGAGCACGTATGTCTTCAAGGAAGGTGCCGACTTAACACAAATGGTTTGTACGATGTCAAAGCTCTGAAATATATCCATTGCTCAAAAATTTCATGCAGAATTTCCAAACTAGGAACCGAAGTGACCACATGATCTGTGTGACCAAGCTGATTGGCTGCACTTGTATCTTCTATTGCAGATTGTTGTCAAAAGCAAAGATTTTGTGTCTACCCAAACTTTATTGTAAATCGGGCTGAATGTATTCACAAGACACAATTGACGAGCTGACATAATATTCATCAACTCCTGATAATCTTGGTTTGTGTGATGTGCACCAGCCTCTAGTTTTTCCATTGCAAGTACGTTTCAGTGTAGTTAAAAATCATGAGCTGCATTTTTGTGCTTTGTCATGTGCCCAGGCAAATATTTCATAGGAATAGTACTATAGCAACTTTAATAGTTCACCCAGTGTGCCAGGTGTACAATCACTATAAAAGCACAGATGGATACATCATCAATTTATCGACGTATAGTGATAGCCCAGGCTGAGTGTAAATTGTTGTTGTTATGGAAGTGTAATTAAGGCACCTCAGGATATGGTACATCTTTATAATCCAAATTCTATTTCATTCCTCACCATCCTTCCCATCACAGGTGTTCACAATCGCCAGATTCAAGCGAAGTATGTTTAGAACTGAAACAAGATCCGCTCTTGGCAATAATAGTGAAAAATGTTTTTTTGTGTTTTTTTTTTAAACTATTTATCTTGCTTGCTTAAACTGTTCTTCTGTTGCAATTTTATCCATGTTCTCCATTCACTGATATTTGTCTACTTGTTGCGATTATTTCAGATACAATCATGATAAAGCTATTACAGTGTGCATTCAAACCCAATTACAATTTAATTTTATATTTGTATTTTCACAACTACAATGTAAAGGGGGACAAAAAGAATTTTGATTAAAATCGATTTGAAAATTCTTATTTTAATGATCAAGGCCATAAGATCAGCAAGTGAAGTGTCTGTGCTGTCGGAAGCCGGGAAGGGGAGGTGGGGGGGGGCATGGGGACACTCACTCACACCACCTTCTCTCAAATCACAGCATCGGATGAGGGAGGGGTAGATATGGTTTTGTTCTCCAACCATCCCTCAGTTTTAACATTGCCTATTTCAGGTTGGCTGCTACCATTGAATTTTCACTATTCATTTCCAGTTTCCACTGTCTCTCCCTTTCACACTCAGTAACCTCCCCCAGACAAAGTCCATCAGAGGTAGGATGAGAAAAAGACGTTGAGAACAAGGTGGGTAAATTGCAGGGTAAGATAACAAACAACTTAAGCATACACTAATAAATGCTGATGTTATTCCCACCCTACACATGCTGGGTGGCTTAATTGCACTTTCTGCCCCTCGACTGAGATGTCTTGCTAGATGTAAATATCTAATGACAGCAACACCGATGGTGAATGAACAGCACGTATGTTGCTTTAGAGGGATTGCGAGATGTACAGAATGTTATCACATAGTTTGGGCAAGCTAAGCTGGGCATCAGGAAGCAGAATGCTTTCTGCATTGATACCGACCTTACATTACAACTCCCTTCCTCTTCATTCACAATGAATGTGCACATTTAATGGTTATCTCAACTTCTTAATCACCTTTTTTTTGGAATTCATTCTAAATCCTCAAAACAATTGGATTTACAAGCATTGTTTGTTTTTTGTTTCTCTCTCTCTCTCTCTCTCTCTCTCTCTCTCTCTCTCTCTCTCTCTCTCTCTCCTCTTCTCTCTCTCTCTCTCTCTCTCTTTCTCTCTTCTTCTCTCTCAAAAGGTACTGTGTAGCTTGTTGATCCTTGGTTATTATTATCAAGTGTTGTTGTAATACAGAAGTTGGAACAGAATTGTAAATTACAATACACGAGGAGTACAGAAAAAAAAAGCGAGATGATAAATTGACAGATGTTCGTTATCTCGAAGGACAGCAGCAGAGCCATGAAGAGGAAAGTTATCCATGTGGTACAAATGTATACCAAACCAGAATTGCACTCTGTAGAGCGCAAACTCTGCCAGGCTGAACAGTTTACGATTTTATCCCACTGAATGGCCGAATTTGGATCCGGACCTGAACCAAAATTGAATCGTAGCTTCACTTTGTTTTGTCATAACTCGTCCACAACTTTTTGAGATATCATGCTATATATCGTTTTTGGCTCAATCTCTAAATGGTGAAGAATCACTTAAATTTAAAAAAATCGTATCTGGATCTGGATCTTCACCAAAATCGAATCACTTCTTCCTTGTCACACACGCGCCGTATCCAGCAAGTTTCGTCCTAACCGTTTATAACTTTTTGAAATATCGTGATATATATATATATAATATATATTTTTTTTTTTTTTAAGAATATCACTCCATGATGAAGAATACTTATGTGTATAAATTTAACACCGTCATACATCAAAAGTCGTATAAATAATTTATTTTGGAATTACCGCCTTGACACTGTCTATGACATCACCCTCACACGTTACTATTAGTTATTCATGCCTGTTATATGTGTCCTTTATGATTGTCCTTAAAAATAGTAGTTTCCTGTTTGTAATGATTGTTACTTTTGTTTCAACCCTTTGAACCCTGGCGGCCTTTGCCAGCCGCGATTCAAACTTCCATATACCCAAGGGCCGGTTTACCGCAGCTTTCCAAAGCTCCAAACACCTGAGCGGCCGGATTTTAATCCAGTGAGCCCAGGCGGGGGAACCAAAAGTCTACGGAGCTCAGGGTTCAAAGGATCAACTGCCAGGCAGAGGAAAAATATTGTCTCAATCCTCTCTGCACATGTGCGGTTAGGACGAATTTAGAACCAAAGTAATGTTTAACTAGGTTTGTTTTTCCTTCCTTTTTCCGATTCACGTTCAAAATATAATTCAATTTAAATAAGTTGTCTCTCGTCATAAACTGACATTTGTGGACAGACAGACGACATGAACCAATTGCTTTAGCCGCTTTTCGCTTTGCATGCACAGGGGTAATGAGGAGAGGTGTGGCAGGTATGATCTGTATTGGATTTGAGAAAGTAGGTAAGTGTTGACATTGTCATCAATGCTTGGATACTTATACATTACAGAAATACAGAATTAGTCTGTGTGGAAGCTATGATAAAAGTTGGAAGTTGCATGACTGTAAATTTACATTAATTTCCTTATTTTATCTGTAAACTATATTTGATGGTGCAAATTCAACAAATTACAGGAAATTAATTAAAAATACAAAACTAGAATATCTGGTTGGATAAGTGCCCACCCCCTGAGTTAATATTTGGTGGAAGCACCTTTCACAGCAACTACAGCTGTGAGTCTGTTGGGATAGTGCTCTACCAACTTTGCACACCTTGATTGGGCAATTTTTGCCAATTCTTCTGTACAAAACTGTTTAGCTCAGTCAAGTTGCAATCAGTTGATGGACAGCAATCTTCAAGTCATGTCACATTTTTGATGCGATTTAGGTCGGGGCTCTGACTGGGCCACTCAAGGACAATTAACTTTTTGTCCTTAGCCACTCCAGTGTAGCTTTGGCTGTGTGCTTTGGGTCGTTGTCATGCTGAAAGGTGAACTTCCGTCTCAATTTCAGCTTTCTTGCAGAAGGCAGCAGGTTCTCTTGGATATTTCTGTATTTTACTCCATCCAATTTTCCCTTTTATCCTGACAAGTGCTCCAGTCCCGCTGATGAGAAATATTCTCATAAATGATGCTGCCACCACATGCTTCACAGTCAGGATGGTGTTCTTTGGATGATGTGCTGTGTTGGGTTTGCGCCAAACGTAACATTTGTATTTAGGCCAAAAAATTACATGTTGGTATCATCAGACCACAACACTTTTTGCCACTTGGCTTCAGAATCTCCGGAGTGGTTTGTTGCATACCTCAAACGGGACTCAAGGTGGGCTTTTTTGAGTAAGGGCTTCCTTTTTGCCACCCTACCGTACAGATCAGACTTGTGGAGTGCTTGGGATGTTGTTGTCACATGCAAATAGTAACCAGTCTTTGCCATGAAGGCCTGTGGCTCTTTAGAAGTTGCCATTGGCCTCTTGGTAGCCTCTCTGATCAGTCTCCTCCTTGCTTGGTCATCCAGCTTGAGAGGACGGCCTGATCTAGGCAGGGTCTTGGTGGTACCATACGCCTTCCACTTCTTAAATGATTGTCTTGATTGTGTTCCAAGGGATATTCAAGGCCTTTAAAATATTTTTATGCCATCCCCTGATCTGTGCCTTTCCACAACTTTATCCGAGGTCTTTTGGAAGCTACTTGGTGCTCATGGTCAAGTCTTTGCTGTGAAATGCACTACCCAGCAGAGGAAACCTCCAGGAACAATTGATTATATTCTTAAATAATCAGAATCACTTCGATTTAACACAGGTGGAGGGCAATTAACTTGGTGTGTGAATTTGAAGGTCATTTGTACACCTGAGCTTATTTACAATTGCTATTATAAGGGGGTAATGACGTATCCAATCAAGATATTCTAGTTTTGTATTTTTATTAATTTTCTGAAATTTGTAGAATTTGTTTTTCACTTGGAAGTTGTGGGTTACGATGTGCAAATAAAGGAGGTAAAAGTCTGATTGAATGTAATTTATTACAGGCTCTAAGGCAACAAAAGGTGAAGATTTTGAAAGGGGGTGTGGACTTTCTAAAGGCACTGTATATGCAATTACACACACCCAGCTACCTTCATCTAAGAATGCAATAATGGTAACTCCTGAATTTACAGGTAAAAGCAACAGCCACTTATCAAGCTTACAAAATGAGGAAAACACACATGGGTAGGGCGATCGGCACTATTTAACCCTCATTAATATCAAACTGTGTGCAGGTGTTTGGGGTTTTCTTTCGGCCATTAAAGGCTCTACACCACGCATCACTTCCAAATATACAGTTCCTTGGCAAGAATTCCATGGACATGTCTGCACAAGTATCTTCTCTCAAGAATGACAAAAAGGAAACTCCACCTCGAGCTATAAATCTTCGGTTGTTATGGGAATACAGGTGTTTGCAATGAAACAAATTAAACAGTTCCATTTATGAGTCACACATTATCGAAGTTAGTCCATTTCCGTGCACTTATGATGATCATTTGCAGTCAGTGTGGTACAGTATTTAGGTCTTTGGAAGCAGTAACTTTGTCAGATGTTAAATAAAGGAAACGAAACTAAAATTTCAAAAACAAAGGATCACTTCCTTCATGTGATCACTGTTGAAAATCTTTCACCTTGCGTGTTGGATAAAAGCACCATAAAGGCTGAACTGGCAGGATAGCCTGGAGGCCTCTGAGCTATCTGCCTGGGTTTGATTCTCAACCCAGCTTAAACTGTCATCCTGGTGTTTTAGTTCAGGCGGGAGGGGGATGGACTTTAAACTAGCTTTCAGATGCATCGATGTGTGTGCCGTCCTCGGATGGACTTTGAACTGGATGTTCTTACTGCTAGCATTACCTAGTGGTTGCCACACTCACATAACCTGGTGGATACCACGTAATGCTAAGAGTAAGCAAGTAAGAGTGGGTCCTTCGCGAAGAGTAGGCAAGATATCGCCAGCAGTCTGACCTAGTTACAAATTTCCACTCTGAAGTTCAGGGTGCACTGCTTAGCGCACGAGCACGCCCTGAGAGAACTGATGCTAACCCACAGCTATGTTGTACATATACAACATTTAACGTAAAGGCTGTAACACATAGGAGGGAATTCAGAGATTTCTGTGCAGTTCGCTGGTCCTCGCCTTTCTGAGTCAGTCAGTCCAAAACATTTTTTTAACGTTGATGTCTTGACGTTTTTTGACATATTTGACATCGACAAGGTTTTTGACATTGATGTCAGGTGGAGGTTGCAACCAGTTACCGCAAATAGAAGGCAGGCTGCCTCCACAGACAAAGTTGCCTTTGCTGATTTCTGACACGTATTAATATATTAAGTGGGTGTGATCCCCCCTCAGGGCTGGCTCCCCTCCCTCACATATTCTCAGCTTGACCCGTATTATTCAAGGCTTTCAATATCATTGGAATCTCTCGCTATTGAAGCTGAGTCTATGGGCCTAATACTTTGCCATCACCGACAGGTCGGTGATCTCTCTGTCTTCTTCTGTGTATTTCTGGTCTTGCACCCTCTGCCATCTCCGTGTTTTACCCCCCCCCCCACCCCCTCGCCCCAGGTATCTGCAGGACACACGTGATCCAACAGCAACCCCTCGTAGTGAAACTGCCTGAATCGAGAAACCAGTGCTCACCTCCACTCATTTATTCCTCTTTTCTCCCACCTGTGGAACCACCTTCCATACCCTCTTCAATCTCATTTTCTCTCCAGGTCTTCCCCTCCAAAACCATATTTTTCTACACCCATTAAACCACCCCCACCCCTCCCAAGATTTTGTTTATGTATCCATCTTGTCCACCCATCTGCTTCCCCTACCCCTCATCTTAACCCGTATCCCTTTGTCTATTCCATCTACTTTCTCCTCGCCCTGCTGTTGGCTTTCCCCTTTCTCCTGCTTGTCTCTGTTATATTGTGGCCTGACCTGTTCTGTTTCCTAGGTCTTCCATGAGCCTTGACCATGTATTGAAAAAGAAGCTATCATCAACAATATACGGGACCTCTCTCTCTACAGCCTCAGTGCACCTGAGCACTGACATGGCAAGGCTTATGCTGGGTGGTTTGGTGTTGCCTTCCCAGCAGTCAGCTGGGCAGGGTTTGTAATTTGTTCAGGGTGCCAGAGATCAACCGCCTACTCTGCACGAAAGATACCGACACGAGGGATCTTTAATGTCCACAAACGACCAGTGCTGGTAGACTGGCCTTCCGACTTAATATCCAACCGAGGGATGCAACACACATTGATGCCTTGCCCTGCCTGCAAAACACCAAACAGTTTAACACCTGGTCAGGATTGAAACTCAAGCTGCCAACAATTCACAGGCGAATGAAGATGTCCTTCCAGCCCTTTAAAAAATAATAATGATCAGCAACTCTTAGGTTTTGAAATATGAGTTTAGTTTCCTCTCTTTTATTCCCACAAACATTGCATTCCCTCAACCCTAGCCTATCTTATTTATATGAAACACACAAACATATTCATTAATTTTCTTTATTTGCTGTGAATATTTGAAGTGATCAATGTATCATGGAAAAATAGATTTCCAAATTAAAATATTGCAGGACGATCATAATGAAAACCTATTAATTTGATGTGATGACCCACTCAGCCACGTTGCATCACATATACCATGATGCGTTTGGTGGGTCTAACATGCATGGATGCACCATCATCCCGAAATTTACACGTTTGGAAATGTCATGGTTTACGTTCGTGTTTTGTGAAGATAGTGCACTTCATTGAGACACCAATACCCACAAGACAATATGACATCTATATAAGTACTGATATGATACTGCAGCCATGCTCTCCCCTATCGTCAGATTTGGTCAAATAAAAATAGGACCTGAAATGATCCTCAGGAGAACAAGGAATATAAAAAAAGGAAAAATTCATTCCATTTCAGGGCACATGCACATAGACAAGAGTGTCGTCTCACTTGTGAGTGAAGATGAGTTAGCGATGATGTTTTCCAAATCTGCAGGAGTTCGTTCACGGAGGGAAGAACGCATCCTGTTGGATTCCAAAGTTGCGCTTCTTGGGCAAACTCTCCACCTAATAATCAAGATTAGTGTGAACATGGCTAAATCCATTTTACACACCAAGTTCAATCTCTCACATGTAATTATATACTCACTGTTGCAGGTGTTGTCAGGATAAGGAAAGATAGAATGACAATTGTTACACATAATTATGTCTCCTTAATTATATTGTAATGCTTTCCTTTACAAGGATGGACAGGGAAATTTTTGACCCAGGAGACCATTTCATTCATCAAAACCATGCAATATCCACACCTATTAAAATTTAATCCTTTAACTGCTTCATCTTCTATATACTAATCCCATTCTTCTACTTTTCTTTAACAGCATCAATCATGCCTACCTACTTGTGGAGTTGGCTGAGGGTGGGGGTTGGGTGAACAGTGGGGTTCACAGTTCGTGTCAAGTCTTTCACGAACTGGCTGGCCAGGCCTGGCGGCTGACTGGCAAGGATTCTGAATTTGTTCAGGTTGCGGCAATAACTCGTCTACTCTTTGTGAAAGACAAGGATTTTAACATCCACCAACACTCCCCCCTTCCCCTTTCGTGCTGGTCGGCTGGTCCTCCAGCTTTATGTCCTCCTGATGGATGGCACACGCTGTACATTGATGCCTCCCCTGCCTGATAAACACCAGGCCAAATTTATAGCTGGGTCGAGATTCAACCCACGCTAGACAGCTCAAGGCCCTGTACAAATCCATTACTTACAATAAACTTAACATCTCGATTAAAATCCACAATCCTTTGTATACACAACCCATTAATCTGAAGGCAGAATTTAGCACAGGCCACAAGTACATGATGGCCTACTTTTTTGAGATACTATATATTGTGGCTTTAACATCCACAAACTACATTCTTACAGGGAAGTGTGCTTTCATCTACATCTGGAGGCAGTGATGCTGTACCCTTTGCCAACAATGGACCAGGATAGAATTTTGTTGGATTAAGCTGTGAAGTACCAAATCTATTACCAGAACAGCTCAGTAGTGTGCAAACTACAAACTGAGCTATACTGCCATCTCCCTGCAAATAACACACAGCTTTAGGTGAACGTTAAATCCAAGTAAACTGAAAAACTTTATGGAAATAAAATTGAATAAATCAGCTTCACTTTACACAATGTTCATAATGGTAACAATAAAAGAGCACATGCTTACCTAAACATTAATTTCTAACACAATTAAAAGCATCATTCCCCATCTGAACCACCCACACACTACCCCCAAAAGACTCACCAATTGTGCATGACGGTTAGTGCGTGTTAGGGTATCACTGTCTCCACTGACCTGCAGAAACACGATTTAAGTGATAATTCCAGTTTTGCTAATATATTTTCAAATGCCAGTCTGGCCCAAAACCTGCTTATTCCTGTTATTGAACGAAATGTGACTTTTGGGGAGCTGCATCGGTCAATCAGGATGGCTCAACATTTGCAAACACACACAGTCGTGGTCAAAAATATTGGCAACCTTGCACTTTTTTTTCAAGTAATTCACAATTTTCTCTAAAAATAAGTTGAAATTGACAAAATAT
The DNA here is from genome assembly GCA_035128595.1 of Eptatretus atami. NCBI lineage: Eukaryota > Metazoa > Chordata > Myxini > Myxiniformes > Myxinidae > Eptatretus > Eptatretus atami. The sequence goes on from CM068961.1 coordinate 89,566,521, forward strand.
TTGGTTTACACAATTCTTTATTTCACTGTCATATTACAGAACCTTTGTTTTTGATTTCAGAACATTTATAAATTTATATATGTATTTATAATAATATATATATATATTTTTTAAATCAGAAAAATAAAAAGAAATGGCATTGACAAAATGATTGACACCCTCTAACTTGATATTTGGTAGCACACAGCCTTTGAACAAAATAACTGCAGTCAAGCACTTCTGATAGCCATGAATTGAACTTCCTGCACCACTCGACTGGCAGTTTGGCCCACTCTTGTTGTGCAAACTGTTCCAGTTCTCCAAATTTGAAGGGTGCCTTCTGCCCAACTGCTGTTTTCAGATCTCCCACAGGTGTTTGTTGGGATTTAGATCTGAATTAATTGCTGGCCACTTCAGAACAGTCCAGCGTTTTGTCTTGAACCATTCCTGGGTGCTTTTTGAAGTGTGTCTGGAGTCATGTCGACCAGCTCTTGCAAATATCTTTGTGGGCTTCATGAAATGCAGAAACTGACTGGCCGCAAGGAGTCGATCCCCCATCATATACTTATGGGTATGCTTGATGACATTTTTTGCTTTGTTTGAGTCTCAGATGGGCATGTGACAATTTCCAGGCATGGCTCGACACCTCTCCACCAGCGCTGAAGTTTTACCATGGAGCTGGAATCGTCAAACACGTACCGTTTTTGGACGTGTTGGTAGATAGATCCAATCTTGGTTTACAACATCCGTCTACCGAAGCCCACTTTTCACAGGGCAGTATACTCGCTGGGACTCCGACAGCTCACCAAGAAACAAAATTGCGTTGAATCCAATATCCTGGTTAACAGAGCACAGAGGATTTGTTCACCTTGTAATCTTCTCGAAATTGGAACAAAATCATGAATTTACTCGTGAGAATGGTTATCCTGAGCATACAGTTTAGAAGATTACATGCACAGTTTCTAAACACGACAAAATATTGGAGGACTGGGTCGGACAAATGTCCAGTCTATATCAGGATTGCCCTGGAAAGGGCAATCATCACGAAGTGTTTGAAGTTACAAATTCAAAACTATTGTTTCATCACGTTTCTGCCTGGCAAACCCTATATCTTTACCTCTCGGTTTGCGGCCATCAGTCAACAAGGATGTGCTACCCACCTCACAAAATCCAAGCAATGTAATTTAGTGAGTTTAATGCTCATGTGAAAAGCTCGGTACGTGGGCCGCCACAAAACACTAGTTGGCTGATTCGGATCAAAACAGCAACATTCCCCTTGCGATTCGAAGAAAGATTGTGAGGGTTAGACACAACCAGTGCGAACATGTGGAAATATCCAGCAACCCACCGGCCACTTGTACCTGCATTCATCTGCCATTGCACAGCACCAGTTTGCCAACCCTACTCTGTGCAGACCAGTACAATGCATATAATGTTGAGGATATTTGCAGCCGAGTGGAGCTCGTTTCATTTACATATGTTGGAAGCAACCTTCCTCCTTTCCCACCGATCCAATATTATGTCCGTCAAAGGCATTTGTACATCTCGGTGTCTCTTCAGCATGGAAAGATCAAGGAAGTACGGTAACAAATGTGAATGACCTTTAGGGGAAACCCTCTCTCCAGGATGTGGTTGGCAAACGTCAATCATCGACGAACTCTGCTCCAGATAATGGGAGCTCAAGGTGAAGATGATGAGCCGACCAATGGGCGTTCGGGATTTAACTTGTGACGGTCATTACGGTTTAACCAATCAGCGTCTCCATTATTGAGGCCAGTGTTATAAAGCACGCGCCTTCACTTCCTCCTTTACTGCGCGATTTTTTACCCTGAAGAGTGCAGCACGAAAAGCTTCGGTCACTATTATGGTCATTGTTTGGTTTTGTAGCCATATTAAGTTGTTCATACCAAACATCTGTTATTATAATATATAATATATATATATATATATATATATATATTATATATTCACAATCTCCACACATCCATGTGCAATCAATCACTTTAATTTTCGATTTAAGAGTTTCTACTTGTCTTATATTCTTATAAAGTGCTCCTCTTAAATAATAATGAGCACATTTACCCCAAAGGTAATTTGCATCACCCCCTACAGTGACACACACACACACACACACACACACACCTGTGGCATTAGTTACATTTGTACTCTGATTAAACATAGACATTGCAATTCTGACAACCTCACCCCTCCACCTTCCTCCCCGCATCAAAAGTCCTCCCCCACCTCCAAGCCTCCACCTTCTCCCTTCCAAACTTCTGTCCCATCTTTGCTCTTCCCCCCACCCTCCTCCATGCGACTGTGGGGTGGAGTCAGGCGAACTGTCATAACCAATGGGGTGGAACTCAGACGACGCACACATCTGGATGCACGGCACCTTTTTGGTATAGGATATATTATGATGCTAATCTTTTTCACTTTGATTTGACTTGCGCACTCCATGCAGGAAAGCTTACAAGGTTGTTTCACCAAAAGGTGATTTAAACGAAATCATTGCACTCTAGAGTGCACCGACTCACTACGCTTCTGAAGATGTTTACCGCGTGAATGAAACATCATTTTAGTGGAATTGACTTATTTTTGAGGTTGAGTTTTGGGTTGTCCATTTAACCGAAGTGATTTACATACTGAAATATTATTGTGAAATAATGCAGTTTTCATGGGTTTTTTGTTTTTCCAGGACTGACCGCCTGAAATCAAGATTGGTTGAAGGTCATTCCTTCAGTTGATTTACCATCAATCCTGGCAAAACATGTCTAAAGGCGCCGGTCACACCTTTGACGTTTTTAGCCAAGCGTATTGGCACGTAATCAAAATGTTTGTTAAAACGCTGGCGTATGCTGAACTATTTATGTTTTTTTTTAATTTTTGGGCGTATAATAACGTGCTTGGACATATGCATAAACATATTAGTAACGTAAACCAGGCACGTTTTAATCACATATAGATAACTTATTACCAAACGAATGCTGAGCGTGTTGTCGGCGTTCACAACCTATGCAACGATAGTCTAACTTATGCATAGTCGCGCAGCGTATGCGCAGATCACGCTGGCGTTAGGCTATTAATAGGCTGCGGCTCGACGATTCAAATCATAACCGTACGAGACATCGGGAAGTGTGAAGCCGCTGTCACACCTTGACGTTTTTAGCAGCATATTTGCCGACGTATGAAAAATTTGCCGAACCAAGCTGCACACGTCGGAATTACGTTATGGGGTAAGTTTTGTATACGTTAAGAGCACGCTGGCATACGTCGTGTCGGCTGGCATACGTTCATTGTACGCCGAGATACGTCGATAAAATTTTCAGCATGTTGAAAAAATTTCTCGACGCTACTCGACGTTATGACAACACCATTCCGCATTACGCTGGCATAAGTTGTATTGCACGCTACGCGATCGTTGACACACGTCGACATACTTACTTTACGGTACTCATAAGTCGAAACATGTCAAGGTAATGGTTAGGTCAGTTTCCAGACTCCCTGGTTTTGTGTTCTTCGCGTATGACGGTTATGATTTAAATCGTTGAGCGGCAGCCTTATTAATGATATTTATATTATAACCGCACTAGAAATCGAAGTGTCAACATGACCGTCATACCGAAGAAAAAACAAAACAAACAAAAAAAAAAAAAAACAGGCAGTCTGGAACACTGACGCTAACCACGTACCTCGACGCTGTTTCGACTTATGAGTAAGCCTAGGTCACATTTTATTGCCACGGACGCCGTGGGGTCTCCAAAACTGCGGCCACTAGCAATTACAACGGCGCACAGTGATTCTACGGTTCACACAAGAGCAGTCACATATGTTTTTATTTTTTCGGTAGCCGCACGGGCGTATTATAAATTGTGGAGACCGAAAAACGTGGGGGTGCCGTACGGTCTTTGATTGTGTCGGGCCCACGGTGACCTTAGGGCGTCCGCTGCGGCAGCCATAAAAATTTTCAAGGCAGACGCAAGATGCCCGCAAGGCGGACCGCAGGGGTCCCTTAAAGGCGAACGTGCGGCCAGACCGGGGGACGGTAACGAGTGGGTATATATACCAGTTTCTTTTTTTTATGAAATAAAAATATTACCGAGTATATATAACTGAATATACTATAACTATAATAACCGTGTGCCCCCACATCCAAAGCCCCATTGTTTGAACAAATTGGAATCCGAACAATTTTTTTCGAGAAAATTATGCCCTTAAAAACCTTATACATTTAAAAAAAACCGAACAACAACTGTAAGCGTTTCATGTTTGTTCAGTGTCTCCCCCACCTGTTCGACCCCGCATATTCACTGTCTTTGTTTCATTTCAGTTCGTCGGTTTGGAAAGTCCTCGTGAAAGCATCTCCTCGGTGTGTCGATCGATTACTTTTAGGCCTCAGTCACATTTGCTTCTACGGCGAGGAGTACTGGCGCCGGGACGCCCTTGAATTGACAGTAACGCTCTGCGGCCGCAGGGAAACTGGAGGTGGCCTCAGGTGGCCCTACGCCGTATGGCTATATTTACAGGCAGGGCCATTATGGTCGCCGTGAATTATAACGCGGAGAGTTTAAACTTTTTTCATTTCTACCGTTCGCCATAGAATTCGGACAACCGAAACAAAAAAGTGGTAAAAAAAAAAATAATTAAAAAAACCATTCTTACCGTCCGTCAATGGCCGCACGTTCGGCTTAGGGTCCCCTGCTGTCGCCTTGGGGCATTTACGTCTGCCTTTCAAAATTCTATGGCCGCCACAGGAACGCCCTTAAGGTCACCCGTGCGAATCAAATCAAAAAGGAGAGTACGCACACCCATGTTTCGTCTCCGCAATTTATAAATATGCCGTGCGGCTACCCGAAAATAACAAGGACAAATGTGTCCAAGAGCAGCGTCCAAAACCTAAAGTTTTGTCGGCTAAGAAAAAAAAAAACAACAACTTCCGATATTTCGTCACGTGCCTTCATTAAGCAATAGCGAACCCGTCATAATGTATTTACGTATTTACGATATATCGTGTCTTTACGAAACATAAATGTATTTACGGAAAATTACAATACGAATAAATGGAATAATCTTTAAAATAGTTAACGTCCAACTTTTCGAACTTAAAGAAAATGTCCAATATATTTAAAAGTCATGATTAGACGCTCTCAAAAGGACCGTCTATGTGAGGCATGTTACAGTCTCAGTATGTAAGGCGATTCGATTTGTATATACAAGAGCCAAATCGAGAGCATTAAGGTTTTGTCTTCACAAGAAGGGAGAAGAAGAAGAAGAAGAGAGAACAAAGGAAAGGAAGAAGAAGGAAGAAGAATAACGCCGAGCTCTCTATGGCAGCGTTCGGCTACGTGAGGACGCTGCTAAAAACAATGGTGACTGGCTACAGTTGTGTGCACCGTGGAATACTCGGCCGCTTTATAATTGCTTAGTGCCCGTACATTTTGTAGACCCTCCGGCCGCCGAGCCAAATGTGACTTAGCCTTACCTGTGTTGGTTTCACCTTCATTTGTTGATGTTTTGTTTTTTTTAATCATCTTGTGTTTTAATAAATAACAAAAAAAGCAATCCGATCACGTGGTGTGACGGACTGTCGGGCCAAGGATTGAATTTCACAGCAAAACCAGTGGTTATTGTGGAATATCGATGATTACCGTCAGCCCGATGCGGTTTTGATGAAAGTGATTGTGGTTCTGCGGGCATTCATGTGTTGATGAGCTGCCCTGGGGCAGCGCTCTCGAGATTGCGCGAGCGTCGGAACCAGGGCGGAGCACGAGCCTATGTGGACCTTGGATTTGGTGATTTACCAGTTTTACATACAATACACCGCCACCGAAGGTCATTTACTCATCTTTTTTATCTTAAACATGGGTAATTTCAGTTTTAAGTGTCTTGAAGTGGGTTTTCTTTGGGGTTCACGAACGGAGTTATTCACTCCATTATTTCTTATTGGGAAAATATTTTTGGAATCCGAACTTTTTTGCAATGCCGAACAGCCTCTGGAACTAATTAAATGGGATTCTGGGGCACCACGGTAATAGGCAAACACTTACTCCGATCCTCTAGCAGGTTAGCGGCACGGTGGACGCACGGTCGACGCAGACTGCCACGGAGGCCGTACGTAGGTGCACTGCGGGCGTAGGGGAAAACCGTGCGTCGACCCTGCGTTGCCCGCAGGTAGTCACACAGACCGCAAGGCACCGTACGGCGACCGTGGAATAGTTGCGGCCGCCGTAATTTTTTGGTGGGTTTGGGGAAAATTCATTTTCATTGAGAAGAGCTACGGCAGGCCGCACGAATAACGCAAGCCCACCGTACGCCCTACGTACGGTCGACGTTGGAACCACATCTATTGTCATAGTCTGGCTTGTCCGAATTCTACGGCGAACGCTAGAATGAAAAAAAGTTATAACTCCGCGCTATAATTCAACGGGTCCCTACGGCCTGTAAATATAGCCAACGGCGTAGGCCTTTCCCTGAGGCCACCTCAGTTTTCCTGCGGCCGCCGCACGTTTCTGTCAATTCGAGGGCGTTACGGCCGCCGTATCCTCGCCGTTTAGACCAAATGTGGACCTATGCCTAACTTACAAGTAACGTGTGTCGACGTGTGTCAAAGATCGCCGTAAGTGCCTAACAACTATGCAGCACTTATGCGGAACGTGTGAGTCATACGGCTGGCATACGTTGGAAATTTCAAGCATGGAAATTTTCTAACAGCTCGGCGAACTTAACAACTGTTTGCCAGCGTTACTATGACGTTATGCCGCATTATACGATGTATGCCAGGTACTACGACGTTATGCCAGCGTACTACGACGTATGCCGGGCGTACACGACCGTATCCAGCATGCTTCTTCACATGTACAACATACCCATAACGTATTCGACGTTGTGCCGGCGTTTTAGCCCAATTTTTGCATACGGTCAGGCATAAGTTGGCTTAAATCGTCAAGGTGTGACAGGGCCTTAGTTCTGATTATGCCGACAACCTCACAACAGCCACTTTTGCCAGTTCTCTTGAAAAGTGAGATAATCGCACAATGCAGGAGACCAGGATGAGTACAGTTCCATGGAATTCAATGGAAGTTTGAAATCAGCAGCAGTATATCAAAAGACAACCTCCACGATTGACTGGACAGAATTCGGAGGCACAATGACCAGAACATTGAACATAACCTATGGCATATAATGCTGCTTTATTGGTCCAGATTTTGAGGATGAAATATTGTCCCATGCTTCAGTGTCCTTGGCCTCAAGGTTCAACAGACCTGAAGTTATCTCTGTGAAAGGCATAGTACCCATTACTTTTATCAATTCGCAGCAGAGATGACCAATGTTTACCCGGTCCATTTTTTGTGGAGGCCTATAAACCACCTCCCCCACACCAGGGGAAGGAATGATGTCAGGGATCATTCAATATTACCTTTCATTTGCTACAAAGACAGGCACTTTTAGGGGATAAAAAAAAAATCCAACTTTTTTCAAATTAAAAAAAAATTATTATTGCCTAACACTCCAGAGCACTCACTGCATGAACCTTCTGAAAATTTGCCGAAGATCCGTTTGGCATCTGAGAAATGGCAAAACACCCACAGACACACAGACCACACACAGGACACACACACACCACACCAGTACAAAATAACATTTACAAACGTCTGAAGAATCCTTACAGAAATTATGTACCAACACCTAACAACAAGAAGGAGGGTTCGAGGCAGAACAGAAGAATGTAAGAGGTGCTATGGAACAATAGATCACCCACTACTTAGAAAAAGGCCATACTCGAAAACTGTAAACCACACACACCACACACACACACACACTTAAAGGCCATTTTCCCTGCTAAAGCGGGGTTAGCCTTGCGGGACCCCATGACAATCTTCTCCACTTTACCCTATTTTCTGCATCTCCCCTTCTTAATCCCCTTGCCCACACTTCCTCTTCCACCACCTTTAGCCAAGTTTTTTCTTCGGTCTTTCCCCGTCCTCTACTTCCTACACACCATTTCCAACATCCTCTCACCCAGTCACTTTCATCCGTTTTCCTTTCCAACCAACATTGACCCACCATCTCAACCTGTTTCTCTTCACAACGTCCATCACAGACTCTATTCCCATCATCTTCCACAAGTCATCATTTGTCATCCACTCTCTCAACGATACTCCACACAAATCCACCGAACCATTCGCATTTTTCCACCCTTTCCAGCCTTTGTTGCTGCTCCATATTCAGGTACCCATTCTCACTCCCTAAATTCATCGTACCTCCTCACCATGTAGCATACACCTTTCCCCTTCAGCTTCAAACAACACTCCTCTTTGTCAGCACGCTACTCAGTTTTCCCGAAACTTCTTCCATGCACATCTCACTCTTGCGCAACCGTCGAGAGTCTTGATCCACTTTCCATTCCAGCATGTCTCCAAGATAGCAAAATGTTTTCACACCTTCAGCTTCCACCACCATCTTCAAGATCCAACAAAACAATTCCTTCATCTGCAGCTCCCTCTGCACACCTTACACTTTTGAATGTTAAGCTGCCACACTGGTTAATGACCCTCTCACACCACTACCATTTTCGATGAACCCATTCAGCACACATTTGTACACTGAATGCGAGTTCACTCCGCCACTGTTCCTGCACACAGCACATTGGCCACTTCCAGTCCTTTCACCCCACCACATGCTTTACCACTTTGCCATCACCTTCGTCTTTCCGATATTCACTTCAAACCTTTTGCCTCCATTACATTCCTTCCACTTGTTCATCTTCTCCTTTAGTCCATCCATACTCTCTTGCAATCAACACCAGATCAATCTATGCATTTACCAGCAGCTCCCACGGTAAAACCTCCTTTACCTCCAAGCCAGCACCTCCATCACAACTACAAATAGAAGTGGGACTTCAGTACCGACCCTGGGCCACTCCCACCTTTTCACTTCAAACTCACCCACTGTTCCATCCTTCGTTTCCTTTACAGATGTTGCGCGCTCTTCTCTCGTACATTGCCATCACTACTCTGATCAACCCACCTACACTCCTAACTTCCTTCAATGCCCATGTCGATTACTTCGCGTGACCCTATCAAATGCCTTTCTCCAGATCAACAAAACCCAAAAAAACAATTCTTCCTCTTCTCCGATGTACTTCTCCTGCAACTGCCTTACAATAAAAATGGCATCCTGTCGTGGGGGGGGGTTCCTCTTTCCTGCCATAATCAAACTGCCATTTCGTCAATCTTTTACTTCTTCCTTATCCTCTTCTCCAACACCCTTTCCAATTACCTTCATTCCATGCTCCAATTAACTTTATTGCTCTATAGGAGCCACAGGTCCAGAGGGTCACCTTTCCCCTTGTACAGAGGGATGAGGGTATCAGTTTTCCCAATCCACTGCAAATGCGGCTTTCTTTCACACCAGATTACAATCTCTGTCATTCCTTCACCTCAACTTTCCCGCTGGCCTTTCATAATATCTCCCACAATTCCCGTTTGGCCCTCCTGCTTTTCTACTCTTATTGCTCTTATAGCTTTCTTCAACTTTCCTTCTCAGTTATCTCTGCTGGTCCTAAAAACTTGGTTACTCTTTGATTGTTGCTATTCCATTCATTTTGCTTACATTCAACAGCCTTCCATATATCTCTTCCTCTTCCTTTAATCCATCTGAGTCAAACGATTTGTCCCACTTCATTCCTTCAAGCAAACTCACCCCCGCACATCAAAATCCTCTCTCTCTCCTCTCTCGCTAACTTGCTTTGGCAACCGAATACCGCTCTCTTACCCTCTTCGAATCCAAAGCGTTTTCTGAACATTTTTCCTATGGGCCTCCTGCGCCTTTGCTACCTCTTTCTTTTGCAGCCTTCTTGGCTAACTTATAACTTTCATGTGCTGCCTCTTCTTCCACCCGTACCCTTTCGCCTTTTGCCATTCTTGAACTTCTCCTCTTCTCTTCAATCGTCTCCAACTTCATCACTCCACCACCATGTTTTCCGAGTGCTCCAGTGGTCCTTTGTCCCCATTACACATTACCTCACCAACGGGCTCCCATAGGACTGATCTTTTCATTGACATCAACCACTTTCATGCTCAGCCTACTCGGCCTCTCTCTTAATGTTCCTTCACTGTCGCCTCTTTCAACCTCCACACCTTCATCCTCGGTTGTCTTCACCCGCTGAATTATCTCCTCGTGCACCTTTCACCCTTATATCGCAGACAACCGGTTGGTGCTGTGAAAACAGTCTCCTCCCCTGGGATCACCTTTGTGATCGCGGAGTCCCCTATCTCGCCGACGCACCATCAGGCTATCAATGTGTTGTTCGTCGACCCACTGACTGTGTATGTAATTAAGCTTGATTATCCGCTTTCTGGAAATTAATATTACAAATCAACAAATCAGCTCCATCAGCAACACTCCAAGATCCTTTCCACCTTCTCCATTTCTCACACCATATCCTAACCCCCCATGGACTCCCTCAAAACCGTCTGGACTCCATCCCACATGTCCATTCAAGTCTCCTCCCTACCACAACAATTTCATCATCTTTCACATTTTCCATCAACTTCTCTATCGCACACCAGAACATGTTCTTCTCTTCATCGCTTCGGAGCCTTGCGGGGCATTATCCCGAGATGACGTTCACAAGAAGCTTCCGATTCACGATTCTCACCATCATCAACCTTTCACTCATCTTGTTCAACAGCTTCACTTACACTGTCTACAAACTCCTCAGAAAAACATGACCACCAACACCATGGCATGCCTCCGGGCCCCTTGGCCCACATAACGTATTACTTCTTGCCCCTGCCTATCCTTTCCATTCTCACACCACTGCCTTTCCATCTTACTCTCCTGCACACAACATATGTCCACTCTTCTTCTGACCAATTTTCACCACTTCTCCAGATCTCCTGTCATTTGTCCCAACATTCATTTGTACCAAACCTTAGAAACCGAGCTCCACGTTGGGGCATCAGACGATTGGTCATCATAAATTGAAAAATTTCCTCCCTTGCTTCGATCGGGTTCCCCACCTTGAGTTTTAATGAGAGGGGTGAGGGACCCCCACGGCGTACTTCGGGCTGTACCTGCCCCATAAGTGTACTCATCATGGTTTCCTTTGAGGTGATTGTTTTATGGCCAAGGGATGCCCTTCCTGACGCCACCCTTTTAGGTCGGCGCTCTTACGACACGCAGGGATACGGTGTACCGTATCTAACCGGGGCACACACGGGGGAAACTGTAAAACCAGAAGAAAACAAATTGTCCACGCCTGAATAGATGACAAAAAAGCTTTGATAGTGTTCACATTCATGGATTGATGCCAAGCATGCATCTGACAACATCAACCCCCAAATAATCAAACCGATTTGAGAAAGCAATGGAGCTATGAAACACCGCCATTGACACTGCCAACACTCAGGAAGGGAAAGATCGAAATACAAAGAGTGAAGATATGTTTTGGGATCTTCCATGGGATACCTTTTTCCCCTCCTGTTTTCTAGCCTGGAACCCAACTGAGCAACCTCGATTAATGAGCAGGACACGGATACACCCTTATGTCCACCAAGAGAACTTCCAAAGAGACCAAGAAAGGTGACACATGTACTGTACATGGATGATCAAAACTATTTGTACCAAATGATGAAAAATTGGTTTCTGAACAACTGAATAGTGAAAGGTATACTCCGACGACATTCTCAAATGGAATTTGGCCTAGATAAGTATGCCAAGTGCACATTTTTACAGGGTAAATCACAAAAACAAACGACATTAAAAAAAAATCCACTTGGATATCAAACAATATAGGGATCGGAGACAAGGAATCATTATACAAATCCTTGGGGTAAAAGAGGGCCAACAAATATTCACAAACAAATGCACAAAAACAATTGCCAAAGAATACTTGTGTAGAACGAGGCTGATCCGAGAAAACATCCTTACCCCAAAAACAAATCAAAGCCAATCAACCAACCTTTAGCAACACCAGTATTCCAATGCAGCCTGTGAAAATTGAACTGGTCACAAATGGAAATCACAAATTAAAACTAGATATTAAAACAAGGAAACTCCTCCACCATAAACCAAAAAAAAAATAACCACAAAATGTTTCGACAAAAAAATCAGTGCATCCCGGAGAAGTACCGCCGAGAGGAGAATGAGATGCGGCCTGATGAACCAACAACGTGCACAGAATTGACACCTTGTCGACTGGCTGAATTACGTGAAAACAATTCAACAGGACTATGAAATCCAACTTTGCAGTGCAAACACGAACTTATAGCAAGCCAGAGAAGGTATCCTATCCACTTCACAAAAACATTTTCCAAGACAAGTGGAAGATGGAACACATACACCGATATCAGCAGCACAATATACCCCAATATAGCAAAAAATACGAAGAAAAATAAACCGATTATATCAAGAGATATACACCGACAAATGGGAGAATGACAAAAGAGCAGGGAGATATTAGAAAGAAAAGAAAAAAAGAGTTGGACAGATTGTGCAATAAACAAAGGAGGCTCATTGACGATATGGCTAAGAACCAGGTCGCTCACTGGGATGGAATCAAATCATTAGAAATGCCCAAGACCAGGCTACACGACATGAATGTGTTCTAAGAAAAATTGCAGAGACTAAGTCAAACAGACAAGTGTAGGTTCTGCAAGGTAAAAAGAGAGAGCACAAGCCACCTCTATTAGGATGTAAAAAAAATCAAATCAGAACAACGTACACACAGAGGCACAAACAGGGTTGCCAGAGTAATCCACTGGCACATCTGCAAAAATTTCAATATCCAGTCCCAGAGAAAACTCATTGGAAAACATTGAACCAAAAGTGATAATGAGAACAAGGAAGGTAATGTTCACATTACACCTGATGATTCCCATCGAGCACGAACACAGAACCTAAAGCATTGCGACGAAATATGCGGGGCAAAAAACTTAGGAATAAAAAAGTATAATTGATAATTGTGTATGAGTCCCCAGTTATTTTGGCCTCACAGCACAGAAATAAAGAAAATTAACAAATATCAAGACTCTCAAAAATTAAGTGGAAGATCCTGGAATCTGAGAGCCACCAAATTGTACCAGTGATCATTGAAACAATGGGAATGATGAAGAAGAACCGCCAGAAAGATCATTGAAAAACATCCCCCCTGGGAAATTATACAAACAAACTGCAGTTGGAAGCTGTCCGGGCTTTTTTTGTTTTCATGCAAGGTTGTTCATGAGAGCACACACATAACGCACGCAAGGTGAGCATGAGGACAAGAGGGCCCGGGAGAGGAAGGACAAACAGCGGGGAACAGAAACATTTGATTGTGGAAGGGAGAGGGATGGGGGCAGGAAATCTCTCTCTGTCTCTTGAGGAGCCACGGTCACCATCATATTTATTCTTTGGGTCATTGGCAATAATTAGACAAAAGTCTTAAAAAGAAAATCCTTATGTACAGAGCCTGTGGCTGCTGGTTGCATCAGTGCTGGGAGTACAGCTGTGCTGCTGATGCAGTTTCCCCTGTTTCCAGTAAGCTGGTACTCATTTTGCTCATCTTGGAAGGATCTCAGGCTGAGTCAACCTACCTGGTGTTATTTAACAGCAAGACAAGGGCTCAAACTCAAGAGCTCACAATCTTAAGTGAGCCACCTTAACCGCTAAGCCAACACGAGGCTTATAAAAAGAAAAGATACAGGGGATATTTTGATGGAACTTTCCTCCAAATATTGTTCATGTGTGTTGTAAATTGAGATACCACATTGTCTTTTGATTTAACTTCACGATAAAATGTCATTAAAAATAGTGAGAATACTGAAGAAGTTATGCGATGGGATATGCAGCAGAATTATGCACGAGGGAAAGCTTGAGAAGTGCTTTGAAATGATGACAGGAGCAAGACAAGGATGTGTCATCTCAGAGAAATGGTTTATCATATTTATGTATGAGATTGTGTGCAAAGTAATGGATGGTGTACATGAAGGTGAAGAAAATATGCAAGATCCACATGTCTCTGATGATATAGCACTGTTGCTAGATATGATAGAAATCCTTACTGCATTGGTATTAAAGATAGAATAAATAACCCAATTTTTTGATTTCACAATGAGTTAGAGGAATAAGTGAAACAAGAAAAAGAGCAACCCTAGATTGCAGACCCTCGCTAGGACTTGTTTTGTGTTGTGTTTGTGTAGTTTTGTGTGGAGTATTTGTGTGGCGTTTGCGTACTGATGTGTTACGTAATTAATAATGACATAACTACAACTGCCACTTTATAACTGCTGGCAGTGATGACCGGGTACCAAGATATCCCGCTTTGAGGCAACCCCGCTTTGATCGGACACCTGACCCTGATCCATGACGTTTTTTAATATTATTATTCAGTTGAATTCAGAATGGGATTAAAATAAATTCAATTCAAATCAAATGGAGACAATAAAGGTAAGTCCTGCATTTGAGTAACCAAAAGGAATCCAAACAAGCAAAAAGAAAAATGAGGTCATCAGGATGAACCTGGATAGGATTCGCATTTCAGCTGCTACTCCTCTACCCTCAAACCCTCCAGGCACAGCAAAGTGAACCTTATTAAAAATAAAAAACCCCATTGAAAAATTAAATAATTCTGGCTGCTACATATATATATATATAGCATATAATATATGCATATACATATATATATATACATATACATATACATATATATATATATGTATATGTATATTATATGTATATATATGTATATATATATATATATATAATATATATATATATATATATATATATCACCAGGCATAGGCGTGGCCTGTAATCCGCTACTCGGAGGCTTGGGTTGGAGGATCGCTTGAGGACGGAGCTCTGCGCTAGGCCATGCTATGAGAGGGTGTAGGGCAGCCCGGAATCATGGCGAAACCCAATCCTTATCCCTGTGTCGTAAGAGGCGACCAGGGTTGGTCAGGAAGGGCATCCGGCGTAAAACCTGTGCCAAATCAGTATGCGGATCATAACGGATGATCCGCTATGGCGACCCTAACGGGAGCAGCGAAAGAAGAACAACATATATATATGATGTCACAGGTTGTGACCACATTGAGGTCATTCTTGTTCTTGTAATAAAGATAAATTGTTTTTTACAAGTACGCATTGATAATTTTGACGACGATCATCATCATCATCATCATCATCATCATCATCATTAAATCATAACTGGCTCTTGAAGCCATCTGTGCAGGCCACGTATTCTCTTGGCAAGCATTATGCTGGGTGGTTTGGTTGTGCTGGTGGATTGCCGTTGACTTCCCAGCAGTAATTCAGGGCAGGAATTTGTAATTTCTCCAGGGTGCCAATGATAACTCAAGTACCTTTCACAAAGGACACCATGGGATATTTGACATCCACCAACAACCAGTTTAATGTTCTTCTAAAGAAAGGTGCACACATTGATGAATTGCTTTGCATGCAAAATACCAGAATGGCAGTTTATAGCTGAGGTGAGACAGCCAGACCTGTGTGTGCATACCTCTGGGCTATTCTGGCACCCAAATAATTCAGTAGCTTGGTTGTATTATTCTCATAATATCAACCTTTTGCACCACATTTAGATAAGCCTGGTGTTGGCTTTGTGGTTAGGGTGGTGGCTTGGGATCCTAGGGCCCTGAGTTCAAGCCCCGTTGGCCGCTGCATTAAATACACCAGGAGGTTGACTCAGCCTGTCATCCTTCTGAGGTCGGCAAAATGAGCACCAGTGTACTGGTAAGGGGGACACTGCATCAGCGGCGTCCCAACCAATGATGCAACCAGCAGCCACAGGCTGCACACGATAGAGAGACCACATTTACATGAAAAGTATTGAGTTATATAATGCATTTCACAATTTGTTGTAGTTTGATTGACATTTATTTATCTCGCACAATGGTTGGATTCCCACGATTGTTTTTTATACTATTAAGTGTATGTTATTGATAGGAGTCTAATAAATAATTGGTGGATGGTAAAGTTCTCACGGTGCCTTTTGAAAATAATGGGCTCTGGTGTGCTGGTAACTCGGTGGAAATTCATTTTTCTGTCCTCATATGTCAGCGGTGCAGCTGTGCCTGAATCATGATGCAACTATAACGACACTCGGTAGAGCGCATACTTATACGCCAGGTTGAACAGTTTACGTTTTGTATCCCACTGATAGGCTGGATCTGCATCAGGACTTTAACCAAAAATCTAATCAGCTCGTTTTTGTCACCAACCCAACTCATCCACCAAGTTTTGTCATAATCCATCGACAACTTTTTGAAATATTGTGTATCGTATCATTTTATCATATTGTTTTTGGTATCACATCATTTTTCGTTTATTGTTTTGTAATGTATCGTATCATATTGTTTTATCATATCGTATAATTTTTGGCGCCATCTTCAATGGTGAAGAATCACATTTAAAAAAATTTAAGATTCTCGTATCCGGATCTGGATCTTCACCGAATTCGAAACACTTCATCCTTGATAGACACACAACCTGTCCCCTAAGTTTGGTCCAAATCTGTCCATAACGTTTTGAGATATCGTTTTTGGCCCTATCTCTCAATGGTGAAGAATCATTTTTAAATGAGTATCCAGATCTTCACCAAAATCTAATCAATTCGTCCTTGTCACACACCGAACCTGTCCACAAAATATCGTCCAAATCTGTTATTAACTTTTTGAGATAGCCTTCTCACAGACAGAAACAAGCAAACGGACAAACAGACAGTGGTGAAAACGTGATCTTCTTACACCTTCAGTGGCGGAGGTAACCAGCAGTTTGAAGTCATGATTGAATTCCCATCAAATATGCATTTGCTCGATAGAATGGAAGGAAGCATTCTGGATAAATGAAGCCTTATTGTTTTGGTGGAGCCTAAATTGTGGGAAACTATTTAGGAAAGGTGATATATATGGTCATGAAAAAGAAGGCCATTGTGCCCTTAGTTTTTTTGTGCAGGATGGTTGATATTGCAGCAAAAAATGTCCAAGAGGAGAAATTGTGAAGAGAAGAAACTGGTGCTGCTTTAGACAGCAATTAGTGAACAGATGTTCAGCCATGAAAATAATTGATGTTTTGGATGAAGAACATTAATTTCCTGCAAGAGAAGCATGTGCAAGGAACTGCAGGGAGCACATGGTCTGCCAGTAACCCTCTTCTTGTTAAACTCCCAAAATCCATCTCACTGCTTACCTCCACTCATTTGTTCTTTTCTCTCCCCTGTGAAACCAACTTCGCCAGTCTGTTCAGTCCCATTATTCCCTCCAGGGCTTCAACACTGCTGTTCACCACTACCTATGGTCATGCCTACCCAAATACATGATCTCTTCGACTCCAAATGACCCCATTCCCGAACACTCGCTTTTTCCAGGTTGTTGTAATTTCCTCCCACCTCTTCCTCCCCTCTCTTTGTAGCTTAGTGATCAATTGTTTGCTTTGTTCCTTTTCTGCTTCATCCCCGCCTTCCCCTTCCTCCTCTTATTGCTGTTTCATTCAGCTTGCCTGCAGCTTGTTCACCCTCGTGTGTCCTTATCCCCATCCCATTGATCTCACTTTTGCATCTACTCTTCTGTTGCTGTTTCCCCCTTTCCATTTTGTTCCCTTACATTCTGCTCTAGTTCTTCCATGAGCCTCGATCATATATACAAAATAAACTGAAAGGCCTGGAATATGGAGGCCAACAGGCCATGTTTTCAAAGACATATGCCAGTGGTTTTCTTGTCAAACATTCAGTTGCATCAGCAGTGGAGAAAATAGACTTTCCATCTGTAACCTGTGGTATCACTTTTACTTTGAGCATTCATGAATCAAAATTAGCAGATAATAAAGCATACTCATGCTGAGCTATCCTCCTGCCTACTTGTGCAGATGTTTAATATTTAGATTTTTTTTCGATACGAAGTCAACACTCTTGGAAGAGCTAGAACACAGAACCTAATAGAACAAAGAGAACATAGTGAAAAGGAGTGAAACACCAATATAGCAGGGTAGTGGGACACAACAGAGGGACATACGGAGGAAGAATGACATCAAATGGAGTGGGAGTAGAACATAGAGAGTGAATAAGCTGGATACAAACTCAAAAACAGCAATAGCAGGAAGGGAAAATCATCGACGAAACAAAATGTTAAAAAAGAGGGTGAGGGGGAGAAAACACAATCTATAATATAAAAGGAGCTCGGTCTCGGCATGCCTGCATCCATCCGTCCATCCGTCCCTGCCTGCCTGTGTGTGTCCACAATTGTCCTATCGGGGATACCACCAATCAAGCCCAATCTGCAAACAGTATGATATAGTTGAGTAAGGTGAGGATACAGTAGATGGGCTGGTTTAAATTTACATTGAAATATAAACTCTTCCTCCTCCATATTCTTCTTCTAAACGTATAATAATGGTGAGTCTCATTCAATCCCGTTTCTTATATTGATTAGATTCAAAAAACGCTTGTTTTATTCAGTACTTTGTTTTTTAAATATTTCCATTTTATTCATATAACAGTAATATATCACCCTATCAAACAGTATGTCTGATTAAATTATACACCACCTTTTGCTTTACTTGCAACACAGGTTTGAAAAAAATACGAAAAAAGTAGCTGATATTTCAATAATTTATTCGCATGAATTTTAAAAGGTGAAAGTTAATTTTTTTTTGCCAGGTACCCCTTTTAGTAACCTGGAAAGGAAGAAGTGTGTTTGCGGAGGGTTAATGAGGGAAGAAAAGATCATGGGTGTGAATGGGGGATGACTTGATGTGGTGGTGAACAGCCATCTTGAAGCCGTAGAGGGAAGAATAAGATTGAAGACACTGAGAAAGTTAGTTCCACAGTGGAGAATAAAGATGAATGAATAAGTTGAGGTGAGCAGTGAATCTGAATTTTGGGAGTTTCACAAGAGGGTGGGGTCGTAGCAGGCACGGAGCATGGCATAGGGGTGCAAGACCATAAAGGAGGTGGTAGAAGACAGATAGACCACCGACCTGTCTGAGATGTGGAAGTGATAGGCTCAGCGACTCAGCTTCATTGTGGGAGTTACCAATTATTTTTGAAAGTCTTGGTTTTGGTATCAAGCTGGGCAAGGTATGAGGCAGGGGTACCAGCCCTGAGGGGAGAGCAGTACTCCATCAATTTGTGAATGAAGACCTTGAATGTGGATAATAGTTCAGGTGTGCCAAGGAAAAACTGTGTATGATGGAGGATACCTTGTCGACGACTGGCTTTGGAGGCCAACTTCGATGTGTAGTTTGTCCAAGAAAGGGAGGAGCTAAAAGATTATGGCTGCTGGTTAGGCCCAAAATGTTGAGGAACTGAACATTTTGAAGAGTTTCATTAAGGAAGTTGATGGGAGGGTTCACCAGACAGTCCGTTTGGAGAGATAAAATTACAGTATTATTATTATTATTTTGTATGCAGCCTGTGGCAGACATTGCTGGGAGAATTTTGTGTGCAGTCATTGCTGAGAGCGTGGCTGTGCTGCTGATGCAGTGTCCCCTATTCCCTGTAAGCTGATACTCATTTTGCTGACCTCAGAAGGATGACAGGCTGAGACAACCCATCTGGTGTTATCCAACTACATGACAGGGGCTCAAACTCAATACCCTAAGATCTTACAAGCCAGCCACCTTCAGTTGAAAAAAAAATAAAAACGCACCATTCCTTGATTCTACTTTGATTTGTTTACGACGCAAACCGTAAAGCTACTGTATTGATCAGAAAGGTTTAGTAATGTTTTTTCATTCAATATTCTGCTGGGTGGTCGCTCGACTTCCGTTATTCTTAGGTTTTCCGTCTGTCTATGTATGTAATGGACAGCTCTGGAGGCCAGAGGAGTCAACCGATTTTGATGAAACTTGACAGGTAGGTTCATACCAGGATCTAGTTGTATGCTTTTGAGCACCGTTGCTATGGACGCCACCGTAGCCTAGCAACGGGACTTTGAAATGTTAAAAAAATCCGAAAAAAATATTTTTTTCGAAAATCAAAAATCGCCTTCCGCGCTTTTATGCGCACCATAATCAACCTCTTTGTCATAAAATTTCAGCCCGATCCGTTCACAACGGTATGACTAGTATGCAATTATATAGCGACCACCCATGTCGCCTACTGGCTTGTTTGTCTGTTGGTCTTTACCATTAAGCCAACACCAGGCTTGAAGTGACAGTGAGAGTGTGATATTTGTCAGGGTTGAAAGATATATTCCAAGTGTGGGAACTAAAATGATATATTGTTATTATATGATTCTTGCAACACATTTTCCAAAAATATTTTGACATCAAACACTTCAGATGCTACCTCACTATTCACTAATATATCATTTACCTCTGCCACAGAAGGTGGAAGGATGTTATGTTTTCACCCCTGTCTGTCTGTTTGCTATTTGTTACGTGTGAAAATCGAAGATTTTTCAAGTGTACTGGTTGGTCACGTTTGTTATTCTGTGTGTCTCTGTCTGTCTGATTGTTTGTATGTCAATCGTATACAGTTCACATATTTAACCTGACCTTCACAAAATGTTGGAGTTGTTCATAAGCAAGAAACCTATTTATTTTGACGTCAAAAGGTCAACATAGGTCAAAGGTCAACAACTTTGTCAAATTTCTAAAATCATCAATTTTCATATGATTTAATTGAAATTTGAAGAGGATTTGCATTTCAGGTCACTGAATTCAACCACTAATTATTTTTATGGTCAAATTTGTTTTGGGGATTTCGCAAGTATCGTGCGTGCTCTGTACGACATATTTCCTTGTTTGTTTGTCTGTTTGTTTGTGTGCAGGATATCTCAAAAAGTTGTCAACGGATTCGGATGAAATTTGTTTTACAGGTTGGGTGTGTGACAAGGACAAATTGATTAGATTTTAGTGAAGATCCGAATCTGGATACTATAATTTTTAAGTGATTCTTCATTGAGAGATTATGGCCAAAAATGATATGTAGCTCGATATCTCAAAAAGTTATCGACGGATTCAGACAAAACTCGGTGGACACATTTGGTGTATCACAAGGAAGAATTGATTCAATTTTGGTGAAGATCCAAATCCAGATCCGGATACGATAATTTTTTTAATTTTCAAAGTGATTCTTCACCAGTGAGAGATGGGGCCAAAAACGATATATATTATGATATTTCAAAAGGTTATTGGGCCCGATATGTTCTTCTGGTTTATTCTATTTCCAACAAACTATTTCATGAACCCGTCTATTCCTTAAATGTACTTTGTATTTCAGAAATCCTGCTATTTAATTTTGAACCTTTTGCACTCACATTTCATGAATGAGGGAAAACACAAATGACATTTAATTTTGCTTTTAATATCTGAACCTGCAATTTAATCATGTAAATACAGAAAATTAAAGGTTAGAGTATGTAAACTTGTTTTTGTCTTGTTAAAGTACCTCAAAACAGTCGAAGCACTCGAGCTCAATCATTTATCCATCCATTGGGACCATACTCTGTGCAGGGCGTTGGTGCTGCCAAAGCAGTCTCCTTGGCTATTGGGTATAATCCTGGACGGGTCACCACTCCAACACAGGATACCAGCAAGCTGGCACTCATTTGCCATCCTCAGAAGGAAGACAGGTCGAGTTAACCCCACCTGGTATTAATACAACAACTGAGCAGGATTTGAACTCAGGACCCTAGGATCCCAAGCCCACCACCCTGACCATTAAGGGAACACCAGGAATGGCTCAATAATGTCATCGTTTGAAAGTTTTAAAAGTCAAAATGGTCTCACTAAATCAAGTGATATCTTCACCCATAATTATATTATTATTGTCATTATTATTCTTATTGTTATTTATTTATTTGTTACCCACCATGTTCCATACAGGGTGTCTTTTTTGCCGAATTTGTTTCTTGGTAAGGGTTACAATCCTGGATGATTCATCACTCTGATTAATCATCGGATGAATTAACAAAGTGATCTGCTGATAAAAATTTAACTCTATTTTGAATAATTTCTGATGCAATTTTTATAGAACCTTTGCTTTGTGTCAATATGTGCAACATCTGGTGGGTGGTTTGAGGTACAGTATAAGGTGACCAAACATTCCATAAACATAGCTGTGCCATGCTGAAAAAATGAAAAGCCTCATCAATCTGTATCGGCCTTATC
Source organism: Eptatretus atami (assembly GCA_035128595.1). NCBI lineage: Eukaryota > Metazoa > Chordata > Myxini > Myxiniformes > Myxinidae > Eptatretus > Eptatretus atami. The sequence goes on from CM068961.1 coordinate 89,588,616, forward strand.
AATCTCCATATAGGCCTCAATATGGTACCTTTTTATCTATTGTTGACTGGAGTATTAGATCTACGATATAAGTCTGTTTAATGAAACAACTTACAGAAACATTGCAATATAGGAAATGCTAATCTATTTTCATGTGAAAACCCTTGATTTCCCTGAAGTAAAACATTTGTATTCATTTTTCTGTACCATCTGTGATGTGATGAGCCAGATTTTGTCACAGCACTTTTGGTGTATCGTGCACACTTCTGATGCAACTATATTTTAAAAACAGGCTTACTGATAGTAGATGTGGCAGTTGTAAATGCCTGCAGGTGTTTGCATTAAATTTGGATTTCAGGAACATCTCACAGGTGGCTCATTCCGTATCGGACGAGTTGAAAAAACGAAGCGCACCATTCCTACTACCTTGATTTGTCAATTTGAAGCGCACCATTCCTACTACCTTGAAAAACGAAGCGCACTACCTTGATTTGTCCAGGATGCAAACTGTAACGCTACTGTATGGATCAGAATGGTTTCGTCGTTTTTTTCATTCCATTGATTTCTTTATTACTTGCGAAAATCGAAGACTTTTCAAGTCCTGTCTATTGGTTGGTTGCGTGCGTTATTTTGTTTGTCTGTTTGTTTGTTTGCTTTTATGTTTTTCGCTTACACGTCACAATTTTAAACCAATCTTCACAAAACTTCACCACATGGTAGAGTTCGTCAAAGCAAGAGGCCTATTGTTTTTGAGGTCAAAAGGTCAACATAGGCCAAACGTCAACAAATTTATCAATTTTTTTAATCCTCAATTTTCATCCGATTGACTAAATTTGAACAGGATTTTCATATCAGATCACTGAATTCTACCACCAATTATTTTTGAGGTCATCTTTGGCCAAAAGGTCAACATAGGCCTGTTTTCTAAAATTGTCAATTTTCATCCGATTGAGTTGAAATTTGAAGAGGAGTTGCATATTTGGTCATTTAATTCAACCACCTATTATTTTTTAAGGTCAACATAGTCCAAAAGGTCAACATAGGACTAAGGTTCTAATATCCTCAATTTTCATCCGATTGACTTGAAATTTGAAGAGGATTTATATATCAGCTCAATTCATTGAAGTAGCTAATTAATTATTTTTGTGGTCAACATAGTCCAAAAGGTCAACAACTAAGCTAGAATTTCTAAAATCCTCAATTTTCATCCGATTGACTTGAAATTTGAAGAGGATTTGCAAATCAGCTTACTGAATTCAACCACCAATTATTTTTGAGGTCAACTTAGGCTAAAAGGTAAAAAGAGCCCAAATTTCTAAAATTGTCAATTTTTATCCGATCGACCGGATTTGAAGAGGAGTTGCATACTTAGTCATTGAATTCAACCACCAATTATTTTTAAGGTCAAATTTGATTTATGAATTTTGCAAGTATCATGCTATGCAGGACATGTTTCTCATTTTTTTTGTTCCTGGGTTAATCTGTTTTATATTCACATGATAGTATGTAGTTCACAATGCAGATGGGATCATCAAATTCAAAATGCATATATTGTGT
>CM068961.1:89617484-89632053 GCA_035128595.1 Eptatretus atami
AGCACATTTTGTGCATTCAATCAAACAGACAAACAGACAGACAGACAAATAAACGCACCCAAATGCAATACTCTCCTTTGGTGAGGGAATAATTAATGGGAAATGCATGAACAACAAGGAATACAGCAAGGAACTTTGGTGCAGGAGGAGGCCATTTGGCGCTTCATGGCTATGCTGCAACAACACCGATGACCATCACCCATCCATATGCAGGCAACCTATACATTACACCAATATCCCTGTAACTCTATCTCCAAATGGCTAAATGAAAAAGCTCCGCCATGAGCCGTCAATCAACATAAAAAATAAAAAAGGAGTTTGTTGGTTTCGCAAAAAATGGGAGCTTCCCTTTATTCATTTTTCACAAATGTTACTATAGTTATAGCTATAAGGAACCAGCCTTGTTACCTCTGCCACCGAAGGTGAAGGAGGTGATGTTTTCACCCTTTTCTGTCTGTTTGTCAGGTCTGTTTGTTTGTCTGTTTGTGTACAGGATATCTCAAAAATTCTGGATGGATCTGGATGAAATTTTGTGGACAGGTTGGGAGTGTGACAAGTACGAACTGATTAGATTTTGGTGAAGATCTGAATCCAGATCCGACTACTATAATTTTTAAAGTGATTCTTCACCATTGAGAGATTGGGCCAAAAACGATATATATATATATATATATATATATATATATATATATATATATATATATATATATATATATATATATATATATATCACAATATCTCAAAAAGTTTTCGACGTATTCAGATGAAACTTGGTGGACAGATTGGATGTGTGACAAAGAAGAATTGATTCGATTTTGGTGAAGATCCGGATCCGGATCTGGATACGAGAATTATTTAATTTTCAAAGTGATTCTTCACCATTGAGACATCGGGCCAAAAACGATATAGTACTGTATAGCATAGTATTTCAAAAATGTATTGGGCCCGATATGTTCTCGTGGATCGGGCATTACGTGGCGAAAGTATGCACTCTACTGGGTACCCTTCTATTTCTTCTTTGTTATGCATCACATAACTGTGGGTAGCATCATCTGCTATGGGTACATCTGCTGTAACTCACCTTCTCTTTGGAAAGACACCATGGTATCTTTAATGTCAACCAACTACCTCTGACAGTTGGGACTCCCAGTTTAACGTCCATTCGAGGGACAGCACACACATTGATGACACAGTTCTCCGTGGCCAAAAGTGCTGATCTTTCCGCCTTTGTTGCATGACTTTAAATAGCTCAGGCTTTGGGGACAGCAGGAGCCCTCTGGTGACTGTGAAACACCAGGATGACAGTTCATAGCTGGGTCGAGATTCAAACCCAGGCTAAACAGCTTAGAGATGAGTTTGCACACCTCTAGGCTGTCCTTCCAGCCCAAACCAGCCTTTTAAAATGGGAAGCTTGTGCATTCTATGTTACAAAGGAATATTTAACTTGTAAATAAGATTTAAATAAAGTCACTGTAAAAGGTAGCATCTATCCAAGGAGTCAGGGAATTACATATACATCGATGGAAAATGACAAATTGCAAACTAGCAACGGCTCTTTCTGCTGCCATGTCAGATGTCCCACTGTCTCTCATTAAGACTGTCCATCCTGCTTGAGCCCTCAGCACAAATTACTGAAATTATAAAAATCCTAAAGCACTCTAAGAGGTTGTAGCAGCATCCAATGCCATGACATGCCCTTTAAACATCCCTGCCGATGACTATAAGTGCTGGGCAGCATACGAAGCAATGGCAATTATGGGAACCCTTTGAAACAGCTTGCAGTGTTACACATTTCGCTGCGATGGAAAATTTGCAAAGAAACGATATCTTGTCTTCAATATGCAAAGCAAACTCGCCATTTTGCCACCAATTTCTCTCCTTTGCCGTTACCACGACTCGGTTTTTGTCAGATTGTCTGAAGCTGCCTGCTTCTATATTTTGATTAAAATTGAACAATCAAGGGTTATACATTTTCTTTATTCAGATACAATGCAATAATGTGTCAAATTACATGTAAATTTTTGTTCCCTCTTTTTACATAAAATTTTTACATTTTCCTAAGAAAGCAAGTTCTCTATGATGCATATTAACCCACACTTTGTAGGGCAAATTTAGCTGCATAACACAAGTGGCCAGATGTTTGAGGTTACTTTTAATTTTCTCTTATCGAGGAGTTACATCAGACTGTTGAAATCTTTTTTACCTCCACCACCAAAGATGGATGGTGGTTGTGTTTTCACCCCTGTTTGTCTGTCTCTGTGATCAGAATATCTCAAAATGATATGGACGGATCTGGACGAAATCTGGTGGACAGGTTGGGTGTGTGACAAGGGCGGATTCATTAGATTTTGGTGAAGATCTGAATCTGTATGTGGATACGTGAATTTTTTTTATTTTTTCAAGTGAATCTTCATAATTGAGAGATATAGCCAAAAAACAATATACACCATGATATATCAAAAGTTTTGGATGGGCTATGACAAAACTTTGTGGATGAGTTGGGTAGGTGACAAGAACAAGCCGATTCTATGTATTTAAGGTGTGGATGCAGATCCGGCCTATCATTGCGATACAAAATGTAAACTGTTCAGCTTGGTGGAGATATGCACTCTTCCGAGTGTCGTACTAGTTTTTATTTGTTACGAGCTTTTCAAGAGTTCTGTACTGACGACATTGTTTAACTAATAATATCGTTAGGTTCCATCAAACTGGGCTCAACTTTGAGTCCCAAGGCTTAATGTCAAAGTCTGATACCAAGTTCTGCATCACTGATGATAGTGATATATCTTGGGGTGTTAATTGCAGGTTCATTTAATGCTTTTAAAAATACAAAACAATTTTGTGATTTTGTGGGAATGTGTAATATAAATGTACAGATATATAAATAGATATACTATATATATATATATATATATATATATATATATATATATATATATATATATATATATATATATATACTGTATATATATGTATATATATATATATGGCCTAATTGCCAAGTACATCATGCTTCTCTTGCAAAAACCTATGAAAAGTTTTCACAGACACGAACACAATGTCCAAAACGTGCTGACTAGGAAATAGTGCATTAACCACAAGTTACACTGTTACGCCATTCAAGATTGGCATAACGGTTAGAGCCTCTACTCTGAGTCAGGTTGGTTGGTGGTTAACACCTGGCTGAGTCATACGAAAGACTTTAAAAATTGCATGTGCTGCTTGCTTCCTTGTTTGATGCTCAGTGTTATTAACTGAGAGAGCATGGACAAACATCCTTCAGTTTGTAACCATTGTGCATGCTTTTGATGTGCACATTTCATGGCCACTAATTGAGTGAAGCAGTGGATTACCTAATCAAGATGACATTTCTTTTGAAAACATTTCAAGCACAAAAAATTAGCTGAACACATGAATATGCCTGAAGTTTTTGAAATAACTCAGCAGATTAATATCTGTTTCATGCTTGTCTGGCCACCAGAGGGCTCCTGCTGTCCCCAAAGCCTGAGCTATTTAAAGTCATGCAACAAAGGCGGAAAGATCAGCACTTTTGGCCACGGAGAACCGTGTCGATGATGGAAGGATCGCTACTCTGCCAGTACGAGAAGCGCCAGGTGAGGAAAAGTATTATATGTATATATATATATATATATATATATATATATATATATATATATATATATATATATATATATATATATATATATAACTTCAACTTTCTTATGCTTATCGCTTTGGAACACATCTTTCACATTTTGTTTTCTTGTTGTTTATTTTGCTCCTGTTTTTTATAAGTAATATTCATATTATTATTTTCTTCCTTATTTGCATTCTCCAGTTGTGATTCTTTTATTCTTCGTTTTCTCACTATTTTTTTCTACAATGAAACATTATTTCAGTTCACATGTTATGTCTGGTGTTGGCTTAACGGTCAATGTAGCTAACTTAATATCTTAGAGTCTTGAGATTGAGTCCTTGTCATGCCATTAAATAACACTAGGTGGATTGACACAGCCTGTCATCCTTCCAAGGTCAGCAAATTGAGTACCAGCTTACAGGAAACAGGGGACACTGCACCAGCGGCACAGCCGCACTTCCACCAATGCAGCCTGTAGCTAACCAGCAGTCACAGGCTGCATGCAAAATAATAGTAAGTTAACATATTCCAAAATTATATATCTGTGTTGGTCAGGGTTTCTGTGTCTGGTTTTGTCTGTGCTTTCTCGTGTGCATGCCTGTGGTGCGTGTGCGTCTTTGTCTGTGTCAATCTGTGTGTTTTTACATTCTGGAATGTTTAAATATTTTAACGTTTGCACATCCATTTCTTCACATATTTTTATTTTTGCATCAAGGCTCATGGAAGAGCAGACTAACAGGGGAAAATAATTCACCAAACAAAATGAGGCAACAGGAAAGTTGTGAGACAACAACAAATGATTCACCATAACACAAGATAAGGAAATGAAGGGTGTGGACAGGTTCTCAGTGGGTGTAGACATTATCAGTTGGAAAGTGTGGAAAGTGTGTTGTTAGGCACCAAGCTGTTAAAAAAAGTGGAAAGATGGAAAGTGTGTTGTTAGGCACACATGGAGGTAGGCAACAGATTTGAAGTTCTGCAGAGAAGAGCTCATGACAATGTACTCAGTAAGACACTTCTACAAATGAGAATACAGTGGTGCGTAAGAATGGAGGTGAATATTAACAAGGAATGGTTTCTGCTAGAACATAAGGGAACTCATATTTTAGAGAGCACAAGGGAGCTAGAACATAAGGGAACACGAGCCGTGGTGACTTCATGGTAAAAGTGTCCTCTCTGAGTCTGGGAAGTTGATGGTTTGAATCCCGGCCGAGTCATACCTCAGGCTTAAAAAAATGGCACGTGCTGCTTCCTTGCTTCATGCTCATCATTTAACAGGATAGAACACAGACAAACAACCAGTGGTATATATACTATATCATCATATGTATATATAGTTGCGGCCACGATACTGAGACACCAGCTTGTCACTCAGGGGATTAAATCCCCAGTTGACCTCGGTAGAGCTGGACTGGGGCCAACGCTCACAATTAACGTTGTGGTACGGTGGGTTGTTTAAAACCACGAACGCCACCCAGTCAACCACAGTTCCAGTGTCCACCGTCTAATTATTCCGTTTAACTAGAGGTCACGTGGTTACCTGAGCGGGGAGCGCACCCTCGGCAAAGCACCAATGTTATCTGATGAGATTTTAATAAGCGGCCGAGCGTTTTAAACGCTGGTGCGTGCCGACAATTTTTTGTCAAATCTGTGGTAATTCCCTCCCGTCTATCGTGGTTCGAACAATGCTAGCCAATAGAAGGAAAGGACAAACACGGACAGGTTGGAAATCGACCAATTTCTTAATAATAAAATAAATAAATAAAAACTTTTTATTGCTGAGGTAAATAAAGAATGAATTTCAAAGCAAAATCACTCAAAATGCCAGGAAAGAGACAAAGAGCAGATGCTTATGCCTGGGGTTGACTTACTTACAGCTAAATGCAGACAAGGGTACCCAGCAGATCATTCAGGGGGAGGGAATCATCTCGCTCACCAGAAAGTCGTCCGTGAAGCAAAAGCGTCCAAGCCGTTATGCATGCATGCGTGCGTGTCACGTCCGTCGCCAGCACCCAGTTTTGCCGTGCACCCTCTTGCGGGGCAGCCTTGAACGCCAGTCGACATCTGGGGGGCACCGAGATCATCTGTTGTAAGAGAGAGACATTCTTTCCACACAAATTGTATGGGACATCATAGCATGGACATCACGCCTATTTTTAGAAAATAACAAACAATTAGTAAACACCAGTGTCGAAGCAGCTTGTAACAAATTTTAGTTCCACTGCCCTTAAAAAGCTCAATTAATATTTTCTTAAAATATAAGTTATTTTCATGTTTTTGAATAACCATTTACAAAGGAAAACAAATTGTTATCACGAAAACTTGAACAACTCCCAATGACAAACACCGCAATGAAGGCTTCATAGTTAAAGCGGCAGTTTGTCGGCGGCCAAAGGTTAATAATTTTTTTATGACAAAACCACATTTTTCGGCGAACAATAACTGACAATGTGTTTGCCTTTGCCTGTTGGTAGGCCTAACTCGTTAAAAGAGGACATAAAAATAATGTATTATAAAAAATATATATTAATTGAGGCTTTTTTTATGGCAGTGGAACTTAAATATGTTACATTGCGGAACAATGCGTAATCACGGACCCGAACGGGCCGAAGCATTATCCACACCAGAATATTATTTTAAAAAAGGTTCTGAACCAATTAAACTCGTCAAAGTACTTTTACAGTTCCCCTTTATTTACCACAAGAGCGGTGTTTTTTTTTTCACCAGGCCCGGAAAATATGAATTCATTATTTACCGTCGATTTCCACACGATTCAGGGCCATATCAGCGACAGCAAACGTGATAAACGAACGATAAAATTCGGTGCGGAGGATCGATCGTCAGATGCCATTCCGTCAAGTCTCGAACCACGATCGAGAGCCCGAAGGCCGGGAGAGTTACATGAATGGAACTATATAGATCCAGCACAACAGTACACAGGAACACATCATGGATTCGTGATCTTTAAAACGTACAAAAACAAAAGCTAATACATAAAATCGATTTAATAATATTATACTTACCAAAATGATCATGGCGGGAAGATAATTTTAACTATAAAAGCGGAAGTCTTCTGCAGATAAAGCGGATTGTGTGTCAACTCAGAACACAGGGGAAAGTTCACAAGTTTAACCAAACCTTGCAATGGCGGCTCGTGATGCGGAAATAGAAATTACCAATCAGACTCTCCTCCAGTGAAGGCAAACACAACCACACAGCACGAGGTGGAAAAGCGATCACCTCTGAAACACACGAGGCAGAAAAAACAGTTTCGATACGCGGGCGCGCTGGCGGCTGTACACCGTCGTGATCTGGTTGTACAACAAGCGGCCGGATCCGACGTCGTGAATCTTTCATACTGACGTCGTGTGCCTGCTGGCAGTGTTTAACTCACCTCCGACCGCGTGTCTAACGGCGACCGTTCGAGCGGAGGCGGCGGGAAGACGCCCGCTCCCTGCCGATTGCTAAGGAGGGACGCCATGCTACGCTAGACTCCACCCACGCCCGTCCCTCCGATTGGCTAAGGAGGGACGCCATGCCTACGCTAGACTCCGCCCACGCGCGCTGCCTGCTGATCTGACGTGCGCACGAAGATGCCGTGAGCGTCTATGCGTCAGGATGGCGTGAAGATGGCGTTGTTGTTGTGTTGCGTTTGTTGTTGTGGAGATGGGGTATTCCAATAACAAATCGCAGAGCATTTACACTATTCACCCATTAGACCAGGGGAAAAGCTATCTATTAACACGTATACAAGATAATCGAGCTACGAAAGGAACCTTGATGTTGTATGCGATAGATTTCCAAAATTCGTAACAATTATACGAACCATATAAGAATTGTATTAAAAAAAAAAAAAGTGCCTACATTTTGTGGCTAGAATTTTGGCTGGCCCAAGGCACCATGCCTTGTCTGCCTAATGGTTAATCCGGCTCTGGTCAGGGGTTCCCAAACCCAGGCGTGACCCAAACTTGAACCCCCCCAAAATCTCAGTTTTTGAGGGGGTTCATGTCAAAAGCATTTCTCTGACAATTTTATCATGGTACACTAGTACCAGATAATTTGGGTTGCGGAGGCAAATGTGATTTCAAATTTTGGTCAGGACAAAAAAGTTAGGAACCACTGCCTAAGGTGGTGATTGTGGCCTACAATAGCAATTTTGTGCATCAATCAAACAGACAAACAGCAGACAGACAAATAAACGCACCCAAATCAATACTCTCCTTTGGTGAGGAATAATTAATGGAAATGCATGAACAACAAGAAACAGCAAGGAACTTTGGTGCAGGAGGAGGCCATTGCGCTTCATGGCTATGCTGCAACAACACGATGACCACACTCCATCCATATGCAGAACTATACATACACCAATATCCCTGTAAACTCTATCTCCAAATGGCTAAATGAAAAAGCTCCGCCATGAGCCGTCAATCAAAACAAAAAATAAAAAAGGAGTTGTTGGTTTCGCAAAAAATGGAGCTTCCCTTTATTCATTTTTTCACAAATTTACTTAGTTATAGCTATAAAGGAACCAGCCTGTTACCTCTGCACCGAAGTGGAAGGAGGTGATTTTTCACCCTTTTCTGTGTGTTTGTCAGGTCTGTTTGTTGTCTTGTGTACAGGATATCTCAAAAATCTGGATGATCTGGATGAAATTTGTGGACAGGTTGGGAGTGTGACAAGTACGAACTGATTAGATTTTGGTGAAGATCTGAATCCAGATCCGACTACTATAATTTTAAAGTGATTCTTCACCATTGAGAGATTGGGCAAAAACGATATATATAATATATATATATATATATATAATATATATAATATAAATATATATATATATATATATATATATCACAATATCTCAAAAAGTTTTCGACGTATTCAGATGAAACTTGGTGGACAGATGGGATGTGTGACAAAGAAGAATTGATCTCGATTTTGATGAAGATCCGATCCGGATCTGGATACGAGAATTATTTATTTTCAAAGTGATTTCTTCACCATTGAGACATCGGCCAAAACGATATAGTACTGTATAGCATAGTATTTCAAAAATTATTGGGCCCGATATGTTCTCGTGGATCGGGCATTACGTGGCGAAAGTATGCACTTACTGGGTACCCTTCTATTTTCTCTTTGTTATGCACATCACATAACTGTGGGTAGCATCATCTGCTATGGGTACATCTGCTGTAACTCACCTTCTCTTTGGAAAGACACCATGGTATCTTTAATGTCAACCAACACCTCTGACAGTTGGGACTCCCAGTTTAACGTCCATTCGAGGACAGCACACACATTGATGACACAGTTCTCCGTGGCCAAAGTGCTGATCTTTCCGCCTTGTTGCATGACTTTAAATACTCAGGCTTTGGGGACAGCAGGAGCCCTCTGATGACTGTGAAACACAGATGACAGTCATAGCTGGGTCGAGATTCAAAACCAGGCTAAAGCAGCTTAGAGATAGTTTGCACACCTCTAGGCTGTGTCCTCCAGCCCAAACCAGCCTTTTAAAATGGAAGCTTGTGCATTCTATGTTACAAAGGAATATTTAACTTGTAAATAAGATTTAAATAAGTCACTGTAACAGGTAGCATCTATCCAAGGAGTCAGGATTACATATAATCGATGGAAATGACAAATTGCAACTAGCAACGCTCTTTCTGCTGCCATGTCAGTGTCCACGTCTCTCATTAAGACTGTCCATCCTGCTTGAGCCTCAGCACAAATTACTGAAATTATAAAAATCCTAAAGCACTCTAAGAGGTGTAGCAGCCTCCATGCCATGACATGCCCTTTAAACATCCCTGCCGATGACTATAAGTGCTGGGCAGCATAGAAGCAATGGCAATTATGGGAACCCTTTGAAACGCTTGCAGTGTTACACATTTCGCTGCGATGGAAATTGCAAAGAAACGATATCTGTCTTCATATGCAAAGCAAACTCGCCATTTTGCCACCAATTTCTCTCCTTTGCCGTTACCACGACTCCGGTTTTGTCAGATTGTCTGAGCTGCCTGCTTCTATATTTGATTAAAATTGAAACAATCAAGGTTATACATTTCTTTATTCAGATACAATGCAATAATGTGTCAAATTACATGTAAATTTTTGTTCCCTCTTTTACATAAAATTTTACATTTTCCTAAGAAAGCAAGTTCTCTATGATGCATATTAACCCACACTTTGTAGGGCAATTAAGCTGCATAACACAAGTGGCCAGATGTTTGAGGTTACTTTTAATTTTCTCTATCGAGGAGTTACATCAGACTGTTGAAATCTTTTTACCCTCCACCACAAAGAGGGATGGTGGTTGTGTTTTCACCCCTGTTTGTCTGTCTCTGTGATCAGAATATCTCAAAATGATTGGACGGATCTGGACGAAATCTGGTGACAGGTTGGGTGTGTGACAAGGGCGGATTCATTAGATTTTGGTGAAATCTGAATCTGTATGGTGGATACGTGAATTTTTTTTATTTTTCAAGTGAATCTTCATAATTGAGAGATATAGCCAAAAAACAATAACACCATGATATATCAAAAGTTTTTGGATGGGCTATGACAAAACTTTGGTGATGAGTTGGTAGGTGACAAGAACAAGCCGATTCTATGTATTTAAGGTGGGGATGCAGATCCGGCCTATCATTGCGATACAAAATGTAAACTGTTCAGCTTGGTGGAGATATGCACTCTTCCGAGTTCGTACTAGTTTTATTTGTTACGAGCTTTTCAGATTTCTGTACTGACGGACATTGTTAACTAATAATACGTTAGGTTCCATCAAACTGGGCTCAACTTTGAGTCCCAAGGCTTAATGTCAAAGTGATACCAAGTTCTGCATCACTGATGATAGTGATATATCTGGGGTGTTAATTGCAGGTTCATTTAATGCTTTAAAAATACAAAACAATTTTGTGATTTTGTGGAATGTGTAATATAAATGTACAGATAATAAATAGATAACTATAATATAATATATATATATATATATATAATATATATATATAATTATAATATATATATACTGTATATATATGTATATATATATATATGGCCTAATTGCCAAGTACATCATGCTTCTCTTGCAAAAACCTATGAAAAGTTTTCACAGACACGAACACAATGTCCAAAACGTGCTGACTAGAAATAGTGCATTAACCACAAGTTACACTGTTACGCCATTCAAGATTGGATAACGGTTAGAGCCTCTACTCTGAGTCAGGTGTGGTTGGTGTTAACACCTGGCTGAGTCATACGAAAGACTTTAAAAATTGCATGTGCTGCTTGCTTCCTTGTTTGATGCTCAGTGTTATTAACTGAGAGAGCATGGACAAACATCCTTCAGTTTGTAACCATTGTGCATGCTTTTGATGTGCACATTTCATGGCCACTAATTGAGTGAAGCAGTGGATTACCTAATCAAGATGACATTTCTTTTGAAAACATTTCAAGCACAAAAATTAGCTGAACACATGATATGCCTGAAGTTTTGAAATAACTCAGCAGATTAATATCTGTTTCATGCTTGTCTGGCCACCAGAGGGCTCCTGCTGTCCCAAAGCCTGAGCTATTTAAAGTCATGCAACAAAGGCGGAAAGATCAGCACTTTGGCCACGGAGAACCGTGTCGATGATGGAAGGATCGCTACTCTGCCAGACGAGAAGCGCCAGGAGAGAAAAGTATTATATGTATTATTATAATATATATATAATATATTATATATATATAATATATATATAATATATATATATATATAACTTCAACTTTCTTATGCTTATCGCTTGGAACACATCTTTCACATTTGTTTTTCTTGTTGTTTATTTGCTCCTGTTTTTTATAAGTAATATTCATATTATTATTTCTTCCTTATTTGCATCTCCAGTTGTGATTCTTTTATTCTTCGTTTTCTCACTATTTTTCTACAATGAAACATTATTTCAGTTCACATGTTATGTCTGGTGTTGGCTTAACGGTCAATGTAGCTACTTAATATCTAGAGTCTTGAGATTGAGTCCTTGTCATGCCATAAATAACACTAGTGGATTGACCAGCCTGTCATCCTTCCAAGTCCAGCAATTGAGTACCAGCTTACAGGAAACAGGGGACACTGCACACAGCGGCACAGCCGCACTTCCACCAATGCAGCCTGTAGCTAACCAGCAGTCACAGGCTGCATGCAAATAATAGTAAGTTAACATATTCCAAATTAATATCTGGTTTGTCAGGGTTTCTGTGTCTGGTTTTGTCTGTGCTTTCTCGTGTGCATGCTGTGGTGCGTGTGCGTCTTTGTCGTGTCAATCTGTGTGTTTTTACATTCTGGAATGTTTAAATATTTAACGTTGCACATCCATTTCTTCACATATTTATTTTTGCATCAAGGCTCATGGAAGAGCAGACTAACAGGGGAAAATAATTCACAAACAAAATGAGGCAACAGGAAAGTTGTGAGACAACAAAATGATTCACCATAACAAGATAAGGAAATGAAAGGGTGTGGACAGGTTCTCAGTGGGTGTAGACATTATCAGTTGGAAAGTGTGGAAAGTGTGTTGTTAGGCACCAAGTGTTAAAAAAGTGGAAAGTGGAAGTGTGTTGTTGGCACACATGGAGTAGGCAACAGATTTGAAGTTCTGCAGAGAAGAGCTCATGACAATGTACTCAGTAAGACACTTCTACAAATGAGAATACAGTGGTGCGTAAGAATGGAGGTGAATATAACAAGGAATGGTTCTCTGCTAGAACATAAGGGAACTCATATTTTAGAGAGCACAAGGGAGCTAGAACATAGGGAACACGAGCCGTGGTGACTTCATGGTAAAAGTGTCCTCTCTGAGTCTGGGAAGTTGATGGTTGAATCCCGGCCGAGTCATACCTCAGGCTTAAAAAAATGGCACGTGCTGCTTCCTGCTTCATGCTCATCATTTAACAGGATAGAACACAGACAAACAACCAGTGGTTATATATATATAAAATATATATATATAGTTGCGGCCACGGATACTGAGACACCAGCTTGTCACTCAGGGGATAATCCCAGTTGACCTCGGTAGAGCTGGACTGGGGCCAACGCTCACAATTAACGTTGTGGTACGGTGGGTTGTTTTAAAACCACGAACGCCACCCAGTCAACCACAAGTTCCAGTGTCCACCGTCTAATTATTCCGTTTAACTAGAGGTCACGTGGTTACCGTAGCGGGGAGCGCACCCTCGGCAAAGCACCAATGTTATCTGATGAGATTTTAATTAAGCGGCGAGCGTTTTAAACGCTGGTGCGTGCCGACAATTTTTCGTCAAATCTGTGGTAATTCCCTCCCAGTTATCGTGGTTCGAACAATGCTAGACCAATAGAAGGAAAGGACAACACGGACAGGTTGAAATCGACAAATAATTTCTATAAAAATAAAATAAATAAAAAAAAACTTTTATTTGCTGGAGGTAAATAAAGAATGAATTTCAAAGCAAAATCACTCAAAATGCAGAAAAGAGACAAAGAGCAGATGCTTATCTGGGTTGACTAACTTACAGCTAAATGCAGACAAGGGTACCCAGCAGATCATTCAGGGGAGGGAATAATCTCGCTCACCAGAAAGTCGTCCGTGAAGCAAAAGCGTCCAAGCCGTTATGCATGCATGCGTGCGTGTCACGTCCGTCGCCAGCACCCAGTTTTGCCGTGCACCCTCTTGCGGGGCAGCCTTGAACGCCAGTCGACATCTGGGGGCACCGAGATCATCTGTTGGGGGTTAGACCCTGTGTTGTTGGTGATCAACCCATGCCTCACTTGTTGGCGGCGCTGCTCACACCACACGCTGCCACACACACGCTCGCTTGCCGACGCACTGGGAAGGGCGAATTGTCTGGTCGGCGCTGGTCAGACACCCGCTTCTTGGTCGCTTCTCTCGCCCTTTGCTTTTCCTCTCTCCTTTCGCTTTCCTCTCCACGCTTTCCTCTTCAGAAGCTTTTCCCCTCCTTTCTCTCCTCACTTTTTCTCCTCGGACTTTTTCTCTCTGGGCTTTTTTCCTCTCCTTTCGCTTATCCTCTCCACACTTTTGCTCCCCGGACTTTTTCTCTCTGGGCTTTTTTTCTCTTCACACTTTTTCTCTCGAGAACGTTTTTTTCCCCCTACTTTCGCTTTTCTCTCTTCAGCTTTTCTCTCAGACTTTTTCTCTTCAGAACGTACCTCTCGCTCGTTTTTATATCCCCGGCGTCTCCGCGGGGTGCCGTCCTCCCCAAGCTCCCCCGCCCACTGGGGCACGGTTACCATGACGACCCGTGCGCTCTCAAAAAGGCGGCGTCGGAGCTCACAAAAGATTGCCGTTAAGAGAATGAGGGCGGGCTTTAGAGCTTGTGAAAGAATGTTGCTGAGGAAAAATGAGGTGGGCTTCAGAGCTCGTGACAGAAATGTGTGAACGTGTCTGTTGTGAAGAAAAAACTTCCCATGAGAGAGGGATTTATCTTTACCCTTCTCAATGCATCACATTTAAGATCCCATTAGACATGGGGATGGGGCTAATGCTGAACATGCATTTAAGGAAATAACTGTCTGAGGACCTGATGTCTGGATGCATTCATCAGACCGGATTCTAAAAAATCCGAACAATATAATATATAATATATATATATATATATATATATATATATATATATATATATATATATACAATATATAATATATATATATATAATATATATATATATATATATATATATAGTCTCAGGCTTGTAATGAAGCTGCCACACACACATCTCCTTTTCACACAACTGTTTCGAACAATTCTATCACACACACACACACACACTACACACATAAATAAATGTATAAACAAACCACACACAAACACACACAAACACACACACCCAAACAAACACAACAAACACACACACTCCCAAACAAAAACAAACACTCACCCATACTCATCCACACAAACAGACAAAACCAAA
>CM068961.1:89632078-89649007 GCA_035128595.1 Eptatretus atami
CACACACACACACACACACAGACAGACATACTGATGAGACAAACACTTAACGCAGCCACTGAGCTTGGGGGAAGTGTCGTCACTTCCAGGACTACTCTTGGTACCAGCAACGTCACAACAATGGTGTCGCTTTTCTCTCTGCACTCAGTGAAGCATTTCCTCCAGAGAAATTTCCTCCTCCTCATCAATGCCATCCAATGGGGGTTATCTGTGCTCTCTCTTTTTCAAATGCTAAGCGTCAAGCAAGGAAGCAGCATGCACCATTTTAAAAAGTCTTTGATATGACTCTGCCGGGGTTTGATCCATTGGGGTGTTCCTACTGTGTCAAAGTTCCTTGTAAGGGAGTTCATTAATATAACATGGAGTAAATAGAATGGCATTTGGTAGAGTGCATACCTCCGCCAGGCTGAATAGTTTACATTTTGTATCCCACTGATGGGCCGGA
Organism: Eptatretus atami; assembly: GCA_035128595.1. Classification (NCBI taxonomy): domain Eukaryota; kingdom Metazoa; phylum Chordata; class Myxini; order Myxiniformes; family Myxinidae; genus Eptatretus; species Eptatretus atami. The sequence continues at coordinate 89,632,524 of CM068961.1, forward strand.
TCTGCATCCAGACCTGAACCAAAACCTAATCAGCTTGTTCTTGTCATCTATCCAACTCCTTACTCATCCACCATGTTTCATCCGAATCCGTCCACAATTGTTTGAGATATCATGCTATATATCGCTTTTGGCCCTATCTCTCAATTGTGAAGAATCACCTAGAAAACTAAAAAAAATTCTCATATCCAGATCTGGATCTGGATCTTCACCAAAATCGAAGCAATTGGTTATCACACACCAAATAGGTCCACCAAATTTTGTCTCAATCCGTCCATAACTTTTTGAGATACTGTACTTTATATAGCTTTTGGCCCAATCTCTCCTCTCATTGGTGAAGAATCGCTTAAAAAATATTGTATCTGGATCCGGATTAGGATCTTCACCAAAATGTAATAAATTGGTCCTTGTCACACACCCAACCTGCCCACCAAGTTTTGCCCGAATCCGTCGATAACTTTTTTGAGATATCCTGCTCTCTGACAAACAGACAGTCAACAGTGGCGAAAACACAACCTCTGTCCACTTTCGGTGGTGGAGGTAACAAGGCCTGGGTGGAAAGGCGAGAGGGCAGGAAGAGCAATAGCAGAGGAGAGCCGACAAAAAAAACAACAACCCCAAAAAGCTCCTGCAAATCCACCAATGACCTCATGATATGAAAGAAGTAGACCTTGACAACTCTGATTCCTGATGTGAGATCTTAGGGTGGAGATGGCAAGTAGCAGCAGTCATCCACAGCTGAGAGGTCCAGAGACTGTATCTATACCAGGGGCTGACTGCAGAAATAAATTTGGCAATATGCCTTCCAGTCCTTATCAGGGGAAAAGTGGTGGGGGGGGAGGGGTAGGATGGGGGGAGGGTAGGACAGAGTGATAATATGGTCTTTATAGGTGTCCTGGGTAGATATACAATTGCTTATTATCTCCTTATCAGAATAGAGAGATGCTGCTGCAGTCTGCCAGACAAGGGCATGCAGAACTGTGTTGCACTTGACTGAGTGGAGGATTCTACGAAGTGATATGATGGATTCTCCAGTGACAAACACATGTCAATGATGTATATTAAGAACATGATTAGTCCAGGAACACTACCTTTAGGGACACCTGCCTCAAAAGGTGCAGCATGGGATTTTATTCCCTACACAGCAATCCACTTCTTGTGAGGGCACAGAAAATCTAATAGCCAGTCTTAGAGGGAAGCCTAAGTACCATAAGCTGAGAATTTGGCAAAAAGCAGTCGTGTATCAGACAATCAAATTCAAGGGACATAATCAATTTGATAGCCCTTGTCTCTTGTTAGAGATTGAGGGTATCAATTAATTAATGACACAAGATGTCCATGGCTGGAATGAGCAAGCTGATGGCCAAAGAGGACGAGAATGACCAAACCCAGCTCTTCCACGAGCCTCAAATATGTGTACAAAAAAATAAATAATTAAAGATCAGAGAGTTAAAGATAATACGAGTCTTGATGTCTGCTGCACTTACCAATTCCATTCCTTTACTCTTGATGGAGGAGGCTGTGGGGGTTGATATGTAATGATGGATCAGTATATCTGCATTTATGGCAAGATGATTTCTATCTTATGGATCACAAATCGACGATGTGGCCACACACATCTCTATTTGGTTGAAAAGTATGGTTATGTAAGGCTTTCATGAAGGCTACACTATGCCTGCGTCGTGAATCGATATTAATGTTCCTATTTACTATCCAAGCTAGTTCATTAAACATTGAATAAGATGCTAAACGTTTAATTGCGTTTTAATAATGTTCTTGTGAGTATTTTAGAAGCACATGAAGGTTTGGAAAGTTACTATCCAAGTGAATATTTTTTGGCTGAATTAAGACAACATAACTTAACACGTCCACACCTGTGCACCTGCATTCCTTGATTTTGCCAGTCACACCATACCTCCCACCATGCTCACTTCAAAATATAACTTACCTGGATTTATTTAATGAATGTTTTATATTTTGCTGATCTAATTTTGATGCTGCTCGTGTGGTTCTTGTGTCCTGAATGGTGGTGCTATATGTCATGAATTTATGTCAGCTATATTTCAAAGGTAAAAGTGCAGGGATCAGTCACTTCCATGATCAACTCTTGGAATTAGTGCAGTCACTCTATCTCCTTAATTCCATTATCTGCAATTACCTTTCCTTAGCTGAGCAGATTGCTAAGCTGGCTTCCTAAGCGAGCGACAAATTAAGCATCCCACACAGGTGCTATTTCCTTATTCCACACAAACTGCTCACCATCTAACAAAGCCTCCTTTTTTTTTTTGAAGTATTATGTTTACCAGCAGGTACCCACAGAACATCTGCACAATGTAAAATGTGACTTCAACTCCTCAACTTCCCCCCTTCAGAAACTCCAAGTCATCAATTCCCCCTCACAAATCCCAAGTCTTACTACTCACTCCCAACCCAAAGCCTTTAATCCTCTTCCCACTCTAAGCCTTCAAAACCTCTCCGCACTCCCTCCCCCACCACAACTCCTCAACCCCACCCCTAAAATCTCAACCTCCCCGCTCCCACTCTGTCCCATCTTTACTCTCTGTCCCCCCCCCTTCCAAACCCAACTCTCTTCTCCCCTCCCCCTCCCTTCCTCCCGTCTTAAAAGCAAAACAGCATTCTTACATCGATCATTACATATTTACTATCCTGTCACCACAATCACTGAGTTTGAAATTGATGTCAGAATAGATGGCAAATACAACCGTAGCTTCGCTGACGCAGTTATTAAAGTTGGGGGGGGGAGAGGAGGGAGGTGAGGAAGAGAGGAGAGAGGAGGCAGGATGGAGGGGAGCTCGAATGGGGAAGAGTGAGGAAAGGGGGTGGGAGGTTGGGAGAGCTATGCCTCACTAAACATTGCTATACACTGTGGAGGGAGGAGAGAGAGAGAGAAGAGAAGAGAGAGAGAGAGAGAGAGAGAGAGAGAGAGAGAGAGAAAGAGAGAGAGAGAGAGAGAGAGAGACAGACAGAATATATATATATATATATATATATATATATATATATATATATTGTTGTGGGCCGGGGCGGTGGCAAGAACGACCACTATGTGGGGAGGTTACGTCGTCTCCCAACAGACTCCCCGGAATTGTAGGCCATCGCTCCGGATAATTCCGTGAGCCGGCGGGTCGCTGAACCGACCGTGGAACGCCAATACCTCCACCGCGTAGCGTAGGGTCTTTTTGTCTGGAACCAATTTACCTAATTAACTATGCGGTGTCGTCTACCAGGAACCACACCCTCGGCACGTCTTTCTTGAACCGGGTCACGCTACCGACTGCGGTAGAGTTCCAAGTACTGACTACCAACTCCGGTTCGGTGCAGTCGAGCGAACTGCCAAAGCCGTGCCGGCTGAGGATGAGAAGATTAACGGGAACAAAGACCCGGCTAAAACTCAGATCCGACCATGCTGGACTAATGAAAGAAGGATGAAACAAACTGGGAACATTTCTACAATTGTTTTATTCACAAATAAAAAAGACACAGGGCAAGACTTATCGCGGATATGCAAGCAATAATTTACAATGATGGAAAACACTTAACAGTTCTACATATAAGAGGGCCCACACACTCAGACGCACACTCAGATGATTTATTGAAAGATCTCCGCAGCCAGAGAGGGAGAGACGAACTGGGGTCACAGTTCACGTGGGTACCTACACGTTGAAGAGAGGGAGTGCTCCACGGTGCGGCACCTGCTATTGGTCGTGTGGCTCGGCCCACAGTCACACTCCCGTGGGGCTCGCGCCCGTGGAGGAAACCGAGCGGGTCAGTTGGAGTCCCAGGCGGAGATCAGGGTCGCGGACGGGACCCAGGAAAACTCCACGAACGCCAGCAAAATGTAGAGTGCACACCAACCAACTTGCTCCAAAAGAACTTTCGTTCCTCCTCAAGAGACTTACTCAGAACCAACGACCGAACCCCTCAGAACTCTCGCTGAGGATGCGCCGTAACTTTATGACCTCCCCGAACGGGCGGGGCTCGGTGGAACAGACGTCACTGTCTGCCATGATGAGGGGCTCCATGCGTCCGCCCTTTCTGCGGGATTCGGCAATGCCGGGAAACCCTGCCCCACTCCACTCGTGCCCATACTCGTCAAAAAGAAGTTACAAGGTTTGTGAAGCCGAGAAGGACTGCCAGAGATTCTGCCTCGGACAGCGAGTCGCCGGTTAAGCCTGTATCTCACTGGGCTGCGACAGCTCGCGACTTTTGGGACACCAAATTGCGATAAAACTGCGATAATTTTCACTTTTAATCACACTGAATTTATACTAAAACACATTTGCGTATGTCTCACGAATATCGCACGAATGTCCCACGAACTCCCGGCGAAATTTGGGATGAACTTCGCCTGGAGTTCGCATACATGTCGCACGACATTCGCGCGACGTTCAGGTGACAAAACTAGATATTTTTTGGTACATGCAACTGTCGCGCGACGGTCACACGACGGTCGTGCGACCATCGCGCAAATGTCGTGCAACAGTCGCACGACAACTGTGCGTGACAATTGAGAAATCGGACCATTATATATATATATTTATTATATATATATATATATAATATAATATATATATATATATATATATATATGGCTCTCCCTTCCAGCAATGATATTGTCAGTTGGAAACGAGTAAGAGAGTACCTGACTGAGAACTACAATGGTGTGGGAGCTGTGCCCTGCAGAACAGGATGGTGGGATTACAGGAGAATGCTGACCAAGCCTTGATTATTCAAAGTGTTCTGTTACTTGTCAACATTGCACCCACAAACATGTGTGTGTACCCAATTGTTCATCTGCCTTGATAGGGGCTTGTGGTGTGACCATATTTTGTGTGTGACCTAATTTATGTAAAAATATGTGTGACGTGATTTATGAATGATGGGAGTGAAAGGAATGATGGGAAAGTGAAAAGTTTGCATTGAAGGCCATTACTCAGAACAGGACAGAACAATGCTGGTTTTACAATTTGGACTATGAGTTATTATTTATTTTTTTTTTGTCATATCTGGATTGAACTATTGTGAACTATCTACATTACATTGCATGTCACATTTGTCGCACCTTCTGACTCACGGAAACTAAATTGAGAAGGGTTCGAGACGGTTCGAGACAACCGCGAAGACTCTGTGACTATTTTGAGATAAAGTTTGTCGCACAAATTTTTTGAACATGTTCAAAATTCCAGCGACACCAGCGCGACGTCCTGCACTCACGCGAGGATATGAGAACCACCGCGAACTTCCAGACATTTTGGAGAATCCCGTTCGCATTTTGTCGCGAGCTGTCGCAGCCCAGTGAGATACAGGCTTTAGGCGAGTGAAGCGCTGTTCAGTGTGTGTGTCGGTTGTTTGTTGGATGGTCTGTTGGATGATCTTGGATGGTTCGCTGGATGATTTGTTGGATGGTCGTTAGATGGTTTGTTGGATGATTCATTGATGTAATAACCTACCTAAAAAAACATCACAACGCACACCGTTGATTCTCCCACTAGACAAAAGGAAGGGACCTGTCTCACATGTACTTAACCGAATAACTGACCTTTGGGACATCTGTATGTTTGAATGCTTATGGTTTCCAGATCAGTAACACTATAAATATATATATATATTGAAAAAAAAATAAAAATAAAGAGAGAAAGTTGAGGGGTGGAGGTGAGGTTAGAAAAGAGAATATGTTATGCTTAATGACCAAACACACACAAAAGAAAACTCATGTCAGAACAGCTGTACACACGACACCACAATGTTTGTAAAGTAATTCACTGGCACATCTGCAAAAACTTTGATATCCCAGTTCCAGAAAAATTCTGGGAATGTGAACCAAAAACAATCACTGAAACTTTCCTTCATGACAGACGGCACGTTGTTCAGCTTTTAAATGCAGATAAACTCAGCAGCCCTCTTGATCGCAAGGAAATTTTATTTGGGTACGTAACTATATTATATAGTTGACTGCTGCCTCGATCACTCCGACCAAAAAAACGTGCATTACCTGATTTCCTCTGTGTGTTGTAATGGAAACGTACTTTTCTTTCTTCAAAATGTCCCATTATTTCATGACAAGAAGATGTGTTGTTTAGTTTTCAAATGTGGTACAACAGAGCCCTGAAGCATAAACATAATGGCCAAAATGGTGGTGTTGTTTTTTTTTTTTGAGGTTACAATTGTGGGTGGAGTCAGGCCTTAGAAGTTCCAGAGCTTCAGTGCGACAGAAAGACAAACACATATATGATTGTTCTGCCTTGATAGCCAGTGCTCCAGCAGTCTAACCATGACTTCTGGAAGCAATTGAGTCCAAAGCATTAGACATTATTGGAATCTGCCATCAATAATCCATGGGTCAGGGTCCACCTCTGCATCATCACAAGCAAGGTGATTTCTTTTTTTTGTCTTTAGCTGTATCACGACCAGCCTTTCACCCTCACTGTCTCTTCTATTTATCTCCTCATTGTTTGGACAGGCTACACAGTCATGCAATCTTGTATCTGTATGGGAGGATGGTGTATGGTGGGTGGGGGGGGGGTGTTAGAATTTTAGTAAGTGTATTAAACTTGCTCACTGCACTTTTGATATTGGTTATTGCCTCCGCCAATGAAGGTGGACAGAGGTTGTGTGTTCACCCATGTTTGTCTGTCTGTCTGTTTGTTTGTTTGTCTGTGAGCAGGATATCTCAAAAAGTTATGGATGGGTCCGGATTAAACTTGGTGGATCGGTTGAGTGTGTGACGAGGAGAAAGAGATTAGATTTTCCAGAAGATCCTGATCCGGATCTGGATACTACAAATTTTTCAGTGATTCTTCACCATTGAGAGATGGAGCGAAATTAATATATTGCACATCTCAAAAAGTTAAGACAGATTCAGACAAAACTTGTTGGACAGGTTGTTTGTGTGACGAGGATGAATTGATTCAAATTTGGTGTAGATCCAGATTCCGATATCAGAACTTATGAAGTGATTCTTCAATATTGAGAGATAGGGCCAAAAAATTAAATATAGCACGATATCTCAAAAAGTTGTGAACTGATGTGGACAGGCTGGATATGCAACAAGGATGATTTGATTTGATTTTGATGAAGATCTGGCTCCAGATACGGATTTTTTTAACTTTCTAAATGATTCTTAACCACTGAAAGATTGGGCCAAAAACGATATATAGCACAATATATAAAAGTTATGGACAGATTATTACAAAACTTGGTGGATGAGTTGGTGAGGTGACAAGAACAAGCTGATTAGATTTTGGTTAAGGTTCGGATACAGATCTGGCCTATCCGTGGGATACAAAATGTAAACTATGCAGTCTGGTTCTTTTTTCCTGCAGATGATAAATTGCAAATCACAACTAAGTCTAAATTTGACAGCCAAATTACAACAATGTCTGTTGTTCGGTGGATTGCCCTAAAGCCTTCATCTTATCTCCGTAAGTGACGCTCATTCCCAATGTGATGAATAGTCTGATCTGAGTGAGCACCGTCCCATGCTGGGCTGTCTTTGAAATTCCATTTGTGGAGGTGGTGTGATGTCCTTGTATGTAAAGTACAGATGTTGTTGAGCATAGATTCTGTTTCCTGGGGAGGTCAAAACCTGGAGCTTCTTCTGTCAGATCACTCACCAGTTCTTTGTTCGCAATGTTATCTGTCCAGAGATTGTGCCACTTGTACTTTGTGTTAAATCCCGCATCACTCAAAACATTGGCAGAGCCCGAAAAAGGTTTGCATGATTTGAGTTGCATATTTGGTATATTTTGCAGGTCTTCATGGATTGGAAGCTTTTGGTTGGCTTTAATGTGATTACCGTAAACTCTCCCGACATTCTTGCCTTCCGACACATATCAAGGGGTGGGATGTCAGACAGGACTGGGAGCCACTGTATGGGTATTGATTTCAGTGGACTGCTGATTATCTGCATTATTGTTTTCAGGACAGTGTCCCAGTGGTTTGTGTGGCTGCTCTCTGCACAAACAGAACAGTATTCCACTGATGAGTACAAAAGAGCAAGGCCAGCAGTGTGAAGAGTGTGCACACTTGATCCCCAGCTTGTGCCTGCTGGTTTCCAGATTATGTTTACCATGGTCTTGTTCTTTTCTGTGACCTATTTTAGGTGTTGCGAAACATGAGGCTGCGATCAAAGGTGACTCTAAGGTACTTGTGTAATAATTCGTTCTTGATCGGTTTGCCACAAAAGGAAACCTGGAGTTTGATGTTAACCAGTCAGTTGCTGAGATGGAAAGTGGTAACTGTAGTCTTAGTTCGGTTTGGGCAGAGGTGCCAGTTGATGAAGTATTGCTCCATTACCTTTAAGTCCGGGGACAGGGTACTGCTGAGATCTTCAAGGTTGATTGCTTGAGTAGCAAGGGCAAGATCATCTGTGTTGGCAAACTTTCTGGAAGTGGTACAAGGCATGTCACTCACATATATGTTGAAGTGGATTGGACCTAAAACAGACCCTTGGGGAAGACCATCATTCAGAGTCCTTTTGGGGTCAAGCCTGGTGTTGGCTCAGTGGTTAGGGTGGCGGCTTGGGATCCTAGGGTCCTGAGTTCAAGCCCCATCGGCCGCTGAATTAATACACCAGGGGGTTGACTCAGCCTGTCATCCTTCCGAGGTCAGCGAAATGAGTACCAGTTCCAGTGTGTGTACTGTTAGAGGGGCACTGCATCAGCGACACAGTCGCGCTTCAAGAAATGATAGCTACCCCGGCAGCTAAGCTGCCATACGACCACCACAGTCCTTTTGGGGCTTGTTTGCTTTCTGAGATAAACCTTATATCTTCGATTGCTAAGCATAGAAGAAAGGACACACATTGTGGCTTGGCACTGGAAAAGTCTGGCAGCATTCAGTAGAAGTTCATGTTGCCATACTGTATTACATGCTGATGAGAGGTCAATTAGTGCAACACCTGTCTTGAGCATACATTGGTGGCCAGTCTGAGTGTGGGTGGTAAGTGCAAGTACTTGATCAACACAAGTCCTACCAGGTCTGAAGCCAGCTTGTTCCTTGGGAAGGTTGGGCCCTACCAGTGGAGATAGCCTGGCCAGAAGAACACACTTAAATAACTTGTTTGTCATACATAGCAAGGATATGGGCCGATAGCTAGACAAGTCAGCAGCAGGTTTCCCTCGCTTAAGGATGGCATTGGCTTTAACTTCTCTCCAGGTTGATGGTATAACTCCAGTTGCATGAATGTAAATGAAAAGAAAAGCCAACCAATAATGTTCATAAGGTCCAAAGTTCTTCAAGAATTCAGGATATAGATGCCATAAATTCTTGCTGCTTTCCTTGATTTGGTGGAGAAAGGGCCAGTGTCAATGTCAGCCCTGGTCTAGTGGGAAGAAAGCAGGGATGTAGGAGGAGTTGATGAAATGGTCTTGGAGAGTTCCTTACGGACTTCACGGTGAGCCTCCTTAGTTGAAGCAACTTTAGAGATGAGGAGCAGCATAGAAGCAACAGCATTAGCCAATACTTTGGGAGGTTGATGTTGAGCAGGTGGGGGCTCCAAGATGCCTTAGTAGGTTGCATGCCTTTCTACTTGAATGATTGAAAGCAAGCTTCTCAAGAGTCTCCTACCACCTTTATCGTGTGACCATATCCAGAGATTCCAAGAGCTCAGATGCAACATCTGGATCCCCAGAAGCTTTCTACTGTTGGAGGAGTTGGTCCATTTCTGGCAACCAACTGGATATGTTGCATATGTGAAAACCACGTGTGGTGTTGATTTTGGATGCATCTCTCAGAATCTTGCAGAAGCTGCTATAGCTCTTCGGGACAGGGTTGAGGCTGGTGGATTGCTCCTACACTTCTGTTATGAAAGCCTCCCAGTTGGCTTTCAGAAAATTCCAGCAGATCTTAGGTTGGGACATAATCATGGGAACCTCTATTCCAATGTGGATTAATGCTAGTCAATGTTGACTTTGGGGAAGTTGTGTAAGGAAAGTGCATCAGAGCAAAATAAGACGAAGGTTTAACATCCAAAACTTCAACTTCTCCTCGGTTCCCATGGTGGTTAGCATGCCACAATTAACATCCGATTGATATTGTCGATTGATCTTACTGTGAGGTAGGATGTTTTTACCCAATCAATCAACTTTCAATGCTGAATATGTTGAAGTTTATTGTTGGGATTTTTTTTGGCTACATAGTCGAGGCCTGTCATCCTTCCGAGAACAGCAAAATGAGTACCAGATTGATTGAGCCATTGGAGTATCCTGCGTTGGAGTGGCGACCAATCCAGAATTGTTCCCAATAGCCCAGGAGACTGCTTTGGCAGCACCAACGCTCTGTACATAGTATGGTCCCAATGGATGGATGGATAAAGGGAGACTTGGACACAATGAGTGTGTGGAGGAATTGGGGATGGGGGGGGGGGTAGGAGAGGATGCATGGGGTGAACAAGAGGGATACAGAAGGAAACCCTCAGGAGGGAAAATTGGAAATTTGAAGGAGGAGGGATTGGGAGGGGGGGAGGGTTAATGAGGGTAGAAAATATCATGGTTTTGGATTGGGGGCGATTTGATATGGTGGTGAGCAATATAGATACATAAGGGCTATTACACCTTTTCGGACCTTCTGACCATTTTGTTTGAGTGCCATTTTTCCTGCACATGATGCATGAGCTGTGTTGGTGCAAAAAGTCTGAAAATTTTTCATTGATGACTGGACTAGCATGCTATAAGCTCTTTAACGAAGCATTGATCAATTTTAATTTCACCTAAAAATGTTGACAACTTCTGTAATTACTTCCACAAATACTTGCAGTTTTTTTTCTCTATACTACCTTTATCCACTTTTTTCCTGCTGCTTGTTTTACCCTCGTGTTTTCTGAGCCATCTGGTACAAAGAGCCTGCAAATTGAATGAAAAGCTTTCTCCACAACCAGCAGCCTGTTTTTTTGAGTAAACAAAAGCTCTCCTTCAGGAAATGGATGTTTCTCAAGGTAATGCTCAGAGACCAGTGTTCTTAGTGCATGTTGAACATTTCTGCTTCCTTGAATAACCCTTTGACATACTTTACCTTTTTATGTTGTTGCAATGTTCCTGCAACTGGTTTATTTGCATGGAATGGAATAGACTCCCTGGAAATATCGTGGCAGAAGAGAGGGGGTATAAAGGTTTAAATTGGAATTATAAAGGTACCTGGATGCATTGGAGATGAGGGGTATGGGGATATTGGCAGGACTCGCAAGTAGCTTGTGTGTGGATGGGTGATGGATTCTGGGGTTGGTGCAGTGCAGGCATAGAATGGCTGCCTCCTGCTCATAAGGGGTGTTTGTGGGTGTGTGTTTCTGCAACGGATGGACTTTATATCCACTCTTGTCACCTGACCTGTAAGATCTCATCATTATTCCACCATTATTTCAGTGTCTAAGGTCCATGGAGTACCTTGTACATACATTAAATGTCATACAAGGACCCAAAATGTTACTAAACTTCTCCGTGAATTACGAGGACATCAGGAGACAATGGACAAGTTAACAAACAAAGTTTATAGGATTGGAACCTTGGATCCCTGTAGAACACGACATCTGTTCAAATGTGAACACTAAGCGAGCCACTCGAAACTTGATCTTAAATCTTGTTAGTTTCCGATTTCTCGGTAAATTCCATTTTACAAATTATATGCTTTAATGTGATGAATTTTAGGTAGAATTTCATTTCTTTGAAATACTTAGCTTTTACCACCATATCATCAGTTATCACTTGGGCAAACATTGTTGTCTCGAGAGATCTGTTAAGGGTGTTTGGACACAACACGACAAACAATCCTCCCAAGCACACCATATGGGTGGCAATGCTGCTCTACACTGTGAACTAGAACCACAGTGGTACACATTGTAATCCGAGACAGAAGCTAAAGCTACAGGCATTAATAGCATCTTCAAACAGGAGGCCAAAGCTAATTTATGGCAGATATATTGCTGGCCTCTTCTTCTACAAGCTTTTTGTTTTGGTCTAGGATTGCCTACTTTTTGCAACCCGCTCTTTGTTTTTACAAGGAGGCAAGTGTTCATTGACCAAGTTTATCATTGCATTCATCGACATTGCATGTGTTCATTTGTCTCCACAAGGAAGCATGCATTCATTCCTTTCTCTGAGATCCAGGCTGCTTATCTTCATCATTCTTTTGATGTCTTTGCCTTTCTATCAAACAGACTTTCTGCATTCTGTCTTGCTCTTCCACCATTTGTGAAACCCATTCAGTGTAAGGTAAGGTGGTATCGTGGCAGAAGCACTGATTGTTTTCAATGTTGCTTGGATTTCCCATGGAAGGGGAAGAATGGTTGACATCTTGGTGTGACAGCAGTTGCTTTAAACTTTCTTGTCATTATAATTTCAGGTCCTGTGAAAATGGACATTGTCACTGCCAGATTTTAGAAAATAAATACAAATATCAAATAAAATCTTACTGAAATATATACGAATTCCTTACATATACAGTGCCAAAAGAAAGTCTACACCCCCTTTCAAAATTTTCACCTTTTGTTGCCATATATCCTGGAATTAAATTGCATTAAATCAGACTTTTTCCACCTTTATTTATCCATCATAACCCACAACTTCCAAGTGTAAAACAAATTCTACAAATTTCAGAAAATTAGTTTAAAATACAAAACAAGAATATCTTGGTTGGATAAGTGTCTACCCCCATTATAGTAGCAATTGTAAATTATTTCAGGTGGAAGCAATCACCTTCAAAATCACACACCAAGTTAATTTGCCTCCACCTGTGTTAAATTGCAGTGATTCTGATTATTTCAGAATAAAATCAGCTGTTCCTGTAGGTTTCCTCTGCTGGGTCATGCATTTGACAGCAAGGACTCAACCATTAGCACCAAGGAGTTTTCAAAAGGCCTCCAGGATAAAGTTGTGGAAAGGCACAGATGAGGAGATGGGTATAAAAATATTTCAAAGTCCTTGAATATCCCTTGGAGCACAGTCAAGACAATCATTAAGAAGTGGAAGTCGTATGGTACCACCAAGAACCTGCTAGATCAGGCCGTCCCTCCGAACTGGATGACAAATTGAGGAGGAGTCTGATCAGAGAGGCCACCAAGAGGTCAATGGCAACTTTCAAAGAGTTACAGGCCTTTTGGGCAAAGACTGGTCACTGTGTGCATGTTACAACAATATCCCAAGCACTCCACAACTCTGGCCTGTACGGCAGGGTGGCAAGAAGGAAGCCATTAGTCAAAAAACCCGCCTTGAGTCCCATTTGAGGAATGAAAAACCAAACACTCCAGAGATTCTGAAGCCATTTGGCAAAAAGTTTTGTGGTCAGATGGAATTTTTTGGCCTAAATGCAAAATGTTACGTTCGGCACAAACCCAACACAGCACTTCACCCAAAGAGCACCATCCCTACTCTGAAGTATGGTGGTGGCAGCAACATGTTTTGAGGATGTTTCTCATCAGCACAAACTGTGGTACTTATCAGGATAGCAGGGAAAATGGATGGAATAAAATACAGAAAAACCTGAGAGGAAAACCTGCTGCCCTCTGCAAGAAAGCTTAAATTGGAATGGAAGTTCACCTTTCAGCATGACATCGACCCGAAGCCCACAGCCAAAGCTACATTGGAGTGGCTAAAGAACAAAAAGATGAATGTCCTTGAGTGGCCCAGTCACAGCCCTGTCCTAAATCCAATCGAAAATTTGTGGCATGACTTGAAGATTGCTGTCCATCAATGCTACCCATGCAATTTGACTGATCTTGAACAGTTTTGCACAGAAGAATGGGCAAATATTGCCCAATCATGGTGTGCAAGTTTGGTCGAGACCTATCCCAACAGATTCACAGCTGTACTTCCTGTCACAGGTGCTTCCACCAAGTATTAACTCAAGGGGTGGACACTAATCCAACAAAGATATTCTAATTTTGTTTTTTTGATGAATTTTCTGAAATTTGTAGAATTTGTTTTTCACTTGGAAGTTTTAGGTTATGATGTGTAAATAAAGGTGGAAAAAGTCTGATTTAATGCAATTTAATTCCAGGCTATAAGGCAAGAAAAGTTGAAAATTTTGAAAGGGGGTGTGGACTTTCTATCGGCACTGTATGTGTATATACGGTGTATATTAATGTGTTGTAGCATCAGAGGGTCTGCTAATGCAAACTGTCTGAGCCAGAGGTCCAGTACCTACAGTGATGATCTACAGTGAGTCAAAAGAAGGTTCATTTCATGTTTAGGTCTGAGGATGTTTGAAATGTGATTTAAAGTTGAAATAAACATTTTGAGGTATTTGTATTTATAACGTTGGGAACAAAACCTATAATTGTGTGTTCCCTGATTTTAATGCTTGAGCTGAAAATGGAGATGGTATCAAGCAAGGTGACAAAAGACGGTACAAAGGCAAAACGTTCTGAAGTTTCTTTTAAACAAAAACATCAAACCCATTTAAATTTACAGATGATTGGTTATGCAGTGCAGTGGTGATTGCCTGTCGAGGACGTCCATGTTATGGAGCACCTTTAGATTCGGTGGAAGGTTTTTGATGAATGAGACTATTAAGTATGATGTCCTGCACTGGCTATGTACACATTTTAAATAATTCTGTACTAAAGGAAGAGTGTGTGCCTTCAATGGGGACGTTTGTTTAAAGCTAAAGAGAACTTTGTAAAATATCCGGTATCGTTTTTGTTAAAATGCATGAAATCCGAGTTACGAGTACTGTATAAGCAAAATTCCAAGTCACATTTGAACCACCTTCACAGGTAGGGCTCGGGAGAAACTTTGCACTTCTGTGAACAATAATTCTCTTTCGAGATATAGATTCTTTCAAGCCCATATTGACCATGACCATGCGTTATACCAATCATCTTGGTCTGCTTGAGTAACCACTCCGAATCATTGGCTCAGCAACCCCAAGAACTTCCATTATGAGTTGTAGGCCAACACGAGGCAGAAATATAGCTTAGTTGGTCGGATGATCACTATAAAATAATGTATTCTGAGATTGATTCCCAATAAAGTCAGACTTGTATTAGGTGCATACCAATGGTCTGTATTGTGTTCTCCGAGCAACAGCACGCACCAGCATATCGGGTTTGATTTGTGGTTACGTTCGCAATCCTGTTTAGTCATGTTTTGTACTTTGTACTTTGACCATGAGAGACGTTGTTTCGCTATGGCATTGTTTCATGAAAATAAATTATTTTTGTCTCCCCCCACTCCCCCTGTCCCCCACATGATAAGTTGTAGTGTAGATAAATGTCACAACTGAGGATGATAATGCTTTGGTGAAGTTCATTGCAGCACAACGGTAAAGGGCCCATTAACACGCACCACCATCATGACGCATGAGTTCTGTATCCTCTGTTCAATCTCCATTGTAAAGATAGTCATGGGGCAGTGATATCGCAGAAATTACCCATTACAAAAATAATTTAGCCAAGTTTCCTTCAATGGCCAGGATCCATGCACGGTTTTTCTGGGACGTACAGTGTTTGAATGTGTTTCACGCCGTTCCAAAGAGTCCAAACAATAACTGTCCATGGCTTCTTGAAAGAGGTGAGATTTTTCCCACATCTCATCAATGGCAAAATATATATACGGACAATGTGCAATCACATTTCTTGAATCGTGATGGAATTTTTGAATTGAAATGAGCAATGAAACATTGCCTCATTATTGCTATTTTCAGACCTGACCTTAAATATATTCGGCTATTTTGAAAACAAAAAGAACTCCACCATAGCAGTTACTATTCATCACGAAGTCGCTTTAAAAAGGGCTAGTTAGCGGTGTTTTATATACATTATTTGAAAATAAATGTCTGTCCTTGTTACAATGACTGTTTCAAGCTGGTGGGTCCGGATAACGAAAAACGAAGGATATTTAAATTACACTTAAAAATGACTTTTGTAGTTTTTTGTAATGCCTCACTACCTGAGTTGTATGTGTAATAGCCAGCAAGGCCAGCATGGGGCTTTGCATGTCATGCCAAACTATCCTTCAGATGAGGGTCTACAGGTGACTGTGCTGTTCGCACTGAAATTTACGTCATTTCAAAAAAAATTCCACTACCTTTCAAAACTGCTAGGCCATTGTGTGTTAGTGCCTTGACTAATATCTCTTCACAGAGGTTGGCTGTAAATTAGCAGCAGGAAGTATAAGTGTTGGTACGTGAATATTGCACGAACATGATGGATGAAGTGGCATTTTTCTCTCTTTCGGTTTGATTTTGTTTGAATTTTTTTCAAGAGTATTCACTCGTTGTTTCACGTATTAAATGTGGTCAAGTATGCATTTATTATTTCTCTAACAATGACACCTGTGCCCTCCGACCCCCTTCCCCAATCCCTCCCACAGCAATCTTCCTTTGCTGCCGATGAGAATGCTTCTGCAGCAGGCGATGAAAATATCCCAGAGTTTGTCAAGATGAAATCTCGACTCAGACCAGCGTCCATGCGCGTACAGGTGGAATCATGTGCGCATTAGCTACACACAGACAGTTATAATATATATATATATATA
>CM068961.1:89660191-89682350 GCA_035128595.1 Eptatretus atami
CCTCAAAAGGGCCTTTTTTAACAACTCTGAAATATATATTATTTTTCAGTTTTTGGTAACCTCAACTTTTTTTAACCTCTGGCAGTTTACCGCTTAGCATTGTACAATTCCAGGTTATTCACTGGACTTGAACTGCATAAATTTCAGTAAAAACTGAAAAATTGGGGTGTTCTAAAACATTTGACTGGTAGAGTATATGTGCCAAACAAACTCCCCCATGTTTCGCCTATTTAAATAAACCAGTACATGCTTTCTTCCAACCTGCTCGTGGTGTTTTTTCTCTGTTTGTCACACATAATCTGCACAAGCGAGAGCCGGGAAGTTTTACCCCAACTGTTTTGCTCCATTAAATAGCCAGCACTGCATTCTGTGTTCCACTCAGCAGTATTCTGAGTGCACACTGAGGGCGCAATCTTTGGTTAGTTGGGCCACGTCACCCTGAGGTAAACGGTATTAGAAGGAGGAACACTGGGAGATTTGGCCATCTAACGTTCGTGGTTGCTTAACAACCAGCCAGGCTGCGGACTTATCCACAGCAAGTCGGCCTGCAGGATGGGAGGTTGAGAGGAGTTTGAGGAGTTTGTCCTCGTGGTGACCCCTGAACCCCGGGCCATAACAAGATAATCAGATGAACAAGCATATGATGAGATGCGGTTATCGGGTGGTTGCCATCCGTGTGAGAATATTTTATCTCAGAACTGTTGCCACGTCCTTCATTGACACTGGCACTGTGTGGAAGACATTCCTCAAATGAATGGCCCAATACTTACTCCTCCACTCGCTATCTCATTCCTTTTGCATTTCGCCTGTGCAGTGCCAAACCTTTTTCAAAAGCTCAATGCACTAGCAATTCAATGATTTGTAACATAGCAGAATGTAGGGATTTTACATCATCGAAGATTCTTGGGAAACTATGTTTCGTTTTTTAAAGGAAAATCTTATCAACTGGTCCTTCTGGATATGGTTTGTCCTTTACGAAACTGAAATATAAGGTCGTTTGGAATTTTCAATCATCATCATGATTGTCCTCCATTGCTGAAACCTCTGTTTATATGAGACATTTGTTTTTCGTGCAGAAGCTGCTGCCCTGCAACAACCACACTCTGAGATTAGAAGCAGTGGAACCTGGTGTCAAGGGATGTCCAAGAAAACCAGATCATTTCCTACCCACGGTTTTGGGTCGGAATTTGGAATTTGTTTCGGGTGCCTGTGGTAACTCATCTACTTTTCATGAAAGACACAGTGAGATCTTTCGCGTCCACTAATGCCATTGTTGAAGGACGGACAGGTCCATTAATGGCTTATCATCCACCCGAGGGACGGCACACAGACTGATGTCTCGCCCCTGCTTGCTAAACACCAGGATGACGGTTTATAGCTGTGTCGGGATTCAAAACCAGGCTTGACGACTCAGAGGCGAGTGCATATACCTCGCCAGGTTATCCTGCCAGTCCTGGATTTTTCAATGCACAATCACCAGTTAAAATTGGAAATAGAGTAAAATGCCAACATGTATATCATATCCTGCTTATTCTCTCTTACACAGTACAGCACTTCATGCTACAATCATTTTAAGTGGAGTGGTACCAACATTTAATTTATTGAGTCATATTACTTAAGATTGGGTAACATTTGTCCGGGGGTAATTTTTACAACTCGTGGTACATAAATACATAGATTCACGATTTCCTCATTACCTCCGCCACCAAAGGTAGACGGAGGTTATGTTTTTATTGCTGTCTATTTGTCTGTCGGTCCTTTTTGTTTGTCTGTGAGCAGGATTTCTCAAAGAGTAATGGACTAATTTTTTGATGAAACTTGGTGGACAATTTTTTTTTTTTTTTCGAGCGATTCTCCACATTTGAGAAATGGGATAAAAACCGAAAAAAGCGTGATATTTCAAAATGATAAGACAAAACTTGGTGGATGTGTTGGGTAGGTGACAAGAACAAGCCGATTCGATTCTTGTTCTGGTCTGGATGCAGATCCGACCTATCAGTGGGACACAAAATGTAAACTGTTCACCCTGGCAGAGATATGTGCTCCACGGATACTGTTCTATTTTCTTAT
This sequence comes from Eptatretus atami, assembly GCA_035128595.1. Classification (NCBI taxonomy): domain Eukaryota; kingdom Metazoa; phylum Chordata; class Myxini; order Myxiniformes; family Myxinidae; genus Eptatretus; species Eptatretus atami. Next base: position 89,662,262 of record CM068961.1, read on the forward strand.
TTGATGCTGATTCGAAAAACCTTCTTATAAATGACCAAACACAAAAACAAACTAAAATCTCGTGTTTTTCTCAAATGTTGGCTTTTCACAAAAGACCATTTTTTTTTTTTTTTTTTTTTTTTTTTTGCAGAATCGCCCCCTCCCCCCTTTCACGTTAAGGACAGGTACAGGTGTGTTTGAGTATGTTTTGAACACACTTATTAATTTGGAGCAGTCGATGTTCATTTTGTGTTCAAAAGTGAACACAACACTGTGTGTTATATTTAGAAATAAACAGGCCAAGGATATGGTCCGTTTATTTATTTATTTTCTGGGGACTCACATGGGGTTTGAACAGATGCCAAATGTCATGAGTTCTAACCGATGAGCATTGATCTCCTCTGTGCAAACCTTGTAACAAGTGCGTCATGCCATCTGTGCTCCTTCACACTGCTGAAGTTAAATTCACTTACTGCTGCTGTTACGCGGGTGGGACAGAAAGAGGGCTGGCATGGAAGGAGAAGAGCTAGATATGTTTAGGGGGCGGTCAAAGGGGGAGGGGGGGGAGTAGGAGGGGATTTTAGTATCAAGGCAAGTTGAACTCCATTTCCTCTGGGCACATTGCAGCAGTAATACAGTGCATTCACCCAGCATGCAATGAGTCTTATTTACCCACCATGCAATAAGCAATTTTAAAGTACAATATTGTGATTTACAAACTCCAATAATAATAGTAATAGTACTGCAACACACATTTTAATATGTCGTTCTTTTTTATTTTGGTTATGACAAAAAAAATTATAAAGGACGAATTGTTTCTCATGAGAATTGTGTTTATTTATTTATTTATTTATAATATCCATGTATGTGTATATGGAAAATAACATCAACACTTGCAAGCACCAGCATGCTCCTGCTTTCATTTGGTAGATTTTTCGTTTTTTTTTTTTTTCAAGATGCACTGTGCCATGAAATTTGGTGCACACCTGCAGCACCAAAGGCCTTCACATATGAGCAGGACTCGGAAAAGGGTTAGAGGTAAATTAAAGGTCATAGGGAGACCATACAGTGTTTTATCTCAGCCACGGAGTGCCTTGCTCTGCCAATTTCACAGATGGCTAACTAGTCCTTCTCTCCTCGGAGTGAATATAATCGGGAACAAGCAACCTGGGCTTTAAACTCTGGGACTCTGGGTTCTGCTATAAAGATCGCTCTATTGAGTGGAGATGAAATTATAATTATTATTATAATAGCCCTGAGTTTTCAACTCGATGAATGAACCTGTGGGGCCTCTCAAAGCAAATTCCACCGCTTTATACATTGCTATTGGCTTTAATATCAGCTGGGATTTTGCATGCACCGTATGTTTATTGCTTAAATATTAAAGAATTTGAAGCAGAAAATTGCTTTGCATTGAACCCAATATGACCTGCAATGATGTGGATTACAAGACAATGAATAATGATCTGGTGATAATGTGATAATTCTTCATTATAAGCATGTATCTGTTGATTGTTTTCATTTAGATCCTCTACCAGATTCTGTAACATGACAAAATAATATTTTTCATTTTGAACATCATCAAAATCAACACCGTGCTTATTGTGTTAAAAGATAATTAGCGAGATACCCATGCTATGCACAGGAAGGAGCCCAAAAGCAAGCAGACAATGCAGAAACGGCAAATGCCAAACCATGAACCAATAAATTTCACATTCCTGTGACACCTTGAGTCAAAAGTCAGGCATGGACAGCTGGTTCGTGAAGGACTTGGGCAAAAAACTTACTGCAGCTGATCCCAATAGAAGTAAGGTGGGTAATATTTCTATGATGTCACAATGGCGAATCGGAAAATGCCGAATCCGCAAATGTCACGGGTGGAAACCCTCACAACATTTCCTCATTCTCCTTTAAACTCGATCTCTCTGTATTTTCATTCCACACTGCATCATTCCAATCACAAATTAATACTATACCATTAATATAACAAAATACAATATTACAAACACTCATGAGGAAAACAAAGATAACGCCGTTCTGACATTACATCCAGATCGGGAGCAGCTACGTACAGATCGAAACTCAAAATAATAATTATATTGAGGTATTTATAGAACCTCTCACCCACCTTAGGACACCGGCTGGGACCCCAAAACGTTCCACAGAAGGTTTGGTGCAGTGTGACCACTCCTCATTTTCATAAATGCCAAGGTGAGCCAACGAAAAAAGCCAAGAATTCACAAGGTTTCGAAAAGCGATGATAATAGAAAACCATACGCCAGAAAAACCTATAGAAAACCAAGACGCCAAGGTGAACAACGAATAGCCAAGATGTTGTGAAAAAAAGCCAAGGAGTGGTCACACTGGTTTGGCGGGGCTAGCCCCAAAACTGAGGGAGTAGTTTATGGGTCGGACGGACAGACACATCCTGCTTTATAATATAGATGAGTGCATCAAGCGATTGTGTTGCAACACGATAGGCCTTCACTACAGTCTTTGCGTCTTGAAACGATACACATGATAAAGGTATGCAAACATGTCATATATATATATATATATATAGTCCTCTCAAGAGCAGGCCCTAGCTGCTCCTATGGTTGGCAGTGAGTGCCCCAGAAGCAGTGGTTGGGGGCTGGGGGGGGGGAGAGCGGCACTTGTATATGTGGAAGAATTGCATTGGTCAGCTGGTAGGTCACTCAGATGGCAGAGCACTTGTATGGTTCGCCAGAGGACCTGGGTTTGACTCCTGGCTGAGCCTGAAATTTTTCCATATGTATTTATGATGTTCTGTTCTGTTCTGTTCATTTCATATATATATATATATATATATATATATATATATATATATACTCACTCTACCCTGTGTGTTTATTATTTAATACTTTCTAATCTTAAGATTGAAATAAACATTGCGATATACTCAATGGGTATACAAAACCATTTATATAATTATAAATTTTCATAACAGCTGGCATATTGCATAGTTTTGTTTCCGTTCTTAAGAGACTCGTCTTGTGTTTATTTTGTATTGTGTTGAGACATCACATATTCCTGCAAAGATAACAATATTACTTCTCGTGTAACAGATGCTGGTGCTAGTTATTAATATTATCATTAGGATCTCTATAACACTCACCATTAGCATTTAATGATTATTGTTGTAACTGGTTTGATGTTGTTGGGCTTCAAAACATTCCTGTGGTTCTGTACCTGGTGGCGAAGCTGAAATGAATATTCGATGAGTGAGGTGTCCCGTGGCTTCAGAGCCTTAATGACTTCATGACAATGTGGGAATTATAAGTGCGCTGCTCAATAAAATGATATTACATACAATGCATGGGTAATTTACCCCAAAATGAAATGGGTCTCATTTACACTCTCATCAGCCTCCTCCTTGACAATGCCCTCACCAGCCTCACCCTTTATAACATCCTCACCAGCCTCAACCTTGACAACACCCTCACCAGCTTCCCCATTTCCAAACCTTCACCAGTTTCCCCCATTCCGACTCTCACCTGCCTCCCCCTTTAAAACCCTCTCACCATCCTCCCTTTTTCCAGCATCCTCACCAGCCTCCCCCTTTACAACAACCTCATCAGCCTCCACCTTGACAACAACCTCACCATCCTCCCTTTTTCCAATATCCTCACCAGCCTCCCTTTTTCCAATATCCTCACCAGCCTTCCCTTTTCCAAACCCTCACCAGTTTTCCCCATTCCAACCCCTCACCAGCGTCCCCCTTTAAAACCCTCTCACCAGCCTCCCCTTTTCCAACCCCCCACTCACCAGTCTCCCCCTTTCCCACCCATTCACCACCCTCCCCCTTTCCAACCCCTCACTAGCCTCCCCCTTTCCAATCCCTTCACAAGCCTATCACTCCCAAGCCCCTCACCATTTTCCCTCTTTTCAACCTCCCCAGACCTCATTTTCCTTATTTTCTTGTATTCCTTTCTTGATTACTATAACTCATCTGAGACGAAGTGGAGTGAGGTCGAGGTCGTTTATTCCTGCGATGTGAAACACCCTGCAACCCATGCCTGCAGAAAAGAGATTTTTTGGAAAAACACATTTTCCATCCAATCATCGTGCACAGTGACATAATGTTGTATGAAGGTAGCTTTTCCCATTGCACACATTTGTTATTTAGTCAACTTGGATGTGGAATGGCTTTGAAAGCCATAAAATACAAGTTTATAAGTCTTTCCTTGGTGTTGCGAAAGGAGGGGCACAGATCAGCACACTTCACAAGTGCAAGCCCATCTCCACTCACCACTAGAGTTGGTTGGAGCCCAAATTGTCTGAGGCCGAACCTCAAAAACCGGGAAAAGGCAGCAATCCCAAATCAATTTCCTGCATTTTTCCAATAATTCCTGGGAAATGATTTATCGGGAAGAAACACCAGCTTGTTGAAGAATACTTGCATTTGAAATTCTAAATTGTTTGAAAATGTTGAAGGTGTACTACCATGTGATATCCATGCTTGTGTGTGGACAACATAGAAGATAATGAACACTAAAATATTATACTGAACTTTGTGTTCACCGGAACTTTCAGTGGAGTCCTTTTTCATCTCATTCACACAATAGCCTCAGCTGACATTCCATAACATGGTCAAGGATGGTTGTGGATGCCTATTACTAGTAACTGAGGGAGACTGTGTATCCAATTTCATGTCATGCCAAGAGCTGTGCTCAGGACTCAGAAGTGTTGCCTGAAACACATTTAATGAGGCATTTGAACTCTCATCCTGGTCAAACATGTGAATCCTTTCTTTCACACCTTACCTTTGGCTGGCATCGGGTTTCAGTGGAATGCTTTCCCATATAATCTCTCTCTGGAATAATGATAGGTGGGCAACCATAAAAGAACGTCATCAGTTTCATCCACCCAAAACAATATGGTGGACTCTTCAAAAGTGCAGACCAACAAGGATTTGAATTACTTGAAGTAGGTAAAACCTCGCAATGACATAATTTATTTGAATCCATTCCATCAACTTAAACTGGTGAACATCACATGAACGTGTTATTCACCCGTGATCGAATCGCTGGGCATTAGTAGCGATTAAATGCTTCAATATATGGCGAGGGTTAAAATTAGGCATTCTTTTAATGACCATCAAATCGTCCAGTACCTGCCATTCCCGAATAGAGCTTTTGAAATACCAGCTAACGGTCCACTTACTTGTCTTTAGACTATCTGGTCCTGAAGTTTGTCCAATGTAAGACTTCTGAATTGCATTCTAATTTCCTCCGGACTTACTAACAGCCCCTTTGGCAGCTCATGTTTTACTTAATGAAATATAGATTGTTGCTTCTGGAATATTGTCCATGTTCTCTTGCATAAATAATAGAAACAAAATTAACCCATGCCACAAAATGCTTTGGGTCCTCATTTCCTTGTTTGAAGTCATACAGGAGCATTACACCCCTTGTCACTCTAGGTGAAGTCTTGCAGAGATGGAGAACAGTTTGTATATTAATTTCCACTCGCAAGTTTCCCGTGCCTGCACGTCATTCAAAACAGGGTAGGGGTGGAAGAGGAAAAAATGTAAACCGCGTCTTGTCATCGAGCTTCCAAGCTGGGAACAACAATCCACATTTATTGCCACATCTGATGCAATTTAAATGCTCTCGTGGTGGTGAGATGACCACCTGTTTTTTTGAAACTGTTTGTTCGATATATATTTAGGCCTTTAGATGCTTTTAAGATCCATAATAAACAAGCTCGAATGAGCTAAGATCCTCGTCCTCTAATGATGACGTCATAAAAACGAATATGACATCATTGTGATGTATCAGGTTTGCGTAAATTATCTGTGCTAATGCCCGGCTTGATTTCCGCAAACAAAATTCAAACAGCTTGCCTAGTTTCGGAGATAATGGTATAGGCGATTTCCATTAGCGGCGATATTATGACGTCAACTTTTTTTCTAGGAAGAATTTCAAAATCGGAGATGGTTACTGGCGTGCGCGTGGGCTTTCTGCATATACGTGGCAAGTTTCACGAAGATCCGATGAAAACTCTGGGTTGTGAAACAAAAAATGTCAAAAAATAGGAATGACGTCATAACAAATGATATGACGTCATAGTGATGTATCGTATGTGCGGTAATTCATCTCTGCTAATGCCCTGTTCGATTACCGCAAACAGAATTCAAAAAGCTTGCTAGTTTCGGAGATAATTTTTAGGCGATTTCCATTAGCGGAGATATTTTGACGTCATAACTTTTCCTCTAGGAGAAATTTTCAAAATCGGAGATGCTTACTGTCTGCGCAGGGTATTTTTACATATACATGCCAAGTTTCAGGAAGTTTCGATGAAAACTGTAGGCTGTGAAACAAACTAGTTTCGGAGATAATGGTATAGGCGATTTCCATTAGCGGAGATATTATGACAACTTTTTTTCTAGGAAGAATTTCCAAAATCGGAGATGGTTACTGCCTGCGCGTGGGCGTTCTGCATATACGTGGCAAGTTTCACGAAGATCCGATGAAAACTTTGGGTTGTGAAACAAACAAAAATGTCAAAAAATAGGAATGACGTCATAAAAATTGATATGACGTCATAGTGATGTATCATATGTGCAGTAATTCATCTCTGCTAATGCCCTGTTCGATTCCCACAAACAGAATTGAAAAAGTTGCCTAGTTTGAGATAATTTTTTAGGCGATTTCATTAGCGGAATATTTTGACGTCATAACTTTTTTTTCTCGGAGGAATTTTCAAAATCGGAGATGGTTACTGTCTTCACACGGTATATTTACATATATACGCCAAGTTTCAGGAAGTTTCGATGAAAACCGTAGGCTGTGAAACAAATGAAACAAAAACCAAAAAATGTCAAAAAATAGGAATGATGTCATAAAAATTGATATGATGTCATTGTGATGTATCATATGTGCGGTGATTCATCTCTGCTAATGCCCTGTTCGATTCCCGCAAACAGAATTCAAAAAGCTTGCCTAGTTTCGGAGATAATTTTTTAGGCGATTTCCATTAGCGGAGATATTTTGACGTCATAACTTTTTTTCTAGGAGGAATTTTCAAAATCGGAGATCGTTACTGTCTGCGCAGGGTATTTTTACATATATCTGCCAAGTTTCAGGAAGTTTCGATGAAAACTGTAGGCTGTGAAACAAAAAAGTCCACAAGAACAACAACGTGAGTAAGACTTAGAGATCCTCCACGAGGATCTAAAAACTTGTGTTGGTGTCAAAGCCAGTGACCAATTTATTATTAATTGCTAATTAATAGGAGAATTCTCCTACTGAACGTAAATGTTTTAATGTAATTAGTTTGATTCGTGTCAAAGAATCTTCCTGAAACATCCCTCTTCCTACTGAGGAAGGATCCCGATTTACGATGCTTGATTGACCAAACTGCCTTTATTTCATGTTTTTACATCAATTTGATGAAGTATTTAAAGTTTTTATTCTGACCTTCACATTCCACATGTGATTGTTCAGCAAATTTTGTGGAAATTGGTGCAGGGGGTTGGAAATGTATAGGGACAAACAAACAAACTCCTATGTGTGTAAAATATTGTACATGTGAAAGAATACTGTAAATAGCTTGGGAGCCTCATTGGTATGCATTGCTGTCTGTGCTATCGCTGATGATTCGCCAATAAGCGATGAAACCGGTCCGGTAGCTGAGGGGGTGTATAGCATTGGGATTCTCATGTGTGTACTATGTGTGAACGTCTTTATAGTTGTTGAGGAACTCTGGGAAAAGTTCAAAACAGCATAGCACTTACCTTGTATAGGTCTTCTTGGGTTGCTTTATGCAGCTTCTTTGGCTAGAGGAGTGTGGAAGCCACCTGGGTTTAATTTCACTCAGAAGCCACCAATTATTTATATAACCCTAGCCACCTGAGTTTAGTTGATTAGTTGAGAGTTGATTGGCTATTCCCTCCATTCACAGGTGAGAGATGTGGGTGGATGTTTGTGTATATTATATATATATATATATATATATAATATAATAATTATATATATATATATATATATTATATTTATTTACACACAAGCTCATGGAGTTGGATACTTTGAGACCTGGTAGCAGACAACAACAGCAACTAAAATACACCACACAACACACACACACACACGTGGATACTTTGAGACCTGGTAGGCCTCTGTTCCACTTCTTAAACCCCACCCATGTGTGGAGATAGTAGTCAACAACAGCAACTTGCATGCACACAAACACACATATATACACACATATATGCACACACTCGTATATACACACATACATGAAGGTGGATACTTTGAGACCTGTTAGGGCATCATCCCACCTTCTGAAACCCACATATGGCAATAACAACCAACGACACACACACACACACACACGTAAATGGTGGCCCTTCCCGGTATACTTGTACATTTCCTGGTTTTGCCGTTTATCTTGTGCCTCTAAAAGGCCTGACACACACCAGCCGACGCAACAACAAGACTGACTGTAACAGCTTAGTTTGTGAAAGTCTGATCATGTAATGTGTGGTGCGGTGGTTGACGACCATTGTCAACAAGGTCGTCAGGCACGTCGTCCGAAAAGTTGTACATATTTAACTTTTACCACGACTTGTTGGCAACATCCCTGTATAGTCGTGCAGTGTGCAGCAGCCTACCATAATCACCGATGTATGCACAATGTATTGACCAATTAAACTTTAGCTTTAAATGACTTCCAGCCACAGCGTTAACATTGCAGACCTTTGGTCAGAAGAAACTCGAGGCCCTGCTCGTAGCTTTGTGTAGTTGGAGTCCATTGTTGTTTAAATTCCAGTACTGCATCATATGCTGCCAAAAAATGCATTGACACTCCAATGTTTCACAGGCAGGCCGATTATATTGATGTGTGTGTGCGTCCCATCTGCCGGCATTAGTTGATGGACATTAAAGATCCCACGGTGTCCTTCGTGAAGAGCGGGTGAGCTATCTATGGCCAAATTACTGCTCTAACCGGCAGAGGGCACTGCATCAGCTGCACAGCTACACCCCAGCTGATTATGCTACCCAGCAGTCTTGTGCTGCTTACAAAAGAAGAAGAAGAAGAACCTCAAACATGTCTTTTAATTCATGAAATTTCATGCTTCTACTCTCTCGTCTGTGGAACCAAAATGCTACGTCTCATGTCTCATGTCTCATGCACTTTACTCCAGTTTTTAAAGAGTGTTACCCATCATCACCTCATGCTTTCTTTCACACTTCTGATTTTTTGTACTATCAGTCGCCCCACCGCTTTCCTTTTTAACACTCATACATTCACGTGTAATTTGCTCATCTGTTTGTTCCTCTTTGATTGACTGGCAGCCTGTGAACCTGCTGCTTTCTATTGTTTGAATTATTTGTGAGACAAGATTTTTTTTATATAAAACAAAATAAATATTATTATGCTTAACTTTCTGTTTGTATTTGGCAAATAAGTACTAACTTTTAAAATAACACGGGAAAAGTTTAAGTTAATCTTTCCATTTTACTTATTTCATGAACTTGAAAAAGGTTAATTGTGTTGCACTCTTGGTTTCACTCAGAGCGAAAGCTCTGAGCTAGTTATACCACCCACCGTGAAATGGCGGTGCAACATTGGGCGACGGAGGTTGGATTTGTCTCAAAAGAGGGCAAAATATAGCTATTTTATATTGTGTGCAAGGGACAATGAAGTGACTGACTACAATGCATCAAGAAAAGTGAAATGAAAATGCAAAATAACCAATCAGCTGCTTTTCAAACACAGCATGGGAAGCGACCGCCATAAATGGGGGACAGATGAACGCACAGACAAATACCTAGGTTCACGATATATATCGGACAAGAGATTCAAAAATGGAATTTATTTTTACATGACGATCAGCATCTTGTTAAGTTATTTGCCAGGATGTGAGAGGGAGAGGGAAGGGGGATAATGGAGGTGGTTGGGCTTCCAAGGTCACTCTTGACCCCTAAACCCTGACAAATAAGCCTGCTCACTATAATGGTGGAGTGGTTTCGTTCCAGAGTCTTGGGATTCCAGACTGTATATTTATTAGATGCATTTGATGTAATTAAAACTCGCTGGTCGTTCGATATTACTCCATAAGTTTTAATGCACATTGCAATTATTTTCATTGTCAATGAGGTGTCTAATTTATTCGTGATTATCATCATGAGACGAGAAAGTACTGAATAAGATCGAAAACAAAAATCGTTTACTCTCTGCCAATATTGACAAGATTAATTTTTTGGGCAGATTGCACTATATTTCATTGAAAAGTAAAAAAAAATTCTACTGTATGGGATTGTTTATGATCAGTATCAATTCCTGTAACAGTCTGCTGCTACTGCTGCTGTTTGAAATGTTAACTGACAACATTTTTTGTTTCCTAGAATAGAATGTTTCCTAGACAACAAATAGAATGTAAAATATCAGACTACTTTGCAATAAAATTACGTTTGAAAAGGAGGAAGTGGCAGGTTTTCAATTGATATTGTTATGATGAGAAAACAAAAACCCAGTAAAATGATGTAATGATATATTGAAGTCAATGATGATGTAATTTGATCATGTGACACTTTGTCTTTTTTTTATTCCTTTTTCAGATATTTTGGATGAAAGGTATTGAGGACCATGTTGCACAAATATAAAATGAGGTGAGTGTGATGCTGTAATGGATAATTTAATTATGTTAGCAGTTTTGAACCATCTGGACAGACAGCAGGATACGGTGCATACGTAAGTTAAACAGCTTGAGATAATGTCGGACATTTTACAAATGTGTTAGCCATTTAGAAACCTGATCTCAAAGTCAGGGTTCATTTAATGCTTCAACTCTTGGAACAAAAACAAACAGTGTGTGTTGTGTGTGTGTGTGTGTGTGTGTGTGTGTGTGTGTGTGTGTGTTGTGTGTGTGTGTGTGTGTGGTGTGTGTGTGTGTGTGTGTGTTGTGTGTGTGTGTGTGTGGAAAGGGGGTGGGTGCAATACATAGATCGATTGTGGTAAGAATAGTATGGACCATGTGTTCGAGTAGGACGGAATTACTGTTGTATTAGCTGTCTGGTCAGGGTCAGTTGTACATAATATGTCACTAACATGGCAGTGATTGTAAACTCAGAGCAGAATTGGGAAGGGTTGTATTGTGTAAAACCTCCTGAGCAGGCGAGTCCAGGTGGAGGACTGAGGCACAAAGGCACACTGGTTTGGTAAACTATGCATCCATGTTTTTTATTAAAATTATAAACACTTTATATACAGTGGCCTACAAAAGTATTCACCCCCTCCCAATAATGCCACATTTAGATGAATTACGAATGATGTAGAAACAATTTTTCCAAATGAACTTTTTTATTCATAACTAAGGAGATCAAACCAAACACTGTTATAGATGAAGGAGGTTACATGTCAGGAATACCTGAAAAAAAAAGTACAAATCAAAATTCACTGGTTGAACAAGTATTCAGCCCCTTAGCTCAGTAATTGGTGGAATCACCTTTTGCAGCAATGATTGCTACGAGTCTTTTTGGGTAGGTCTCCAGCAGCTTTGCACAGTGAGATGATGAAATCTTTGCCCATTCTTCACATTCTTCACGTGAAAATTGCTCTAGTTCTGCCAAGTTTGATGGGGATCGTCGATGAGCTCCAATCTTCAAATCTCGCCATGAAAGGGTCAGTTGGGTTCAAGTCAGGACTTTGAGTGGGTCACTCAAGAACATTAATTTTTTTCCTATTCAGACACTCCAGTGCGGAGTCCTGCTGAAATGTGAATCTCTTACCCAGTTTCAGATTCATAGCTGTCTCAAGCAGGTTTTCATTAAGGATTATCCTGTACTTTGCACCATCCATTGTCCCTTCTTTCCTAACAAGCTTGCCAGTGCCTGCTATTGAACAGCAGCCCCATAACATGATGCTGCAACCACCGTGCGTGGCAGTAGGGATGGTGTTGATTGGGTAGTGTTAATCTTGCACCAGACGTAACACTTTGAATTTGACCAAATGTTCAATTTTTATCTCGTCTGACCACAAAACATTTCTCCACATGCCTGCAGTATCATTAAGATGCTTTTTCACAAATTCCATATGAGATTTTAGATGTGTCTTTTTCAGTAATGGCTTCTTTCTTGCCACCTGTCCATTGAGGCCAGGTTTGAGAAGGGAATGGGATATTGTTACTTGATGAACAACAACCCTATCTCGGACATAGAGCCTTGCAGATCTTTCAAAGACATTGTTGGATTTACGGTGACATCCAAAACCAGTTTCCTGCTTGCCCGGTTGCTGAGTTTCGATGGATGAGCTGATCTGGGTGGAGTCTGGGTAGTATGATACGTCTTCCACTGCTTAAGGATGGATTTCATCGTACTCAAACGGATAACGAGTGAGTTTGAAATCTTATTACAACCCTCTCCTGAACGGAGCTTTTCCACCACTTTATGTTTGACTTCTTTGGAAAGCTCCTTGGTCTTCATGTTTGCCTTGTTGGGTGACCAAGTGAGTTAAACCTTACAACTGCTTAGATAAGCGGAGGAGCTTCATTTTTAAGTTGAACCACTGATTACTTTCAGGTGAAACCTATTACACTTATTTTGTAACCTTTCAAACAAATAATTTGCTCCTCAAGTAATTTAGGGTTAATTCGTCAAAGGGTTTGAATACTTATGGAACTGAGAATCATCTGATTTTCTCTGTTGATCGAACTTATTCATATTTATCTGCATTTTTTTTTAGCTTTATCACCTTGGAGTAGCTTTTGAACTCTCTTTATATTAAGTTGTATTTGAAAGCATCATGAAGTAAGCGCAGACACACCAAAATGTGAAAACTTTGGAGGGGGGTGAATACTTTTGCAGGTCACTGTATCATATACCGTATCCCATCCAGCCATCCATCCATTGGGACCATGCTCTGTGCAGAGCATTGGTGCTGCCTAAGCAGTCTCCTTGGCTATTTGGCACAATCCTGGATGGGTCACCACTCCAACACAGGATATACCGTATCCCAAATGAACAAAAATAATTTTACTTACTCTTAATATTGATAACAAAGTCCAGATAATGATAACTATGACGACGACAGTGACAGTGACGATGATGGTGATGTTGGGGGGGGGGGTGGTTAAAGGGATGAGAGGTTTGTCCCCCTCCTCCTCAGGCACTGGTTCAAGATCTTGAATGGAAAAACCCTGATCATGAGGCAGGATAACTGGCAAATGAGATGGGCCAAAATACATTGATGCTGGTGGATGTTGGAGGCATGTGTGGAGGTGTACAGGCAGTTGTGGTATTGGTGGTGGTGGTGGTGGTGTCTGGAGCAGTGGTGTTTGCGGTGATGGTGGGTCTTTTAATAAAACTAGAGATTGAGGACTGCTTCCTTTTCTTTTTGAGATATTTCAGTACCTCTTTGTATGGTGTCATGAGGTCCCCCATTCCTCACTTTAAATGTAAACTTCCATCCATGAATGGATCCATGTCTGAGAGATTCTTGGCTGTCAGTATGATGTTGCTAAGGGTGGCAAGAGTGAGCTTCGGATGTTTCACCACATCCTCGTCTTAGTTTTCGTTGTCACTGAAGGATTTTATGAGCTAATTTTGGTCTTCCTCAGTTACCTCGTTGGCATGAGACTGTAGTGTCTCCTCCACTTCACTGGCATCAACATCATCAAACCTCTCATCTCCTACATCTACTCCGCACAAGGGACAACACGAGACAGAATGAGGCGCATTATGTGTGGGGTCACTGAGCTTGATGCGCCACTAATGGCAGATGCTTGAACGTGGCGGCGGGAGATTTGAAATGGCAGGTGTCAGACTGATGTGCGGCTGCAAAAAACCGTGATTACTCAAAACTATACACCGTGGTTGGAGAAATGTTATACAGAATATTAAGACTGGATACTTGAAAGCACGGTTGAAAAACCCGTGGTTGGTCAGGGATGTACGTGTTCCATGTTGTTTTCCATGAAATGGACGCAATTTGTCATGTCGCCTGCATCCTTTGCTGGAATCCGTTCTTGTGTGGGGATATCCACCACTCCCCATCTGAATTGAATTTCAGGTGAAAGCTATAATATTCATCAAGTGGTAAATAGTTGGTGTGACCTGAACATGCTGTTTCAGCTGCATATGTTGGTTATATCTCATGGTAAATTACCAAACCAGAACTGACCAACCTTCTCGACATACTCAGTTATTGCAAAAGTTGAACTCCCATAGCTCCACACCTTGAGTGATGAGTTTCAGCTGCGACACTGAATCCTGGCACAGGTTTTTTTGGTGTAATTTATTTGCCAAACAATTTCGTTGTGGAACATATGGGAAATTTTTGGGGGGGATTCAGAACATTACACTTCAACCCCCAATTCCCCCCCCCCTCCCCCAACATTCTATGAAAACTGCTCCTAGTTGGTCTACATCTGCTTGTTCATCAGGTTTTCCCATAATTATCTCACAATTGACCTCCATATGTGGAGCAGTCCCATCATCTACCACTCGTGGGTGCATCTAGCAGCAGATGGTCACCACCTTACTGGAAGTATTGCATTATCTGTAATCATGTAAATATAAAATATATTGTGGTGTTTTGGAAAGCAGAATAGCTCTTTGGATATGTGTGGCCAAAATGTATCTATTTTCTGGTAACTTATAAATAAACATTAATCTCTAAGGATGAGGATAGCATCACCAACAACAGCAGCAAGAGCAACAGCAACACAACAAATAGTGTGTTTATTTTCCGGAATATTTATACTGTGGAATCGTCATCAAAAATGGATCAGCCTGGAATTGCAGCAGCAGCATTCAAAGATTTAAAAAATATATTAAGTATATCGCTGGATGGCACAAAGATTTTCAAATATTATTCTTATTCACCGGCCACAGTGTGTATCCTTTCCTTTTCAAATTCATCTTGCAAACCCGCTTGCCATCTGTTGCTGAATTCACAGGAGCACTTTCATCAAGAAAGAGATTTAATTATCTGATATCCCTGGCCACTTTCACTGGCTGTAAGAATCCAACTTGGATTGAATCCATCGCGCTTTCAGAAAGACACCCGTCTCGCTAA
This sequence comes from Eptatretus atami, assembly GCA_035128595.1. Classification (NCBI taxonomy): domain Eukaryota; kingdom Metazoa; phylum Chordata; class Myxini; order Myxiniformes; family Myxinidae; genus Eptatretus; species Eptatretus atami. The sequence continues at coordinate 89,677,283 of CM068961.1, forward strand.
TCCACGGCCGTGGGCAAAGTGTTGACAGTGATGAAACCAAGGGGAATGAATGCATTTTAGATTTGGAGGAAGCAAATACATCACTGTCAAAAATCGGATTTCGGTTCTGCAGTGCATAAGCAAAAATACGGTTTTGAGAACAGTCAGAGAAAACACCATGGTGAATTACAATTTCTTCTCTCTGTCTCTCTGTCTCTCTGTCTCTCTGTCTCTCTGTCTCTCTGTCTCTCTGTCTCTCTGTCTTCTGTCTCTCTCGTCTCTCTCCCCCTCTCTATCTCTCTCTCCCTCTCCGTCTCTATCTCTCTCCCCCCTCTCTCTCTCTCTCTCCCTTTCTCTGTCACTCTCTCTCCCCTCTCTCTGTCTCTCTCTCTCCCCCTCTCTATCTCTCTCTCCCTCTCTCTCTATCTCTATCTCTCCCTCTCTCTCCCTTTCTCTGTCCTCTCTCTCCCTCTTCTCCCTCTCTCTCCCCCCTCTCTCCCCCCTCTCTCCCCCTCTCTCCCCCTCTCTCCCCCTCTCCCCCCTCTCTATCTCTCTCTGTCTCTCTCTCCCTTTCTCTGTCACTCTCTCTCCCCACCTCTCTCCCTCTCCGTCTCTCTCTGTCTCTCTCTCCCTTTCTCTGTCACTTCTCTCCCTCTCTCTCCCTTTCTCTGTCACTCTCTCTCCCTATCTCTCCCTATCTCTCCCTCTCTCTCCCCCTCTCTCTTCCTCTCTCTCTCTCTCTCTCTCTCTCTCTCTCTCTCTCTCTCTCTCTCTGTCACTCTCTCTCCCTATCTCTCCCTCTCTCTCCCTCTCTCTCCTTTGAAATTGCTAATGCATATGTGCTGGGAAGATGATTATGCTGCCATTTCAATCTCATACATTTACAATAATATGCATGATCAGAGGGACGTGAAAGGCTGTATTATGCGCCGCTGTGTGTTGAAGCTAATGTTAAGCTGTCCAGACAGTTTCCCAGGAGCCATTCCCTAAATCACCTTATATCCATTGTGTGGGCACGGAACGTGCAAACAGGAGAGCTGTCTACACAGGCGCAGCTGCTCTTTAATATGCTTTATGTCGACCAGTTCGAGCATTGTGCATTATAGAAAAGTTATATGCACCTGATTACACAAATCATAAGCAAAACAATACATTTTTCTTTTGCAACCGAAAACATTAATATTTTGTGCAGCAATACCTGTGCATTGATAAATCTTAAATTGTGTTTTCAAAAATGACCTCATGATGGGTTGACCTGTTTGACATACTCCTGTCCCCTGTCCGTGCACTTGGCTTATAATTAAATCTGTGACAGCGGGTTCAAATCCCACATGCTTTTTTGATTTGTTTCTCCCCAGTGGTTAACGTCCTTATTATTTCCACAACATTGCACTACCTCCAAAATGATTGTTGTAATATCTGAATGTACAATTCCTTTCTTGGGCTTTAGATGCTCACACAACTTAAACTTGATCTTTGGTGGTCACATTTGGAGACCGGTCAGTTCATAATTCATGACTTGCAAAGTTGGACTTAGTGGCATTGCAGTGAGAATGTCTGCTTGGAGTCTGGTGTGTTTACTGCTCGATTCTGACCTTTGGCTGAGTCATACCAATAACTGTGTTTGTCTGAAGTCAAGTCTGGTATTGTCTAATGTCCCTGGCTGCTAGCTGTGTGTATATTATTTGTGCAATAACTCCTCTATGAGCCTTAGACCCTGTAAATAGACAAAAATGACTGTTCAGTAGTATCATGTCAATTAATCTATCCTCATGCATAAATTTATTGAGAATAAATGTCAAATAATTTTTGTTGTTATTAAAGAAAGCATATTCATGGTAGAACATTCTGAATATACAGTATGTGTGCCAACAACCAGTTGAGCAAACAGACTGATGTTCTATCAGCAATGTCGCATGAATATTGCCTAATCTTTGTTCTTTTTCCTTAGATGAGGACTTTGGTCCCTGCAATTGAGGGTAAAATAATTAATTTATCATGAAAATATATAATAGATCACAAAAAATAGAAATTGAGCATAACGACGTTTAAAACATTTTAAAAATGCAAACAAAACTTTACCTTGATATTCACCTTTATATTCTAAAGAAGGGAAAGTGACAAAAATTTTGTAGGTTTTGCTGTAAGTGGTGACCATAAATTACTTATGAGTGGCTCTTCAGTGGTGTATATTTCAGTGTGATGTTAACACTTAATCAGTGTGATGTTAACACTTGTTAACAAAATACAGGAAGTACTTATGATTTGCTTTGGAAGGAATTGTGACCTTTGCCACCCTAGGTGGATTGAGGCTACGTATTCACCCATATTTGGCTGTTTGGTTGTTTCTCTGTTTGTGAGCAGGATATCTCAAAAAGTTATGGACAGATTCGGACGAAACTTTGTGAACAGTTTGAGTGTATAACAAGGACAAGTTGATGAGATTTTGGTGAAGATATGGTTAAATAAGATATGGTTCCAGATGCTCGAATTTTTTCAGTGATTCTTCACCATTGAGTTTTAGGGCCAAAAACAATACATAGTAAGATATCTCAAACAGTTATGGATTGATTTGGAAGAAACTTGGTGGACAGGTTGGGTATGTGACAAGGATGGATTGATTCAATTTCGGTTTAGGTCTGAATGCAGATCCAACCGATCAGTGGAATATAAAAGGTAAAGTGTTCAGCATGGCGGAGGGTACATGCTCTAACCGAGTGCCCTTCTAGTTTATTATGTTTGGCTCCGTAATGTTTTTTTGAGAGAAGATATTTATTCTAAAATTTGAGTGAAGTAAAAAAGGTGACAAGTTTTAATGTTGTTGTTCGACTTTAAACTCTGGGGAACGATGGCAAGAGTTGGGGAAATTTCTGCTTACTTTGGGATATTGAAAGATACCATAAACGGTTGAATAGGGACAAAAACCAGAAAAAGTTTTTTGAAACATGATTTTCCTCCATTAACAAATACTATGCATTTTCTCTTTTCTCACGTTGAAAAAGCAAATTTCCAGTGTTTAAAAAGGGGTTCAGCAGTGATGGAACAACAAACAGGGTGCCCTGCAAGCAGGAATTTATGTTTTTCTTCACAAGCGCCAAAAAAAAAAACTGTAGAAATAACTTTACCTCCACAACTACAACCAGTGGAGGAAATGATCGAGCTACACATTAGGGTCGAGCATATGGTGTCCTTCTGGTGTGGTTTAAGTGGCAATTTAATTTGGTTCACAGAAATAAATAAATAAATTCTCGGAAAGCAACTGTTTGACCCAGGGTCAAAAGGGATAAATTGCTGCAAACTTACAAACCAATGCCAGGTTACAAAACACCAAAAAATACAGTGAAGATGATATGACAAGGAACATATATCAGCAGTAAATCGCTGAATGACCTCTACGAAAGCAGAGGAGGAATATGGCATTACAAAAATGTCATTTACAGACCCCACAATAATCCAGGTTATTTACTTACGGGACCATAAGAAGAAACCTCAACATGGACAGACTGTTTTGAGTGCAGAAGTGGAGCAGCATATCATTAAGGGGGTGCAGACCTCTGTGGATTGGGGTTTCCCATTAGACACACTTGAGCTAAAGGTATATTGTGAACAGTTACCAAGATAAATGTGGCATTGAAAAGAGATAATTCAAGAAGAACCATATGTTAACCACGTTATATGGAATTTCACATTATTTTTGAATTGGACAATTGTTAAAGATTTGTTTCTTGTTAGTTTTGTGTTTAAAATAGTTGTTTTCTGAAGTTGCAGAGCATTAAAAACTGGAACAGCACTCAGTAGAGCGCTTACCTCCGCCAAGCGGAGCAGTTTACGTTTTGTATCCCACCGATAGGTTGGATCTGGATCTGGAACTGAACAAAAATCTAATCCGCTTGTTGTTGTCACATATCCAAATCATCCACCAAGTTTTGTTTTAACCCATCCACAACTTTTTGAGATATCTTGCTATATATCGTTTTTGGCCACCCATCTCTCAATGGTGAAGAATTACTTGAAATTTTTTTTTTAATCCTTGTGTCTGGATTTAGATTCCAATCTTTATCAAATACCGAATCAATTCTTCCTTGTCACACACCCAACTTCTCCACCAAGGTTCATCAGAACTCCTCAATAACTTTGTGAGATATCCTGCTCACAGATAGACAGACAGACAGACAGACAGATAGGGGGTGAAAACATAACTATGGTCCACCTTCAGTGGCGGGGATAATTAATGATCAAGGTAAACCATGACGCACATGTTTTTCTTGTTTGAGTGATAAATAAACTCACCAACACTGTCAATTTTGAAAAATAAGTAAATTTGTATTTATTTGGTGGCTTCAATTGTGCCTGAAGTAATCGTCTTTTTTCTTTTTTCTTTTACTGACACAACCACCTCACATGAAGGGACAATATGTATAAACTTAACAAAATAGTCATTGTCCCTATTCGCCCCGACGTTATTGGGATGAATCCGGGAGGTGACAAAAAAAACAAGTATGTACTTTCAATATCGCTTTTGTTTGATAACAGTTTGCAGACAATAGGACACAACATAATACCATAATATTGATACAAGGGCTCACATAAAAGAAACTAAAATCTTTAAAACTGCCAAAGTCATTCCTATTCAGCACAGTTTACGGTATCTGTTGTGAATGAGCAATTTCTAGTATCTTCTGGTTCTAGAATAATCAAAGAATTTTTAGTTGTTTGGAGAGGGATGCTGCTTTCACGTATGTTTTTGGATTGATTATATAGACACAGTATACAGTGAATGGTAAAGGAGAGGGAGAAGAAGCAGAGAAGAAAAGCCAGTCATCAGTTGTTTTGCTCTATACAGTGCCATACCAGTGTTCTTGTATTGCTTCACTTATGGTACCATCATCTTACCAATATTGTACATTATAGTTATCATTTGGGATCTACTCTACTTTGTCAAGGCCCTGGCTCTAGCTTGTAGTTAAGCAATTGTTCATTGTGTGAAATTTTCTATTCTATAATGGTGCTGATTGTCACTCAGAAGTAAGACACCCACTGACAAAGATCCTATTTGAGTGGTAGCTGACCCTAAAATGTTTGTTGGGGG
>CM068961.1:89687381-89704454 GCA_035128595.1 Eptatretus atami
TGGGTCGTCTTTCTCTTTCACACTTCCTTGTCTGCCACCGATGTAATGTCGGGTGAATATAAGTGGAGAAGAGAAAGTGAGTTCGGATAATGAAAAAAAGATAAGGGGGCCTGCAAGGTGCATTGTGGAGAGAACAGTTGGAGAGGATGAGTGGCTGATGTAAGTCTGTGCTGGATATGGTGGTGGAATTGGTGTCTGCATCCATAAAGGTGACTGCAACCTCAAAGGCGACTGAATCAATAAATAGATTTAGGATCTCCAAGCTATATGCTCAGGCCATATATCCTGCAATAGACTTGTGCTCCTGGTTGTAGTCCAATGTGTCCATGTTGTGTGCATTGCTGCTGATGCGCATTCATTTTATGGTCCCTCAAGAAGCATATGGCACCTCTGAGACAGGCTTTATATGGTATTTGCCAATTCACAACACACACTCGCCTGGAGTCTCGCAAACTGGGTGATAATTTCCAAACAATCACTCACCCTTCACACAGAGACCTCTTTATATCAGAGCACATCTCATTCCCTCATGATGCTGTGAAAGAAAACTGACTTTAATGAGAAGGGCACTCGGTAGAGCGCATACTGACCACCACCACTTAATGCCTGATCCACGAGAGCATATCGGGTCCAATACATTTTTCCAAAATCATGCTATATATTGTTTTTGGCCCTGTCTCTCAATGGTGAAGAATAACTTTTAAAATTCTTGGATCCGGATCCAGATCTTCAGCAGAATATAATAAGTTTGGCCGTATCACACACCCAACCTGCCCACCAAATTTCATCTGGATCCGTCCACAACTTTTTGAGATATCCTGCACACAGACAAACAGACAAACAAACAAACAGAAGACATCATACAGAGCACGATACTTGCAAAATCCATAAAACAAATTTGACCTAAAAAAAATAATCAGTGGTTCAATTCAATGACAAAATATGCAACTCCTCTTCAAATTTCAATTCAATCAGATAAAAATTGACAATTTTAGAAATACCACCTTAGTTGTTGACCTTGGGCCTAATTTAACCTTTTGGTCCATGCTGTCTTCAAAAGTAATTGGCTGGTTGAGTTTAGTGACCTTAAATTTGAATCCTCTTCAGATTTCAAGTCAGTCGGATGAAAATTGAGGAATTTAGAAATCTCACATAAGTTGTTGACCTTTGGCCGATGTTGACATTTCGGCCAATTTTGACCTCAAAAATAATTGGTGGTTGAATTCAGTAAGCTGATATGAAAATCCTGTTCCAATTTCTAGTCAATCAGATGAAAATTGAGGATTTTAGAAATTTGACAAATTTGTTGACCTTTGACCTTTTAACTTTTTGACCTCAAAAACAATATTTCTTCTTGCTTATAACAAACTGTACCATGTGGTAAAGTTTCATGAAGATCAGTTTCAAATTGTGACTTGGTGATAAATAGTCAGCAAATAAACAGACAGAAAGGTGTGAAAACATAACCTCCGCCTTCAGTGGTGGAGGTAATAATTTACACTAGATGACCCGTGAACCTGTTGGGTTCCCATTGTGACAGTGGTTGATGAAAAATATCATTTCAAGAAAAAAAAAGTATTTGACTGAATAGGGAATTGATTTTTTAGTAATTTTTTTTCATTGCCTGAATTGAATGAAACTTGATAATGCACACCGCAGGAGAATGGTGAGTAAGGTGGCCCTAAAAAATTTACGCTATCGTGTACCGTTTTGGCTGTATTTCGGGAACATACATACATACGTACATACATACATACAAGATGAGAGTTTTCGTAATATATAGATAGACTGGATTCATCGTTTTAGTCCCCTACTGGTTTCACCAGAGGGGACTATAGGTTTGCTTTCAGTCTCTCTGTCTGTCCATTCGTCCGTGCCACCTGTGTTTTTTCACACGTTTTTTTCCCATACCCTTAAACATATTCAACTGATACTTGGTACATGGCTTTATTATGAGAGGTTGGAGAACAAGTTCGAGTTTCAGGGCATTTTGTCAATTTTTTACAGAGTTATATATGCCCTTTTTGTAATCAGAAAATATCATATTATACATGGGTCAGTGTTCAGCTGCACTGACTCCACCACACTGCTTTACACCATTGGCTGGCTATCTGGCCTGACTCCACCCCAATAAAATCATGTGCCACCATTCCATGAAGCAGCATAGATCGGCATGCCTCAGGCCTTAGGCCTGGGTGTTAGTCCATGGCCCAGTGCAATTGAAACGATCCCAGTTATATAACCATAATGTATTACATAAGCATACAAGATGTACGCAAGTTTTTACATCATGTATGTACATCGGATTATTTATAATATGAATAGGCAAAACCGAGAAATGAATGAAACACGGTGGTTTGGAAAGGTTCTTCTTCTCCATTTTGTTTCTGGTATCGCTTGAGCATGGGTTAAAGTAAATTAATTTTTTATCTCCGGTTTGTTGTCTTCATTGTCTTTTTGGTTTCTAGTTTACAAAATATATCAGTATATGAAAATTGCTTTTTCTTTTATTTTGTCGAATAGACCCAAACACGGTGGGTTAAAAGTGTTAGTGTTCCTCCTGTTCCTCCTGTTCCTCCTGTTCATCCTGTTCATCCTGTTCATCCTGTTCATCCTGTTCATCCTGTTCATCCTGTTCATCCTGTTCATCCTGTTCATCCTGTTCATCCTGTTCATCCTGTTCATCCTGTTCCTCCCTTCTCCCCGGTATCGGCTCGAACGTGCGTTAAACGCAAACAATTTTTTATCTCCCGAACATTCATTGGGACCGGTAAGGACAGGTATTGCAAAGCAACTCTCACTCGTTTTTTAAACTTTTTTTTCCTTTTTGCATTTGTGTCTCCGTATATGTTAACTTTAATGAACTTCTATGGGAGACAAACTAAAGCTGACAACTCAGGTGTTAACCCTAATATGGAATAAGCAAAGCCTAGAGGCGAACGTAGAATTCTTTCTTACATTCAATGGCTGCAATTTCCGGTTACTTCGGCCTGGATTCGGATCAACGATCAATAATGTAAATCACGATTAAAAATTATTTTTTTGATGATGCGGGAGATATCTTTATTATAAAATTAGGTAGACTTAAAACTGCTAGAGTATTTACTCTCTAGTTTTGTTGTTAATTTTTTAGTCATAAAGGTGTGATTGGGTATACTATAGATCAGGGGTTCCAACCTGCGGCCCGTGGGCCACATGCGGCCCTTAGACGGATTTATGCGGCCGCGCGGTGCCATATTAAGTTTACATTACAATGCTGCCCGTGATACTGCCAATTTGTCAGGGTCAATGATCAAAGCGTTCTGTAATTTTTATTATGATTTGATTCATATTAGACACATGTGTTTTTGACACGATTATTCATTTATCATATTCGTTGGCAAGAAAAATATATTCAGCACTAATTTTTGTTTAAATTTCCGCATATTAATTATATATTTTTTTTTTTCGGAATTTAGCATGCTTTTTTTGGTGCTGCCTCCGCCCCTCACCACTTTGGTTTTGTGGCCCTCCGCCCAAAAAGGTTGGAGACCCCTGCTATAGATCAAATTAATTATTTGGGCATTTCTATAACCGTGATAACACTACTGCATATTACCTCAACATTACCTTCACAACAACAACTACACCGCTAGAACAGATCTCATCTGAAAAAATAAATATTACCTCAACATTATCCTTCACAACGACAACTACACCGCCTGAACAGGATCTCATCTGAAAAACAAAAAAATCCTCAACATTACCTTCACAACGACATTACACCGCCTAGAACAGGATTTCATCTAAAAAAATTAATATTACCTCAACATTATACCTAACATTACTTCACAACAACAACTACACCGCCTAGAACAGGATCTCATCTAAAAAAAAAAATTCCTCAACATTACCTTCACAACAACAACTACACTGCCTAGAACAGGATCTCATCTGAAAAAAAAAAATCCTCAACATTACTTTCACAACAACTACACCGCCTGAAACAGGATCTCATCTGAAAAAAAAAATTCCTCAACATACCTTTCAAACGACGACTACACCGCCTAGAACAGGATTCATCTGAAAAAAAAAAATTCCTCAACATTACCTTTCAAACGACGACTACACCGCCTAGAACAGGATCTCATCTGAAAAAAAAAAGACCTCAACATTACCTTCACAACAACTACACCGCCTAGAACAAGATCTCATCTGAAAAAATAAATTCCTTAACATTACCTTCACAACGACAACTACACCACCTAGAACAGGATCTCATCTAAAAAAATTAATATTACCTCAACATTACCTTCACAACAACAACTACACCGCCTAGAACAGGATCTCATCTAAAAAAATTAATATTACCTCAACATTACCTTCAAACAACTACACGCCTAGAACAGGATCTCATCTGAAAAAAAAAAATTCCTCAACATTACCTTTCAAACGACGACTACACGCCTAGAACAGGATCTCATCTGAAAAAAAAATACCTCAACATTACCTTCACAACAACTACACCGCCTAGACAAGATCTCATCTGAAAAAAATAAATCCTTAACATTCCTTCACAACGACATTACACCGCTAGAACAGGATCTCATCTAAAAAATTAATATTACCTCAACATTACCTTCACAACAACAACTACACCGCCTAGAACAGGATCTCATCTAAAAAAATTAATATTACCTCAACATTACCTTCACAACAACAACTACACCGCCTAGAACAGGATCTCATCTAAAAAAATTAATATTACCTCAACATTACCTTCACAACGATAACTACACCGCCTTAGACAGGATCTCATCTAAAAAATTAATATTACCTCAACATTACCTTCACAACAACAACTACACCACCTAGAACAGGATCTCATCTAAAAAAATTAATATTACCTCAACATTACCTTCACAACAAAACAACTACACCGCCTTGAACAGGATCTCATCTAAAAAATAAATATTACCTCTACATTACTTTCACAACGACAACTACACCGCCTAGAACAGGATCTCATCTAAAAAAATAAATACTAGAAGCGAACGTAGAATTCTTCTTACATTCGCTTCTGACTTTACTATAACTTGTTCACAACTGTATACGCAATTTCCGGTTACTTCCGCTTGGATTCGGGATCAGCGATCAAATAATGTAATCACGATTAAAAATTATTTTTTGATGATGTGGAGAAATCTTTATTAAAATCAGTGGAGGAAATATACACCATGTCTGATATTATTTGGGTCTTTCATGTCTCGACATGCCTTTATTCTCCCGGCATGCATCATTCCCCATGACAAAAAACCGAAAGCAAAAAAACCGGAAGCAAAAAAAAACCGGAAGCAAAAGGTCATAGCCAACGACACGGATTCCAAATTGCTAGGGTATTTGTGGACTTGTTGTTGTTGTTGTTTCCTATTCTCTCATGTGCACGCGTTAAGTATGAAGCTCACTACGTTCGCTATTAGAGGAAGAGAGCAACCCCATCTCTTGCTCTGATAAATGGTTAATGGCTGAAACATCAGCTTCAGTTGACAAAAGTATGCTCATCATTATGGGAAGTTGAATGAACTTTCAAATTGTCTGCCAATGCAGACTGACACAAGCTTTAACAAGTCTCTTATTCGTATCCCTTTGTATGTGTTATTTTATTTTATTTTTTTCTGTACAAAGTCGAGGCTGTGAAGGAGCTAGAACATGGAACAGATCAGGATTTAACAGAATAATAGGAAAGGTAGAAAGAGAGGGGAAACACACCAACAACAGGAGAGTCAAAATCGAGGGAGACTTGGACAAATAATGGATAGCGGGAGAATGAGGGCCAGGGGCAGAGAAATAATGGATGACGAGAAGAATGAGGGCTAGAGGCAGAGAAATAAGGGATGGCGAGAAGAATGAGGGCTAGAGGCAGAGAAATAAGGAGTGGCGAGAAGAATGAGGGCTAGAGGCAGAGAAATAAGGGATGGCGAGAAGAATGAGGGCCAGGGGCAGAGAAATAAGGGATAGGAGAAAGAATGAGGGCTCGGGGCAGAGGCATGTGGGGGGGGGGGGGATGGATACAGATGCAGACTCACAGGAAGGGAAAACTGTTAAATTTAGAAAGAGTTGGGCTTGGGGAGGAGGTTAATGGGGGTAGAAAGGATCATTGTTTTGGATGGGGGAGACCTGAGATGGTGGTTGATCCATCCAGCCATTGGGACCATACTCTGTGCACTACGTTGGTGCTGCCTAAGCAGTCTACCTGGCTATTTGGTACAATCCTGGACTCCTTCACAGGATACCAGCAAGCTGACACTTATTTTGCCAACCTCGGAAGGATGACAGGCAGAGTCAACCCCACCTAGTATTATTAACCCCACCACCATCTAAGCTCACCTTTCCATCCTTCTTCCATAATCCACATCGCTATCACCCAACAATGACGCATCGACTCTACAACCGCACCAACCTCATATGTCTCACCACGATCAACCACCTCCCCACACCTCTGGACCATCATCTCTCCTTGGCCACAGACACCTTTGGTTCATTATCACACCCAACCTCGGCAGACAAACATGAGGTGGGAACGAAGGGGAAGTCGCAACCAGAGGTACTCCTGAGGTTTGGGAGATATAAGGGCAGTACATGGAGAGTGAGAAATTGAGTTTTTGATGTAAAGCACGACTCCGCCACCAAGATTTGTGTAAAAAAAAAAATCCTTCAATCATAATACATCGTTGTTGAAAAATTCCACATTTCCTTACATTTCTGATATTACAATTACCTGTCTCATTTTTCTACATTTGAAACTCTCAATAACACCTGATGAATATTTTCTGCATTCTTGATTTTTTTTATACATTGTCGAGGCTCGTGGAAGGGCTCGGGTTCATGTATTTAAGCAGATGAATTTATGAGATCTGCGACATTCTGTGTTGATATCAATCTCTTAAGCTATTCATGAGTCAAAGTCTATATTGTCAACATATCCTTCTCTATAAAAAGAGAGCAATTCGGTTAAATCCTAAGATTAAAATTGAAGTGGAAATTAGGGTGTTCTGTTGACATTGTAATGAAAATATCGTGAAATTCACTGATCCGGAAAGGCAGTTTTCATTCGGGGATTTATCCAAATTGGAAAATGAAAATAAATGGCATGATTTGCCAGTAACCAATAAGTCACTATCGATGCAATGAGTTCACTTGGATTCAACAAGCGACTCCAATCCCAAATGATTACTCCAGCAATGTGTGATAAGATGCAGCCGGTCGACTTTGTTTCATCGAATCCTTTGAGGGCAACGAGTCTCGTCCGCTATCTGGGGTTCATTATACAGTCTACAGCTTTGGCTTTGCAACAGGCATGGAGTCGAGACTTTCAGTTGGAATAAAAAACGATGCATTACATTGTTCTACCATTTGCACGTTCCTCCAGAAACAAACTAATAATCACAAATTGCTTGATTTCACTTGAAACCTCTTCCAGAAATTCCATCCCTTTTGGATGCAGGTTTACTTGACATTTTCTTATCTGAAATTGCATAATTTTTATTATTTTATTTTTAATCCCAATCTCCTCTTTTATATTTCGCATGTAGCATTTACTGTTGTTTCGGTCCAATTTAAACACAGGCCCATGTACATATCCAACTCAATTGTTTGAGCCTCAGATTGCTTGTGAACAGTAATGAGTTTTTTTCTGGTAGCGAGTGCCAATGCAAATGAAGCTGTGGGCCGATTAATGGGCACCTAATCAGAGCAGACAGGGCCGGAGAAAATGCTCTGTGGGTGTTGGTGGCCAGATACCATGTTTAGCTGTCCTCACAGATGGCTTTTACATCGCAGCAAGCAAAAACATCACCATGGCAGAGATTCCTCTCCTGTAGCTCTCATCAGGGATCTATCAACCTACCACCCAGTGACTTGCCTTTTTCAGTGGTCAGAGCTATCAGAAGCTGTAAAACTAAAGAGTTCCTTCATTAAAACCTGGTCAGCACAATAGAGCATCGATGAGAGGCTCACACAATGGGTTTGCAGCAGCTTCTGGTTATACCCCATATACAGTAATTTGCTTTGTTAAATTGCTGGGCCTTTCAAGTCAGAATAACGTGTCAATTCAGAAGATGCTGGAGGAATAAAGCTCTTTTGATGCAAGTTGTCTGCTGAAGACATTCAAACAGCAAACGCATGCTCGTGGAAATAATGTTATCAGTGATATTGTGCTGTTTGTATGCTTTATCACTCATATTGCGCTCTAGATCAGCTAATCCTTCAATACTGTAATTTCATTCTTATAAAAGCATGACAACACAGTTATTTGAAATCATCTGTTGTAAAATCGTTTCATATGATATGTTTATTTATTTTCAGTAACATAAATATGAAATGTGTGCACTGCAGCCTTTACGTAAGCTGTGTTTGTGTGTGTGTGTGTGTGTGTGTGTGTGTGTGTGTGTGTGTGTGTGTATGTGTATATATTATATATGTATATATATATGGTCCCCGCGTTGTGGGGAGACCATGAGGGATGGACTGTCTCAGGTTATTCGCCGAACTCACCGGAATCACAGGCCATCGCATACGAATAACTTCATGACGTGGCGGGTCATTAATCGACCGTGAATGTCAATAACTCGACCACGTGACTTAGGGTCCTCTGTCTAATAAACCATTTACCTAAGAGTCATGTGATCTCCTTACCGGGGAACGTGCCCTCGATACGTACTTGTGTTAACCAGATTACCTGCAGGATCAGGTGCAGCTAAGCGGAACTACCAAGTACGTACCAGCTAAAAAGTAAATCTTTGGGAATAACGTCCCAGCTGAGCTAGGGCGTGAGCCACACTAGACCAATAAAGGAAAACACGAAAACAAGCTGGGAACATTTCTACACAGGGCATTTATTTACAACCAGGATGCAAGGAAAAGTATGTGGCACAATGAATGGGATTTATTGGTATGTATAGCAGAAAAAGCAAGGAATTTGTTGGGTGCAACAAAAGACAAATAATCTAACAAAAGCAGACAGAGCAGAGTTATCCCATATACCTTCTACAATCTTAACTTATTCTCGGACAGGCGCCATCACACACACACACTCGCATAAACCTGAAGATGATTAGATAGTCCAGAGAGAAAGAATGCAGGAGAGGGTAAATGACCTCTCAATACCTGGCACAGTCAGTAGACCAATGCAACCCAGAATGCTTAGGGAGATGTAGGTGGGAGGAATACTTGTTATGTGAAAGATGTGGGAGTGGGACGTGTGCTGTCGTGTTATGTGGGGATGCAGCATCATGCAAGAGGAAAATGTGAATGCGAGTCAGTATGTTTGCTCCTTCAGTTTGGCCCATAAAAGAACAGTTGTGCTTCGCCCACATTCATGCCCTTTTATGCATCCACAGTAGACGAGGTAGATGTAAAGAATGATGGAAGAAGAAGATGCATAAGGACAAAGTCCCTATCCTATCTGTGTAAATGTCTGTACCTATTGGGGATCGCTCAGAGTGGCGTGCGACCAGCCCTCCATGCTTGGTTCCAGGGACTTGCGGTGCCTTTTGCTCCGTGCTGACGAGCTCGCTGACGACCTATTTGTTGATCCCGTCCAGCTCCACACTACTTTGGTGGCAACACTGACAGCCCCGAACACAAAGGCGAGCAGCAGCAGTAACCAGTGAGCAGGGTGAACAGGATGGACCCATGCAGGTGAGCAGGCTGACTAAACGACCCACAAGCAGGCTGCCTGGAAGAACGACTGAGCCAAAAAGAGCGTGACCCAAAAGAGAGTGAACTGACTCTGCTCTGCCCTTTTTATGAAACCAGGCAAAGGGAGGGGCCCAGGACCGGATCTTGACCAGCCGTAGGCAAAATCCCACTCCTCGATTTGGCCACAGCGGCCATAGCCATGCCCTGCCAGGCCTCAGACCCGGAAACTGGCTCAGTCACTGGACCTTGGCATGGTTCGGTGCTTCGAGCTTTGCATGGGGCCACAGTCTTCAGCCGCTTGCTCTGGCCCCGAACGTGTGCTGCTCTCCTTTCTAATATGGAATCATAGTGGAATCCTTGCACTACTGGCAAGTCCCCTCATAATACTGGAATCCTTGCGCTACTGGCTGGTCCCCTCATAAGCCGCAGCACACGTTCGCGCTGCACGTTATGCCCTGGATCAGGTCGACCCACTTCCCCTTCAGGTCCCTTGAGGTTTTGGTGTAGATTTGACGACCATGGGGCAGTTACAGCGGTCATAGAGCAGGGTGCTCTTGTCTTGGCGTCCGTCATGAGAGATGGTGGCGACGTGGTATTGGTAGAAAGTGATGATTGCCACGTAGTGTCCATGGTGAAGGCCTAGTGCCTTCACCATTGGTGCTTGTAGTGAGATGGTGAATCAAAGTCGGGATTTAGCATGGGTTGCTGCAGTGGTATTTTTCCCAGCTGTAGGAAGTGGTTGTGGTGAACATGGTGAGGTTTGGTGAGTGGAGTGAAGTCTGAGGTGAGGTTGCAGTTGTGAATTGTTGCACACATTTGAACAGGGAATGGGGGCGCAAACTCCAACAAAACGATGTACCGGTGTACTGCTGGCCTGATGCGCCCACAGTGTGAACATGTTGGAAATGTTCGTAGTATATGCTCATTCTTATTTGTGTGGCGTGTGTGCTTGCTTGCATGGTTCGTGTAACAGAAGGGAAAAGATCAAAGGCTAAAGTGGAGGATATAAGAGATATAAAAGACCTAACTATGAGAGTTCCATGTCACAAATCTTTCCCCTTTTTACCCACTAGACATATGGAAGGGACGTTCTAAGACATATACTTTTGAAATAACTGCCTGGGGTTCACTGTATGTTGTGTGCCATTGCTTTGGAGACATGCAGTTTTACAGAACCTATATATATATACAGTGGGGAGAACAAGTATTTGATACACTGCCGATTTTGCAGGTTTTCCCACTTACAAAGCACGTAGAGGTCTGTAATTTTTATCATAGGTACACTTCAACTGTGAAAGACGGAATGTAAAACAAATCCTGAAAATCACATTGTACGATTTTTAAATAATTAATTTGCATTTATTGCATGAAATAAGTATTTGATCAGCTACCAACCAGTAAGAATTCCGGCTCTCACAGACCTGTTAGTTTTGTCTTTAAGAAGCCCTCCCATTCTCCACTCATTACCTGTATTAACTGCACCTGTTTGAACTCGTTATCTGCATAAAGACAGCTGTCCACACTCAATCAATCAGACTCTAAACTCTCCACAATGGGCAAGACCAGAGAGCTGTCTAAGGACATCAGGGACAAAATTGTAGACTTGCACAAGGCTGGGAGGCTACAGGACAATAGGCAAGCAGCTTGATGAGAAGGCAACAACTGTTGGCACAATATTAGAAAATGGAAGAAGTTCAAGATAACAGTCAATCTCCCTCGGTCTGGGCGTCCATGCAAGATCTCACCTCGTGGAGCCTCAATGATCATGAGAAAGGTGAGGATCAGCCCTGAACTACACGGCAGGACATGGTCAATGACCTGAAGAGAGCTGGGACCACAGTATCAAAGAAAACCATAAGTAACACACTACGCCGTCATGGATTAAAATCCTGCAGCGCACGCAAGGTCCCTCTGCTCAAGCCAGCGCATGTCCAGGCCCGTCTGAAGTTTGCCAATGACCATCTGGATGATCCAGAGGAGGAATGGGAGAAGGTCATGTGGTCTGATGAGACCAAAATAGAGCTTTTTGGTGTAAACTCCACTCGCCGTGTTTGGAGGAAGAAGAAGGATGAGTACAACCCCAAGAACACCATCCCAACCGTGAAGCATGGAGGTGGGAACATCATTCTTTGGGGATGCTTTTCTGCAAATGGGACAGGACGACTGCACCGTATTGAGGAGGGATGGATGGGGCAATGTATCGCGAGATTTGGCCAACAACCTCCTTCGCTCAACAAGAGCATTGAAGATGGGCGTGGCTGGGTCTTCCAGCATGACAACGACCCGAAACACACAGCCAGGGCAACTAAGGAGTGGCTCTGTAAGAAGCATCTCAAGGTCCTGGAGTGGCCTAGCCAGTCTCCAGACCTGAACCCAATAGAAAATCTTTGGAGGGAGCTGAAAGTCTTTGTTTCCCAGCGACAGCCCCGAAACCTGAAGGATCTGGAGAAGATCTGTATGGAGGAGTGGGCCAAAATCCCTGCTGCAGTCTGTGCAAACCTGGTTAAGAACTATATT
This sequence comes from Eptatretus atami, assembly GCA_035128595.1. NCBI lineage: Eukaryota > Metazoa > Chordata > Myxini > Myxiniformes > Myxinidae > Eptatretus > Eptatretus atami. The sequence goes on from CM068961.1 coordinate 89,699,577, forward strand.
AAACGTCTGATCTCTGTAATTGCAAACAAAGTTTCTGTACCAAATATTAAGTTCTGTTTTTCTGATGTATCAAATACTTATTTCATGCAATAAAATGCAAATTAATTATTTAAAAATCATACAATGTGATTTTCAGGATTTTTGTTTTAGATTCCGTCTTTCACAGTTGAAGTGTCCCTAGAAAAAAATTACAGACCTCTACGTGCTTTGTAAGTGGAAAACCTGCCAAATCGGCAGTGTATCAAATACTTGTTCTCCCCACTGTAATAATTATATATATATATATATATATATTATATTATATATATAAAGCCTGGTGTTGGCGTAGTGGTTAGTGTAGCGGCTTGGGATCCAAAAGGTCCTGAGTTCAAGCCCCGTTGGCTGCTTGAATTATACACACCAGGAGGTTGACTCAGCCTGTCATCCTTCCGAGTCGGCAAAGTGAGTACCAGTGTACTGGGCCCGGTGTATGCCCCGATTAGAATAGGTGTACCATATCCCTGTGTCGTAAGAGGCGACCAGGGTTGTGTCAGGAAGGGCATCCGGCATAAAACCTGTGCCAAATCATTATGCGGATCATAACGGATGATCCGCTGTGGCGACCCCTAACGGGAGCAGCCGAAAGAAGAAGAAGATATATATATATATATATATATATATATATATATATCAGCGGTTGGCATGATGGCTCAAAGGGAGTACACGTACCTTTATATCAGTTCGATTCCTGACCCAACAATAAATGATTACCCTGGTGCTTTCCAGGCAGGGCATTACATTGAGTCCTTAAAATCGTTGTTGAGTGAGGTGTCCCATCAGCTCGCATATTTTGGCCATTAAAGATCTCACGGTGACTTTTTCAAGACTATGTCATTGTGTGGCGGCACCCTGGCCAAATTCCAAATTTCTGCTCTAACTACTGCTTGGAAAGGCAGGGGGCAAACCATTGAGTATATTCACTGTCAAGAGACTGGTTGATCAGCACTGATTGTCTGGAAAAGAATACATAGACATTGCATGGGATTGCATTGTTGCAGTGAGTGACCATTCCAAATTGACCTGAGGACGTCAAATGTCAACGACAAAGTGTGGATTTTCACCGCAAGAAGGCCACACCAGGCAAAGCCATGCATATTACCGCTCCATGAAGGTCTTCATTGTGTAATCTTAACCATAAAGACCAACATATTTGTTTTGATAATTAGTCTCCTTATCATAGCTTTACATTGGATGGCAAATCTTTAACACCCAAAAAAGAAATCTTGAATCAAAAAAAAAATGTCCAAATCAAATTTGCCAGTCTCATTCAGGCAAGAGATGTTCTATACAGACGAGCCTATTAAAAATGGCTGTCAACATAACATATTATTTGTCGCAGTGTTTATGTTTATGGTCAGGATAAGATTACGGCAAAATATACTTCTTTGCAATAAATTTCAAATTATTAGGTAGGCTCCTTATTTTACTTTCTGAAAAGTTCCTTCAAAGGAAGTTCCACCGTTAAGTTGTGTATGTTTACCCACTTAATGAAATAAATGCAAAAATGGTCCTTTGTCAGTCTAGCATGTTTCATCCAATAAAATCTCACAAGGAAAGTTTCAGGTTGCATCATCATGCTACAAATGGCGATAAGCAATTCTAGTAATGCACAAGTTAAATAATCTCCTTGTTATATTATTGCAATTAAATTGTTTGTGGGTGGGCTGAACTGGCTAAGTTTCTCCAATGTAATCTGGTGATTGCTGGTTAAAATCACAACCACATTAGATTGGCAACAGCAAAACTTCCCAGTATATGTACACTTCCTTGGGGCACGAGAACTACATGATTGGCACAGCCATGTCCTAATACGAGGAACTTGTACACAGGAGGAGGCTTTGACTGGCCCAACATGCCCATGCTTTTTTTATCCGCACTCATTAATTTATTCATAAACTGTGATACTAACACAATCCTGACCATTTACCGAATTTTACTGGTTGGTGGAGAGGGAGGATTGGAAGAGGATGCCGAGGAGGAGGATGAGGAGGATGAGGGAGGAGGAGGAGGAGAGTGACTATCAAGATGACAGAGCAGGCACAGGAACATAACCGTTTTTATATATTTTTTATGGATGAAAAGGGTTGTATAGGATGAGGAATGAACGAATTTCAACAGCACATTCACTTTTGAGACCTTTTTACAGACATCCCAATCACTATACATGTATACAATAACCCATGCATACCGAGCGACCTACTTGTGCTGTTAATATCCATGCAAGTACCCTTCTCACCCCATGGCTTCTAGGTACCTATATAACTTCAATTTAAACATTTCTCTTGTTTCTCCTGCCACTACCTTTCCAGGGAAACCATTCCATTCATTAATTAATCTCTGAGTGCAAGACCCCTGCCTAACTTCTGTCCTAACTATCTCCTCTTCTTTAATCTCAAGATGTGGCCCCGTGGTCCTGTCACACACTGGCCATTCTGCTGAAAACCTCTCCTGCACTTATACTTCTGGAAATATTAAATAATATTTTTGTAGTTGCATTTTTTACATTTTGAATTGTGTTTGCTGCGATTTAAAAGCTGTGGTGATTGTTGTTGTTATCATTATTATTATTATGTTGTTGTTTTAGATTAAAAATGTGCAACCATGTGTTTAATAGCATGGTTGACAGGATGCCCTAGATGTACACAGACTCACTCCTCAGCTGTCTTGCCTGGATTTGAATCCCGACCCAGCTATAAACTGACATTCCAGTGCTTCACAGGTAGGGTGATTCATCACTGTGTGTGCCATCCCTCGGATGGATGTTAAACCAGGCATCCTGTCTGTTGTCGTTAGTTTGTGGACAGCCTGGTGTTGGCTGAGTGGTTAGGGTGGTGGCTTAGTGGTTAGGGTGGTGGCATGAGATCCTAGGGTCCAGAGTTCAAGCCCCGTTGGCCGCTGAATTAAAATACACCAGGAGGTTGACTCAGCCTGTCATCCTTCCGAGGTTGGCAAAATGAGTACCATTGTACTGGTAAGGGGGACACTGCATCAGTGGCATAGCCGCGTCCCAACCAATGATGCAACCAGCAGCCACAGGCTGCACTCGATAGAGAGAGAGTTTGTGGACATGAAAGATACAATGGTGTTCTTTGTGAAGAGTCGGTGAGATATTGCTGGCATATGTCCAAATTCCAAATTCCTGCCCTAACTACTGCTGGGAAGGCAATGGCAAACCACCAAGTACAACCCTTGCCAAGAAACTGCTTTGGTAGTCCTGAACCTGCCTTCGGGCAGAACATATGAATACGAATATGAAATTAACATCAACAGCATGTAAGAGGTATGTCGGAATAAGAATTGTCATGAGAATGTTCTTTAGAAATACAAAAGTATGAAACTTGTTTTTATTGTATTCCTTTTGCTGCGTTTGTAATCCTGTTTTAATGTTTGTTTTTCTTCTTTGGTCATCAAAATTCATTTTGTAACCTCACTGTAATGTTAAAAAAATATCCCTGATCATCTGGAAAGCCTATGAAACATCTGACGTCATTAATCCAGTTATATCACCCCTTGTTCACAATGCTTGTAATATTTCATAAAAGCTGCTTGACTGATAAGTAAAATGAAAAATTGTCCATGAATAGTTTCAAGGTGTTACTCACTGACTTCAAGGTTTTCATACTCTGACTACAAATATTGCAGTCTGTGACCTTGCACACTAATGACTATGCAGGTGAAAATCGTGGGTGACATTTGTATCTACATCAAGGACGTCGTGTACGGTGTAATTCATAGGATTTCCATAAGTTGGATCATTTTTTCTGATTTCCTTTGCCAAAAAGTGTTTATATCATGATGATGTATCCTTTGCTGTTGACTTCATTGTAACCTTCCTGAGAATAAATCATAAAACTCACAAGCAGCTGATGCACAGGGAATAAATGAGCGCACGGTGAACCTTTCATGAAGAATCTGGACCAGATATTACTAAAATAAAAATTCTCATTTGACATGGGACACTGATTTCTGAGAAACAAATTTTTCATCTCAACTTTGATGACAGGAAGGACCAATGGTCCTGAAATAATCAGTTGAGTGTCTGAGGCATTCAAAACCTTAATTAAAAAGAGGCTTTTTTGAACCTTTATTTTTGAAAATTGTTATCATTGTTAAAGAAAACCCATCATTGTTAACATTGATATCAAGATATCAACCTAGTAACTGGCTTTCACATCATATACGTTGAACGGAACTCTCTTATTTATTTTTATTTCTTGTGTGTGTAGGCGACTGGTCAAGGACAGCAATGCTAAATTTTGGTGAAGGTCCGAATTCAGATCCGGATCTGAGAATTTTTAAGTGATTCTTCACCATTGAGAGATGGGGCCAAAAACGATACATAGCACAATATCTCAAAAGGTTATGGGTGGATTCATACAAAACTTGGAGGACACGTTGGGAGTGTCACGAGGAAGAATTCATTCAATTTTGGTGAAGATCCGAATCCAGATCTGGATACGAAAATTATATAATTCTTAACTGATTATATTAATCATTGAGAGATGGGACTAAAAACAATATTGCATGATATCTCAAAAAGTTGAGGACAGATTCGGATGAAACTTCGTGGACAGGTTGTGTGTGTGTGTGACGAGGAGTAATTGATTCGATTTTGATGAAGATCTGAATCTGGATCTGGATTCGAGAATTTTTCAGGTGATTCTTCACCATTAAGAGATGGGGCCAAAAACTATGTACACCATGTTATCTCTAAAAGTTGGGGACGAATTCTGATAAAACGAGGTGGAAGAGTTGATCAGGTGACAAGAACATGCCAATTTGATTTTGGTTAAGGTCCGGTATCAGATCCGACCTATCAGTGGCATACAAAATGTAAAC
>CM068961.1:89710887-89729508 GCA_035128595.1 Eptatretus atami
ATGTACTATGTCCACTACTGGTCGAAAGGTTTTAGAACACCCCATTTTTCAGTTTTTACTGAAATTTAAGCAGTTCAAGTCCAGTGAATAACCTGAAATGGTACAAAGCAAGCGGTAAACTGCCAGAGGTTAAAAAAAAGTTTAGGTTACCAAAAACTGAAAATAATGTAAATTTCAGAGTTGTTAAAAAGGCCCTTTTCAGGGAACAAGTAATGGTTAGCATTGCAGCTGTTCTGCAGAATGGAAGTAAATTAAGCCTTGAAAGTTGATGCAAACAATTCCGACAGGTGTCCCAACTTTTGTTGATTATTTACAAACCCTCTGTCTGTTTCAAAGCAGTGTTGGAACAGACTGTGTTGCTACACCCTCTGAAGTATTATTTGGACAATATTGCACTGCAGGGAAGTAGTACATTGCTTTCATAATGGAAAAACACAATTAACAAAGGAAGACAGACAGACCTTTAAACCCTAAAAGTGGAGGTATTTCGTTTGGAGAAATTGCAAAGTAAGCCAAGGTATCAGTGAGTACAGTTTCCTACACCATCAAAAGGCACTTGGAAACTGGAGGAAACTCTGACAGGAAGAGGTCTGGCAGACCTAAAGCCACAACACAATCAGAAGACAAGTTCTGAGAGTCAACAGCTTGCGTGATAGGCGGCTCACGGACAGCAGCTTCAAGCACAGCTTAACACTGGTCGAAGTAAGGAAGTCTCAGTTTCAACTGTGAAGAGAAGACTTGAGCTGCAGGTTTGACAGGTCGAGTGGCAGAAAGAAAGCCATTGCTAAGATGCAAAAAAGAAAAAGAGGCTTGGCTGGGCATGAAGCACCATCAGTGGTACTAAAAACTGGAAGAAGGTTCTGGACCAATGAATCAAAGTTTGAAATTTTTGGTTCATCACGCAGGGTTTTTGTACGCCATTGAGGAGGCGAAAGGATGTTCCTCAGTGTATGACACCAACTGTCAAACATGGAGGAGGAAGCGTGATGATCTGGGACTCTTTTACTGGATCCAGAGTCGGCGACTTGCACAGAGTGACTGGCACCCTGAGCCAAAAGGACTACCACAGTATTTTTGCAGCGTCATGCAATACCCTCTGGTCTACGCCTAGTTGGTCAGGGGTTCATCCTACAGCAAGATAACGACCCAAAACATACCTCCAGGCTATGTCAGAATTACCTTAGAAGAAAATAACAGAACGGTAGGCTTCAAATCATGGAATGGCCAGCAAGTCTCCAGACACTAAACCCATCGAGCTTTTTGGGATGAACTGGACAGAAGGGTGAAAGCAAAGCAACCTACAAGTGCAACATTTGTGGAACCTCTGCAACAGTGTTGGGAGATCTTTCCAAACAATATTTGATTTCCATTGTAGAAAGAATGCCACGAGTATGTTCGGCTGTTACATCTGCAAAGGTGGATATTTTGATGAGTCAAAAATTTAGATTAAATTTTGTTCAACAAAACGATTCCATGATTTCTTTTTTATCTGCAATTGTTATTTTGTTCTTTGCTTTAATTTCAGAGTACATTGAAACATTAAACTGCTTAAATTCAGTAAAAACTGGAAAAATGGGGGTGTTCTAAAACTTTTGACCAGAGTTTTACATGTACAAGGTACATGTACAATTTCAGTTTATGTCGTCATTTGACCAAACCGTTCATGCCCACTGAAAATCATTATCATTTTTTTTAAACCATGTATTAATTCAATGTTTATTCAACAATTATTTCTGAACATTGTGAACAAGTCATTACGAACTCAAGTGGTAAGCGAGTCACACTCCCCAGACACCAAGTCCCAAGTCCGAGTCTTAGTCAATTTATCAAGTCCGAGTGAAGTCACAAGTCACAAAATTTTGCGACTCGAGTCCCCTATTCTGCTGTCTGTCTGTCTCTGTTTAGTTGTTTATCTGCACATAATGTACCAACATAGACCACAATTTTTACATGCATATTTTTTTTCAACCATGTACAATTAGAATGCGAGTACATCTGTAAAATATGTATTATAAAACCACACATAACAAGGCCTGCCAAGGGTCTCCAATCTTTCATTGCTCTTTCTAATTATTATTATGCATTTAAATTTTTTTTATTTTTTTAAAATGAGATAGTGATCATGGAAGAGCTGAGTGACAGAGGAGGAATGTTGACACAATGACCGAACAGATGGAGTTCGCTACAAGGGAGTACAGAGAAATACCGAAAGAATGAACACAGTAGCATAGAAGTACAGAAATGCTGACCAATCTGTGGCTGGCCTCTTTGGAGGCCAGCATTGTGATATGATAGACCCAGAATAGGTCAAGGCTGGTGGTGTTACCACTTCTCTCTCCCCTTGTTTTCTTCCGACGAAGGATGAACTCCTGAAACTTCAGCTTATCCTTACTTTATATGGTGGTTAGCATACCTCAATCATCATTCTGCTAATTTAATTCATCGTTGTACCTGTCCGGCGATGCAGATCAACACTAGTGCCTGGGGTGGGGGTGATACACACACCTCGGGGTTTTCTTCCCTTTCGTGTGCATATGTTGTTCGTGTTGCTGGACTCAGCGCGTTCTCCCACTGAAATGGATCTTTGTCATTTGGTGTCTGTGACTTCTGAGTGGCATTACAGTGATCACATCAACAGTGTAACGTTTTTTACACTTGTATTTCAAATAAGTAGATGCAAAGTCAAATGAGGAAGTTCATCATTACATGTAATGTTCGTCTCTGATTCCCACGTTGAGTTATTTCCACTGCTCATTGTGCCAGTCCTGCTGACATGACTCATGCCTGTTCACCTCATCCTTCGGGGCTGTCAAACCTTCGATTCCCATCGCGATGTCCTCTATCATACACTGGGCCGTTCAAGATGATTAAAGAGTTCAAAAGAATTCTTTCCCGATACACAATCTGAATGAGCTTTAATCAACCTGATTACGATTGGCTCCACACAATAACAACCACTCTGCACATTAACACCTCGTTCACTCATCGAGCACGGGTATGATCGAACTCAGGGCTCATCACATCTCGCCCGTCTCTCTACACCTCCCTCTCGCGGGTTTATATAGTATCACAGAACAATCCCGTGTCTTCCAACAAATGCAATTCTCGTCCATACTGGAAGTTTCGTCTGAGAATGGTCCAGCATCTTCACGAATCTTACCAGGCAGGTTACAGTACAATACTGCCATCTACAGTCAAAATTCGCTCATTACATCAAGCAGTTTAAATTACGATTTACTCATGTGTGCTAAACTAAACATGACATGGAACCATCAATTTTAATCGTTCATTTACAAGCATTTACTAATGCTTCCAAAATCTTGCTTTTAACTGACAACTAACTTTCACCAGCCAGACTCGTTCTTCATTCTTATTGGTTTGTAGTTGAGAGATTCTCCTCTTTTTTTGCATTTATGGTGATGAGAGGGAGTTTGCTGACTTCCATGCAGGTGGCCAGAGGAGAAGGACATGCTGATCAGAGCAGACAGGGGAGAAGCAATAGCATCACAGTAGCATTTGAGAATATGGACACAGATAAAATCTGGTCATGTCACCGAAGCAGGGTCGAAGATAGACAGAACTTTATCTATCCTCTTCGGTGAGAAGGACACAAAGTTCAGTGGACAGTAGGTATCAGGGAATATGTTGGGGGCAGAGTTACATGGATTGGTTACACAAAATTTTGAGGCAAACACGACCTGATACATTCTGCCTTAGCTCGATCAAAGTCTTTGGGATGCCGTTTGAGGTTGGAGAGGGTATGTAGGAGGAGCATACATATCTGAAAAGCATTGGCTTTCCTTTGAGGAGAATTACAAGGTGTCTCCCTGTCCTGGAGGCCACCTTCGATATGTGATTGGTGCAGTAAATGTCCTTTCAGATTGTTCATCCAAGGAGTTCCAAAGAGTGCATCTCTTCCAGAGGTTTTTATTTGTTGGATGACTTGGAATTGTCATTTTAGCATCAGCTTATGATGCCGATTTGCTTGGCATCCCCAACTGATCACTTGGCTCATTTTTCTGGAATCCCAGGTTCAAATTCCATTAACTCTGTTAATTTGTTTGTTGTCTTATAATTTCCTTGTAATTGGTGCAACAGTACAACCATATGTAATATAGCTTATTGTAATATAGTCCAATTTCCTCCATGAGCTTAAAATCCTGTAAACTTAATGCTGTTCATATTGGCTTGGTGCAACCTTCCAAAAATGGCATCAATCCGATCATACATCTGCTGAAGGACAAATATATGATCTGATGGAGTATGTCATTCACTGCCGAGGGAGGTGAATTAATTGATGCGATTCCTGAACCATCTTTTTCACATCGCCTAACCACCAATAAAGTCTGTCCGTGTCTGCTTCTGTCACACACCACATGTCAAAGTGCACATCGACCATCCGTTCATAATACAAAATGGAGCATCACTGTCAGGAAGAGCAATATTCCTGTAATCGTTTCTGCTTCTTGGTCTCCCCCATCTGCTCTTTTCCATCAACCACTCCCAGCCTACTCATCTTCAACCCTCTGACATTGCACCCATAAAACCTTGCTCCAGGCGATGCTTCACTTGTATTTCCTCCAAAGATGACCGAGGGAGCAAAATGACAAGGAGCTGTTGGAAGTGCCTGAATTTTCTTCCTTCATACTGGCCATCATTCTGGAGGAGTAATGTGACATTTTATTCTTCTGTTTACTAAAACAAGGATCATAGAAAAAAAAACACGAAGGATAAAAAAGACAAACAAGCAAATGAAGACAAATAGCCGGTGCTCGCAGGATGAACATGAGCTTGCTGTACCAATGATCATGGTAAATTTTAAGCAAAATCACGAAGAGGCAAAAATAACAAACTTATTATTACTATTATATTATTTGTATTATTATGGGCGTTATTATTATTAACATTATTTATGTATTTATTTTATAAAAAATAGCCATTTTTATCACACTTTTTTCATGCAAAAAATAACTATTTCTTGATCACTTTCTAAGTTCAACTTAAATATTTCATAAACTTTGATCCAAATTGATATATCAGTTGAATTATAGTAAAAAAAAAAAAACATTGTCTCCATCTCACATATCCCATTATTTTGCTTGTCCGACATTTCCACTTTGCAAGAGCAATATAATGAACAAACAAAAAGAGAAAAGCACAAGAATAATAAATATAATCTTTTCAGATGCCTCTTTTACATAATGCTACTGATGCTCAATGTTCATAGTATACGTGGAATTGTTATTTATTTATTTTTGACGGCTATACAATATTTACATTTTGTGTGAGTCGAACATTAAACGTTGTCGTACAAATTATACGGATGCTTGAATTGGATGCTTGTTTCCTGACAATCAAGACTTTTGTTGAGTGTCGTTTTACAAGTTATCATGAGTTTTCTGATTGTTATCATGAGTTTACAAGTTATCATGAGTTTACTCCAACTTGGAGTAAACGGTGTTGTTTATTTGCTTATGAGATATTCTGCTTCGTTTTGCTTTAGCAGCCAATGGATTAATCAGAGTCTCGGAGTGTACAGGTTGCCTTGTAAGCTCTACTTTAAAATCTGATTTTATCTTGCTAATGATGCTGTAAAAACAGGAATAGTAGTTCTTTGTATTACCATACATTTGGCCTTAAAAAGGTAAGGCCTGCAAGGTATGTGTGCACTGCTCTGACAAGTCTTTATATATGTGTTTGCAAGACTATGTACTTTGGTCTTTGGTACAAAGTGCATGCAATAATTTTTTGATTTTTCTGTGTACTTTTTATATAAAAAGTTTTTCCTTAATTGAGAAAAGTGTCTAGGATTGAACCTTGAAAGTTTTGTCTTGCACACTTCCCACCACGCACGGGTTGTTGTTGTTACTTCTTTAATGAGATCTCTTTCTCGGTGAATGTAAATGTCTTATGATGAATATGTTCATATGGATGTCGACATCTATTTGGAACTGTTTCTATTCTCATTTGGAATGTGTAGAGGCAGAAGGAATTCCTCAACTATCTCTCTTTCTCCTCCTTGCTCGATCCACCTCTTTTTTGATCTGTTATGAGCTTATTGGTTCCTTTCCTTCTTTCATAATCCACCAAGCAATAATTGGGAAGGTCAGTTAAATTGAGCCAGGTAACTAAGTTTGATTGAAGCATCGACATCCCTTCGACTTTGCTCACATCTCGACTATAAATAAAATCTTTCATATGGCATGCTATTCCTGCCATGCACCACAAATATCAAGAAGAGACAACCAATTGTGAGATTGTTATAGGGAAACAAGATGTGTGACTGATGCGATGAGCAGAAACAAACCAAAACTGACGTGCTATGCATCACGTAACTTGCACTCCATGGCTCACGATGGATTTTATGAAATTCATTCAAACCCATTTCGCTGCTCACACTTGAATATCTGACCTCGACCTCTCTCTCGTCTGATAACGTGCCTCCTTTTCTCTGCTTGCCTGGCACCCATAAAAACGCTCATCTCATGGGCTGCACTGTCTCGATATTCTCTTCAAAGTTGCTCGTGTTTGGGTAGCATTTCGTTTGACCAGCATTGAGATACCTTGGATACAAGTTAAACAATACCAGTGTTGAAACTCTTCTTAAGTCATGTAACCTTTTCAGATGGACAACTTTGTTTATTTATTTTCAACTTGAAGGAAAGAGCCCACTTCCAAACCCACTATGACAAAACCTCTATCTGTGCATAACTCTCTACAACCACGTAATGTTTGTCTGTGTGATGCAAGAGATGTTGACCCAATATCTCCTTACTTGCTGGGCTGCTTATCATATCCTGTAAATATAATTTCACGATGTCCTGTAGCTTGTGCCTAAAATCCGATTAAATTTTGCTCAAAAATTATTCTGTTTCACAAAACCAGGTGGATTAAAACATCACGAAAAGGCAAAAATGAATTTGCTTCGCACCCGTTGTTTTTGCAGGCAGGACAATATTGTGTCTGCAGAAGAGAACATGGTCATGCGGACTTATGGAATGTTAACCCAAAGGAGTCATGACCACAGGGGAATGTGGGAAGAGGGTGTGTGAGGATGCTTTAAATAATATTTTAGGGGAATTTTATGATATTTACCTCTGCCACCGAAGGTGGACAGAGGTTAAATTTTCACCCCTGTCTGTCTGTCTGTTTGTGTGCAGAATATCTCAAAAACTTACGAACATATTGAGACGAAATTTGGTGGACAGGTTGTGTGTGTGACAAGAACCAATTGATTAGATTTTGGTAATGATCTGAATCTGGAATTTTTCTAAGTTCACCATTCATCATTGAGAGATAGGGCCAAAAAGGATACATAGCATGATATTTCAAAAAGTTGTGGATAGGTTATGACAAAACTTGCTGGATGAGTTGAGTAGGTGACAAGAACATGCTGATTAGATTTTGGTTAATGTCCGGATGCAGATCCAACCTCTCAGTGGGATACAAAATGTAAACGGTTCAGTCTGGCCGAGGTATGCACTCTACCGAGTGCCGTTCTAATTAATTCAGAGTTTAGTTAATCATATCAATCATTGATATGAGCCTATAGATTGATGAGATATTGATAACAAAGTTCACATCCATCCCAAGGAAGGTACATATCTATATCCTCTTTACATCTGTGAAAAAAATTGAGAAATAAGATTTCTCTCATCGTCTGTTTGTTGAAACCTATCAAGTTTTAAATTTTCAAGCAAAATGTATGTCTTAATTATAGTTAAAACAAAATTAAATTAAAAAAAACAATATAAAAATGTATATACAGACATCCCCGTTTATCGCGCGGGTTACGTCACCCCCCCCCCCCCCCCCCCCCCCGCGAGAAGTGAAAATCCACGATGAATGGACGCCTCCCCCAAATGCCGAAAAATGCCTATTTTTTTTAATAACGCGGTGTATAAACACGATTGGGTTTGATTTATATCGAGTGCATAATAAACGCTGGGTGGTGTATTAACACGATTGGGTTTTATTTATATCGAGTGATTATTAAACGCTGGGCGGTGTGTAAACACGATTGGGTTTGATTTATATCGAGTGAATATTAAACGCTGGGCGGTGTGTAAACACGATTGTGTTTTATTTATATCGAGTGATTTTAAACTGGCGGTGTATAAACACGATTGGTTTTATTTTAAGCGAGTGATATATAAACGCTGGGCGGTGTGTAAACAGATTGGGTTTTATTTATATCGAGTGAATATTAAACGCTGGGCGGTGTGTCAACACGATTGGGTTTATTTATATCGAGTGATATTAAACGCTGGGCGGTGTGTAAACACGATTGGGTTCGATTTATATCGAGTGAATATTAAACGCTGGGCGGTGTGTCAACACGATTGGGTTTTATTTATATCGAGTGATTATTAAACGCTGGGAGGTATATAAACACGATTGGATTTGATTTATATCGAGTGAATACAACCTTCCTCTGGCGCTTCGGTTCCTTGCCAGAAGCCTTAGAAGGTGCAGGGCGTTTGGGTGGCATCGTGGGGCTTGGAGAAAAAACGTAGAAAATATTCGAAGTTCACAAGCGAAATTTGTCTCGTGCATTGTGTGACTGGTTGAGCGCCACGCATTATAATTTATTGCTTAAATAATTTATATTTATATATTATTACCGCGATATACCGGGGGAATCCGCAGAAAAAATAGTTAGGTTCCAAGGGAAAAACCGCGATGAAGCGGGGGCGCGATAGGTGAACCGCGATATAGCGGGGATTACTGTATATATATTTATATATATATATATATATATATATATATATATATATATATAATTATAATGGAGCAAACACGTATGGTTATGTATATTTGTGACCAAACGTCTTCTTCTTCAAAGTTTCTTTAACACATTCTGCCAGGTTGCTCATATATATATATATATATATATATATATATATATATATATATATATATATATATATATATATATATATATATATAATATAGTTACGGCTGTGGAAATTCGCAGAACACCATAAAGGTTCCTTATTCACTTATTCCGGTAAGTCTGTGTTCAGTTAGATTTCCCCCCCGTTGTTTAATGGGAATTATTCGTGTCACAGGGCTGTGATCCTTTGAGGTAGGTTTTCTTTTTTTCTATCGTTATTTTGAACCAACCACATCTCCACTACCATTACAACAACCAACATCGCTCCCCTTAACCACAACGCCAACCACGCCACCAACGCCACAACCACGATCGCCAACCACCTAACCACCTTCGCCGCTACGCCAGCTATCAATTCCCTTCTTCCCCATGGACACTTCCAACCATCTCTCCGCATTCAATCAATAAACGCGAGCAAAAGGAAGGAACTTGAGGGCGCGCGGATTTTTCCCGCTAATATTCCCGCCTGTTTCTCCGCACTTGGTGTGGGGGAGGGCGAGGCAGATCGTTGCCATTGGTCGGTTCGTGGAATGAGGCGCTGGGAACGGAGGCACGCCCCTTTTCGAGAAGTTTCTCGAAGAAGCTCGAAGGGAGGCGGAGCCGAAAACGGGGAGGAGTGAAGCCCTGAGCCCCAGGAGATATAAGGCGGACAAGACGCGAGCTTCGCGCGGGGTCTTTGTCTTTTGTCTTGGTCTTTTTTCTTTCAAGCTGGTGTGGTTCAAGCTCGTGTGGATCGGGGCTTTGGTGGTTTCGCCTCCTGGGGCGGACATCGAAGAGGTGCTGCCTTTCCCTCTGGGCGCAAAGTCGCGATGGTTGTGCATGGAGGACCAGCTCTGCCACGCAGTCGGAGGAGAGTGCCGGAGAGAGCTCGCCGACCGTCGCACCACGAGGGTGCAGGTAACCAGCGTCGGTCTCGTGGGACCCATTTGGTCAGCAAGTCCCACGCCATAAAGGCCCACGGGCCCAGTCTGACCCCCCTTCTGTGGGGGTGGTCTTTTCTCTTCTTTTGTGTGAATGATGTGGTGCCGTGTCCAGAAGTAAAACTGCTTAAGTGCCTGTAAATGAGTATTGCTTTTATTCGGTCATAGTGCTTTCCCTTGCTTTGTTTGCCTTGCTCATGTCTTTGTCCCGTGTATGCTTTGCCTGCATATGTGTTGTGTGTAAATTGAGAATAAATGTGCTTGGTTCAAATGTACCCCGTTCGTCGCGTCCTCCTTTCACCACATTGAAATGCAATCTTGCATCGAGAATATATAGTTGGGTTTTAAATACCCGTTAAATAAAATCGGATCCGGCGAGGTCGGGCGATAATACCCGCTCGGTTATAACTGCAGAACGGAACGGACCGCGTAGGCGGTTCGTGTCAAGCCGACCTGTGCCGAGGTATGGTCTCCCGGTTAGCTATCCGCGTGGGTACTTAGGTATATCGAGATGTCGGCGATTGACCCTATCCTGCGCGGGTAGAAAATTGGCTAGGCCGTGTGGGGTTGAAGACCCACCCGTGACAGGGATCCGGTGTTGCTCCGGAAGGTCACGACTGAATTGTCCATCCGGTGGGCGAGCTGCTACTATTAGTGGAAAGCGGCAGTTCGCACGCGGTGGGCGCAAATTCGTAACAATATATATATATATATATATATATATATATATATATATATATATATATATATATGTTAATATATATATTGATATATATATATATATATCTTCTTCTTCTTCTTTCGGCTAGCTCCTGTTAGGGGTCGCCACAGCGGATCAACCGTCTCCATTTCGCTCTATCCTCCACATCTTCCATTGACACTCCAACCACCCGCATGTCTGCCCTCACGTATCCATGAACCCTTCTTGCCTTCCTCTTCTCCTCCTGCCTGGCGGCTCCATCTTCAACATCCTTCTCCCGATATACTCCGCTTCCCTCCTGTGCACATGTCCAAACCATCTCAATCTCGCCTCTCTCACTTTGTCTCCAAACCGTCCTACCTGCGCTGTCCCTCTAATATACTCATTTCTTATCCTATCCATCCTGGTCACTCCCAACGAGAATTGCAGCATCTTTAACTCTGCCACCTCCAGCTCCGCTTCCTGTCTTTTTGTTAGGCCACGCGCTCCAAACCATACAACATAGCTGGTCTCACTACCGTCTTATATACTTTCCCCTTCACTCTGCAGCTACCCTTCTGTCACAAATCACTCTGCAACTCTTCTCCAACCACTCCATCCTGCCTGCACTCTCTTTTCACTTCTCTCCCACACTCTCCGTTACTTTGGACAGTTGATCCCAAGTATTTAAACCCATCCACCTTCCCCACCTCAACTCCTTGCAACCGCACCATACCACCACCTCCCTTTCATTTACGCACATGTACACCGTCTTACTCCGACTGACTATCATTCCCCTTCTCTCCAGTGCGTACCTCCACCTCTCGAGGCTCGCCTCCGCCTGCTCCCTACTCTCCTACAGATCATGATGTCATCCGCGAACATCATAGTCCATGGAGACTCCAGTCTGATCTCGTCCGTCAACCTGTCCATCACCATTGCAAACAGGAAAGGGCTCAGAGTCGATCCTTGGTGCAATCCCACTTTTACTTTAAACCGATCCGTCATTCCTACCGCACAGCTCACCGCTGTCACACTGTCTCATACATATCCTGCACGATCCTCACATACTTCTCCACCGCCCCGACTCCTCATACAATGCCACAACTCCTCTCTTGCACCCTATCATAAGCTTTCTCTAGATCCACAAACACACAATGTAACTCCTTCTGGCCTTCCCTATACTTCTCCATCAACATTCTCAAAGCAAACATTGCATCAGTGGTGCTCTTTCCTGGCATAAACCCATATTGCTGCTCACAGATCGTCACTCTCCTCTCAACCTAGTTTCCACTACTCTTTCCACACCTTCATGGTGTGGCTTAACAACTTTATCCCTCTGTAATTTCCACAGCTCTGCACATCACCCTTATTCTGAAAATCGGAACCAGTACACTTAATCTCCACTCCTCCGGCATCCTCTCACTTTCCAAGACTTTATTAAACAATCTGGTTAACAACCACTGCCATCTCTCCTAAGCACTTCCATGCCTCCACTGGTATATCCATCTGGGCCAACCGCCTTTCCACTTTTCATCTTCTTCATAGCAGTCCTCACTTCATCCTTACTGATCCACTGTTCCACTTCCAGATTCTCTATCTCACTCTTCATCTCTTCTCCTCCTCTCCATACTCATCCTCTCTTCTCTCATCTTCTTCTCTCATCTCTCTCTATTCATTCTTCATCATCAGCTCCTCAAAGTACTCCATCCACCTTCTCAATCACACTCTCCTCGCTCTCGTCACTATTCCCATTCATCATCCTTTATCACCAACCTGCCACATCCTTCCAGCTGTCTCCCTCTGTCTTGCCAATCGGTATAAATCCTTTTCCCCTTCTTTTGTATCCAACTTCTCATACAGCTCGTCATATGCTTTTTCCTTGGCCTTTGCCACCTCTCTTTTTGCCTTTCACCGCACATCTGTACTCCTGCCTACTTTCTTCATCTCTCTGACTATCCCACTTCCTTTTCGCCAACCCCTTCTCTCTTATACTTTCTGTACTTCCTCGTTCACCAACAATTCTCCTTATCTTCCTTCCTCTGTCCAGATGTCACACCAAGTACCTTCCTAGCTATCTCCCTCACCACTTCTGCTGTAGTTGCCCAATCATCCCACCCATCTTTACCACCATCCAACGCCTGTCTCACCTCTCCCTAAATTTCCCGCAACAATCTTCCTCCTTCAGCTTCCACCATCTGGTCCTTGGTTCAGCCCTCACTCTCTTCCTCACCTCACCTCTAAAGTCATCCTACAGACCACCAATCAATGCTGTCGAGCTACACTCTCCCCTGCCACCACCTTACAGTCACTAATCTCTTCAGGTTGCATCTCCTGCTTAAGATGTAATCCACCTGTGTGCACTTTCCTCCACTCTTGTACGTCACCTGTGTTCCTCCTTTTCTTGAAATCGTATTTACCACTGCCATTTCCATTCTTTTTGCAAACTCTACCACCATTTGCCCTTCCACATTTCTCTTGTTGAGAGTACCTACCCATCACCTCCTCATCCTCTTTATTCCCTTCCCCAACATGTCCATTGAAATCTGCTCCAATCACCACTCTTTCATCCTTGGATACACTCTCCACCACTTCATCTAACTCACTCCAGAAATCTTCTTTATACTCCATCTCACACCCCATATGTGGGGCATTGCACTGATGACATTCATCATCACCCCTTCAATTTCCAACTTCACACTCATCACTCGGTCAGACACTCTCCTCACCTCCAATACCCTCTTGACATAATCTTCCTTCAGGATTACCCCGACACCATTTCTCCTCCCATCCACACCATGGTAGAACAGTTTGAAACCACCTCCAATGCTCCTAGCCTTACTCCCCATCCACTTGGTCTCTTGTACACACAGTATGTCCACCTTTCTTCTTCTCATCATATCAGCCAACTCTCGCCCTTTGCCAGTCATCGTCCCAACATTCAGAGTTCCAACTCTCACCTGCACACTTCTACCCTTCCCCTCTCCCACTGCCTCGGACTCGCCTTCCCCGTCTTCTTCTCCTCCTTCGCCCAGCAGTAGCACAATTTCCACTGGTACCCTGCTGACCACCGGTACGGTGGGGTCGTTGGTAACCCGGGCCTCGACCGATCCGGTATGGAAATTCGTTTTGTTGTCCGCATAATGATTTGGCATGGGTTTTTACGCCGGATGCCCTTCCTGACGCAACCCTGGTCGCCTCTTACGACACACAGGGATATGGTACACCTATTCTAACCGGGGCATACACCGGGCCCAGTACAACTGGTACTCATTTCGCCGACCTCAGAAGGATGGCAGGCTGAGTCAACCCCTGGTGTTTTCGACTTGGTTTCTATATATATATATATATATATATATATATATATATATATATATATATATACATATATACATATATATCATATATCATATATATCATATATATATATACATATGTATATATATATATATATATATATATATATATATATATATATATATATATATATATATACGAGGTGTGTTCAAAAGTATCCACCTTAATTTTTTGTGCGTAAACAAATGAAGCTAGGGAGGCGTGGTTTGGTGCACGTATGTAGGTGATCCTAATTCGTATGCGTGAATATTTTCCTGCCTGCAAAGCTGTCAGTCGCCGACAGACCGCCGATGAGTGAGGAAGTGATAAGTGAGCGCTGTTGGATTTTCGTTTTTGACAAATGACGATCACTGTGGTCTCATCGCCAGTGATCACTGTGTTGAAGAATTGGGATCCGTTGTTCACAGTCTCCCGCATGTCTGTGGCGATCTCCAAACGGAGTTGCTTCTGCTCGATCGTTAGCAGCTTTGGCACGAACTTCGCTGAGATTCTCCTTAAGCCCAAATCCTCAGTCACAATGGAATGAACGGATCCAATGCTGACGCCGCCTCGTCTGCAAGTTCTCTGATCGTGATTCGACGATCCTGCATCAGCAGGGTCCTCACTTGGTCAATACGTTCTCAATTCGGGATGTTGAGGGCCCACCAGAACGTGCTTCACTTTCCACTGATGTGCAACCATCTTTGAAGCAGTTGTACCACTCTTTTATCTGTGTGGTGCCCATTGCTTCATTCCCAAAGGCCTGTTGAATCTTGCGGATCATTTCCACTTGGGAATCGCCAAGCTTTACACAAAATTTGATGCAGTAGCGTTGTTCAAGTTTTTTTGTCATTTTGTCAAAAACGAAAATCCGACGGCGCTCACTTACACTTCCTCACTCATCAGCGGTCTTTCGGCGACTGACAGCTTCTGCAGGCAGGAAAATATTCACGCATACGGATTAGGGTCGCCTACATATGTGCACCAAACCACGCCTCCCTAGCTTCATTTGTTTACGCAGGAAAAATTAAGGTTGGATACTGTTTGCAAGCTCCAAGATTCTGATCATCGTTGGCCTACTTCGTCAGTGATTTATTTCGTCGCTGGCTACTAGAATGGGCTGTATCATCGCCTTCCACCCTGTACATCATAGTCCAAGGAAAGTCCTTGCCTGCAATTTTAATGTTTATACAAGTGTGATCTGTGGTGCCTTGTGTGGGTTAGGTTTTACTTATTTATTATTTCCCTGTATATAAGTTTTCATGTCCCAATTTCCCTGTTTATATCTGTTGATTCGCATGGTTTGTTCCGAACTGCAAGTCTCGTCCACCTTTCCATCCATATTCATGATAAATAAACCCTTTAGAAGGCAAGAAAAGCATTTTAAGCCATCTGCCTCCTGTGCGCGTGCCATCAATTTCAGCTTATTTGGATGACCTTGGGGAATGTTAAAGAGTAATAATTAATTGAACACAGTGCAGTATAAGATAGAAAATGTTCGGCCATTTCCTGGGAGAAAGGATCCAGGCTAGTCAAAGGATAGTGGCGTCTGAGGCTCCGTTAACAAGGCATGCCTCAGGGCTTGGAAATATATATATATATATATATATATATATATATATATATATATATATATATATATATATATATATTATTTAGTCCACCAGATCCAATTTTCAAATCAGAAATAATATTTTGATTATATACTTTCATTAATTAGTCTGTGAGTGTAGATTATGTTTCCAAAGCAAGGCATGTTTGAAAAGGCCGAACAAAATGGAAATTTTCGACCCCATCTGACAGGAGTGACCAAGGATGATGGCTTGATAAAGGATAATTAAATAAGGCCGCTAATTATCTTCAACAGTTGTGTTTTAATGAAGCTATAACATCCAAAATAAGGAAACGGTTGATGAGGAATTGCTAGCTTGGCAAGCGATCTCAAGCTGATTGGTAATGGGACATAACCACAAAAAAACAAATAAACATTGACGAATTCTTCACATTTTTTTTTCAACAGTTATTTAGTCATTTAGTTTTTCAACAGTTATTGAATATAGAAGGCTTGGTGAGACCAATGGAGCCAGGCATTCCATTTGATTTGTTGGAGCCAAATATGTCTGAGGTTGAGGCAAAGATGTCATACGACCTAATGATCAACATTTATTTAGTCCACATGAACTGATCCTCCAAACAGCAATTATATTAAGATGATATACGTTACTTAGGCCGTGAGAGTAGATTGTGCAAAATTGCATCATATAATGCATGAAATTGCTCCAAGCTCCTAATTTGAAAATTATAGTTCTTACAAAAGAGATGTATCCAGCGATTCGGACCTATCATGAACAGGCATTTGATAATATTAGTGAGGAAAGTGAAAACACATTTGAGTGCTTTATCGTTAAGACACCATTACAGCCTTTTCCAAGTCAAGGCATTGTTTCGCAAACCAAAAAAATGGCGAATTATGACCCCAGTGAGAGAGATCAGGCTGACCAAGGATTAGCCTTGATTATGGATACTTAAAAAAAGCCGTTAATTATCTTCAAAACGGGTGCTTAAATAAACCCAAAACACCCGATCTCACTCAAGCACTTCCTTGGAGTTCTCTTTGTAGGTATGCGAAGTTTCTGGCTGCGAGGTTTCATGGTTTTGGAGTTACAGAGGAGACACACACACTGACACACTCACACACACACACACACACACACACACACACACACACATAGACAGACACAGACATTTATTTGTATACATTGGGACATAACAACAAAAGGAACAGTAGAAAGAGAGGGGGAATCACACCAACATCGGGGTTGAGAGATAAAATAGAGGGAGACTTGGACAAATAAGGGATCTGGGGAAGGATGAGTAGTAGAGGAGGATGTATGGGGTGGACAAGATGGATAGAGAAGCAAACTCTCAGGAAGGGTAGATAGAGAAGCAAAAGGGATGCAGAAGGAAGATTGATGGAGAAGCAAACCATCAAAGCCTTGGTGTTCAAAATGTTATTTGAACGAGATACTCACAACAGTCCAAGAGACATGAAGGCTTTTATGTCTTTCAATAGCCAAGTGATATAATTAGTAAAAAACATATATAAATTTATTTATATACATCTCATGTTGTGTGTTGGACTATTTTAGCTGATCCGTCAAACTTTCTACCCATCATAATAAATGTTTGTGGGTATGGATAATATTACTCTTAATATTAAAAATAGCAATAATTATAATTGGGGCTGAGATAACAAAAGCTAACAATGCCATGCATTTGGACATCTCCTTCCCACTGTTATCTCCCAATGCCACTCCTTTTCACATCTCCCCACCACCATCCTCACTGATGCTGCATCAACTTGGCACTTCTTCCCGACCTGGCTGCCATCATTACGGCACAGAGGCATCACGCACTGCTGGATCCATAATGAAATAAACATGTCAAACGATGCCAAGAACCGGAACTCACTGGGGAACTCTTTATCACGGGGGATTAAAGAGTCTGGGCAGAGCTAGCTCTGTCGCCATGAACACGGAGAGATATTTGAATGCGAGAGCTCCGGGAGGGACAGCCGATACTGGCTGTCATTTCCACGGTGTGTGCCACATGTGGCTCAGATTCCCAGAGCTGGCTGGATTTCTCAGATTCTGTAATTTCCTGGCACTTGTGTGTAAAATAAACAGCTTGAGTTGGAATACTTTCGCACATCCTTTGTTTTATAGTTTTACTTTTTCAACCTCAGAAATAAATGATCTCTGCTGCTCATTATCAATAACTTGTGAATATGCTAATGGTGGTTAATTGTTGACACGCGATACTTGTACAATTGTTCTCATTTTCAATGTTAGGAGTTTATTAACCAAGTTTATGTCATTCTGATTTTAGGGATCCCGTCAATATAAATTACCAAGAGAATATTTTCCTAGAACCACTTTTTCAAGACTTTCTCACTGTTGTCAGCTAAATGTCTGAGGAGACCTAATTTAAAGAGCAGGTTTTGGGTCGCTGATGACTTCGCGTGATTCGAAGGTTGTAATCACATTAATAATCGTTGGGCAATTATTTTCTTACATTTGAAACTCAAAATATGCTAAAATTAACTTTTCAGTCAAAACTTTTGTCAGTGATCGAAAAACAGACCGGTATTTAGCGAAGATGCTATGACGTCACGTTCTCCGAAAACTTCGTGAACATTCGGAAACAGCGTGTGAACAATGGCGAGATGCGAATAGAGAGTGATTTCAGCGGCAATGAAATTGAGTGTTTTCATTCCGATATTGCCGAGGACGAGTCGGAGGATGATGGGAATTTATACTATGGAGTTTCTGGCCCTGAGACATATAAATTTGAGCCACTTGCAAGTGCCAGAAAACGGCCTATTTCGTGTACAAGTGGCAGGACTGACTGTCCGGCAGTTCACACTGACAGACTCCACCAGACAGTTGGTTTGTAGATTTTCATTTTCTTGTTCGTGCATAAATAATGTAAAGTTTGATTCGTCTGTGACTTGATATAATAATTTTTAACCTCTAGTCACTCAAGAGTCAGAAATAGAATGAATCAATAATGGACCCAAATATATTATACACCGTAGCCTGGCGTTGAAGTCTTTCTGACAGCTGAGCTTGACCCCAGTGAAAGTGAACAGTTAGAACAAACCCCAACTTTCAAGCGACTGTTGTGGCATATAAATACCAAAACATGTTTTGCTTCATTGGGAAATATTGTACCAAATTTGGAAAAAAAAGTGGAAAATTGATCATTTTTTTTACAATTGAAATGAAATA
>CM068961.1:89729521-89757611 GCA_035128595.1 Eptatretus atami
AAAAGTAATTTAATCAACAATAAGTTGATTTGTTGAGAAATTTTTTCATGCTTGTGTTTTTCAGATAGTTTATTTATGTGTTTTTCCATGTACTCTTTAAGAATACTGTTACGGCTGTGGAAATTTGCAATACACCAGAAAGGTCCTCAGGTTAGATATATCGTAAAGTTCATGTGTAGTTAGTCCACACCGTTGTTTAGAGGGAATATGTGTGATTCATCCGGGCTGCGACGCTTTGAGTTAGCCATTTTTCTTTACCTGTCGTTATTTTGGAACAACCACGCATCTCAACAACACACCATCTCAACAACCACGCCATCCTCAACAACCACGCCATCCACACACAACGCCATCTAAGGAGCAACGAAACCAGCCCACCCCAATTTCTCCTCCGGTAAACAAGTTTGACGGTTGGAAACCAGCCCCACCCCAATTTCTCCTCCGGTAAACAAGTTTGACGGTTGGAAACCAGCCCCACCCCAATTTCTCCTCCGGTAAACAAGTTTGACGGTTGGAAACCAGCCCCACCCAATTTCTCCTCCGGTAAACAAGTTTGACAGTTGGAAACCAACTCCCGCCCCAATTTCTCTGGAATGTTCCTCCCCACCCACGCGCCGCGAAGGGCGGGGCGGGCGCAGGAGAAATAAAAGGCAAGAGGAGCGCCAGGAAAGAGAGTGCGGATAGCAGAGACTTGGGGCAGTCGTGTGGAAGTCTTGGTCATCGTGGTCTTGGTCCAAGTCTGTCGTGGTCTTGGTCCAAGTCTGTCGTGGTCCAAGTTTCGTCGTAGACAGACTTGGGGCAGTCGGGTGGAAGTCTTGTCCTAGTGGTCGTGGGGAGAAGGCGTCATGACTGCCCACCGTTGCAAGGCCCGAGATCAGGCGCGCTGTCCTAGTGGCCATGGGGAGAAGGCGTCACGACCTGCCCACCGTTGCAAGGCCCGAAATCAGGCGCGGCTACGCTAGTTGCCTTGGGGACGAGACGTCGCGACCTGCCCACCGTCGCACCACGAGGGTGCAGGTAAGACCTTCGGTCTCGTGGGCCTTTTCGGTCATCCACGGCCACGACCATAAAGGTCTACGGACCCCGTCTACACCCTTGCCTGTGAGGGAGGTCTTTCTTGTTTTTGTATGCATGCTGTGGCGCCGTGTCCTGCCAAGTAGAAACTGTGTAAGTGCTTGTAAATAAAAATGATAGTCGGTCGTATTGCTTTTGCATTCTATTTGTTGCTTGTATATTGCATGATTCCTTGCTTGTGTTGTGTGTGCAATATGTGCTTGTGTGAAATGTATCCCGTTCGTCGTCTCTTTCCCCATTGAAAGTGCCATCTTGCATCACGTAAGGGATTGGTAGTGGTTTAGACACCCAGTAAATAATCTAAACCGTCGAGGTCGGCGATAACTCCGCTCGGTTTACCTGCAGCACGGAATGAGCCGCTTAAGCGGTTCGTGTCCGGAGTCGACTCTCGCGCGTGGTACAACACCTCGTATACGCTACCGCGGGGTACTTAGGTATATCGACATTCGGCGATTCACCCTATTTCGCGTGGGTAGAATGCGGACTAGGTTGTGGTGAGGTTAACCCCACCCGTGGCTTGCTCCTTGTGGTAGTTCAAGAGGGTCACGACTGAATGTCGCGTTCGGTGGGCGACGCGTCGCGATTTGAGTTACGTGGCGATCGCACGCCGGGCGGCGAAATTCGTAACAATACATTTCAAGGATTTTCTCACTTATACTCAACAATTGATTCTGTGCACAGAGCAGTATCTGGAGAACTTGTCAACCAACAAACTCATATTCACAGAGTGGTGATCAGATGTGTTTATGCCTTCGTAATCCTTGGCTGTGAAATGGTCACCACAAATGACAAGTCTATCCAAAGGGTCCTCTTTACCTTTTTCTTTGGAAAATTCGCCCATTTTGTTTGTACAAATCTTATCCAATGCCGGCGAATGTTTGATTCCTTCGGGAATCGGTGGGAGCGATTACCCGTTTTCCAGCCATTTTCGCAAAACATGATGACACACGTATGAGGCATGATGTACAAATATCCAAATAATTTGTTCTAAAAATTAAATAAAAAAAGGATAATATAGATAGTTGCAAGCTCAAAAAAAGCGAAAGAACGGCCGCTGAACTGGACACTTCTTCAATGAGCGAGTGAGCGTCCGCTTTGTTTTGGAGAACGTGACGTCACCATCCATATATGGCACACGGCTGTTTTTTTCAACAGCCTCGAGAATAACAACTTCAGAGTGAATTTCATTAATTTTCCCAATAGTTAGGCAACCACAATAGTTTGCATCGAACTATTAATGCACATATAATCATATTGATAAATTTTCAGAACATGTTTGGTGACCTGCAACCTGCTCTTTAAGTTATTGAACTAAACCATGTACACATATAAACGACTGGAAGCAGAGGTTCAATGAGAGAGTCTAGAGTGGGGGGGCTCTTCCTTGGCCACAGTCTTCCATAGTTTTAACATGCAACTCCTCCTCCCCCTTTGCGAAAATCCTGGTTTTATTCTACTTTATCAGTGATCTTAAACTCATGGAGTAGCATGGACAGATATCACACACACACACACACACACACACACACACACACACACACACCACACACACACTCGTACAAACAACATGCAAATTTCTGATGGGAATCCTTACAGGACTTATGTACCACCACCTAATGCAAGAAGGAGGTCTTGACACAGAACAGAAGGAATGTAAAAGAGGATGATATGGAACAAAAGACCACCGCCAACTAAAAAAGGGCATACTCAAAAACTGTAAAACCAGAAGAACCAAATTGTCCACAGCCTGGATAGACAACAAAAAGCGTTTGATAGTGTTCCACATTTATGGATGAGACAGTGCATGCATCTGTACAATATCAACCCCAAAATAATCAAACCGATTGAGAAAGCAATGGAGCTATGGAACACTACAGTGATACTGCAACACTCGGAAGGAAAGATATGTCATGGGATCTTCCATGGTGATAGCCTTTTGCCCGGCCGTAAACCCAATGAGCAAGGACATGGATATGCTCTAATGTCCAATAAGAGAACTTCCAAAGAGACAGTAAAAGTGATATCTAATGTACATGGATGATCGAAAAAACTTTGCACCAAACGATGAAAAATTGGTAGAACAAGTTCCCATTATGTGCTGCCTTTTTGGCTGCTGGTTGCATCATTGGTGAGGGGCATGGCTCTGCTGGTGATGCAGTGCCCCCATTACCAGTATCCTGGTGCTTATTTCACCAACCTCGGAAGGATGACAGGCTGAGTCAACCCCCCTGGAATTAATTCAGCGGAAAAACGGGGCTCAAACTCACGACCCGAGGATCCTAAGCCAAAAGCCTAACCGTTAAGCCATCACCAGGCTAGGGAAAACAAGTGAAATTAGTGAAACGGTACTCTGCCAACATTCAAATGGAATTTGGACTAAATAAGTGTGTGAAGTGCACATTTGTACAGAATAAATTAAAAAAAAACGGATGACATAAAAATCGAAATAGATACAACTACTGGATCTTGACAAGGAAGCTTCATACAAATACCTTGGGGTAGAAGAGGGCCCACAAATATGTCACAAACAAATGCGCAAAATAATTGCCAAAGAATAATTGCATAGAACGAGGCTGATCCTGATAATACTGTATATCTCATTCCAAGAAACAAAATCAAAGCCATCAACCAACTTGCAATACCAGTATTCCAATACAGCTGCGGATGGCGAAATAATAAACTGGCCACAAACAGAAATCAATAAACTGGATATCAAAATAAGGAAACTCCTCACCATCTGCAAAATGTTCTACAAAAATAAGTGTATCCCGAGAATGTACCTGCCAAGACGAGAAGGAAGTAGTGGACTGATGGAACTCAACCAAGTGCACATAATGACATCTGTCGAATTGGCAGCATACACGAAAAATTCAAGTCTACAAAATCCAATTTGTGTGCAAATACGAATATAGCAAGCCAGTGAAGGTATCCGTAACCCACCTAGCAAAATATTTACAAACACAGGTGTAAAGGGAAGGTGTCACACATGAAACTGAAAAATCAGCGAATACAGCTCCAATGATTGCAAAAAAGAAGAAAGAAAAATACAAAACGAAATATCAACAGATATACACTGACAACTGGGAGAACGACAAAAGAGTAGGAAGATATTCCAAAAAAATGGTTGGACGGGTTAGGCATAAACAAAGGAGGCTCATTGGAATGGAGAACAAATCATGATAAATGCCCAAGACCAGGGACACTGCATGAATGGTTTTAGGAAAATGTCAGGACTGAGTCAATCGGATAAGTGTATATTCTGCAAGGTAGAGACAGAAAGCATGATCCATCAGCGATTGGGATGTGAAAAACTCATGTCAGAACAACTAAACACAGATGCACAATAATGCATGTCCAGTAATCCACTGGCACATGTGCAAAACTTTGATTTCTAAATCCCAGAAAACTCATGGAAACATGAACCAAAAGTGATATTTGAGAACAAGGAAGCAAAGAACCCCACCTGGTATTAATTCAACAGCTGAGTGTGATTTGAACTCAGGATCCTAGGATCCCAAGCCCACCACCCTAACCATTAAGCCAATACCAAGCAATCATGTGATATCACATGATAAACAAAGTCACGCAATAACAGTCCGTGCGAAGCAATATCGAAAGAGTAACTGAATCTGTGATTGAGGGCAGTGTCAAGCTGAGAGACGTTCATTCAATGGTGACTCTGCAGGCGAACTCCTTATTACTCATGATCGAGAGGTCGGGTCTCACCTGAATATTTTATATATGTTTACGGCTGTGGAAATTCGCAAACCACCATTCAGGTCCCGTAGGTGAGGTATCTCTAAGTAAATATGTAGTTAGCCCAAACCCGTTGTTTAGAGGGAATTAATGTGATTCATTCGGGCTGGACGCTTTGAGTCAGTCGTTCTTCTTTTTCTATTTTTTATTTCAACAAAAACCAACAAAGCGCTCAGTGGCTTTTCGCGCGATTCTTCTCCGCGCTTGGTGTGAGGGAGGAGAAGTGGGTGGGGGCAGCTGGCGCCCGATTGGTGGATGCGCGGTGTGACGCGGCCAGGGAGGAGGAACGCCCCTCTTCGAGACCTTTCTCAAAGCGCCTCGAAGGGGGTGGAGCAAAGAACGGGGCGGGGCAACAGGGCGGAGCTCCGGGGATAAAAGTCGGAGCGGGCGAAGCAGTTGGGTGGATGCTCTTGCTTCGTGGTTGCTCTGGCTCGCTGCCCGTCTTCCGGCTCGCTCGTCCTGGAGGCCGCTGGCCTGGTCTTTTGTGGGGCAGTTCCAAGACCCCGCTGGCGGAAGGAGCGTCCGCCATTCCCTCTCCCGACTTCGGGCTATCACGTTCCCCCCCCCCTCTATCCATGCTGGGATAGCGCCGAAACTCGGTCCGTGGCGTCGAGCGGCAACACGTGCAGGCGCGAGGCACGCAGGAGAGGACTCGTACCACGCAGGGCACGGAGTCGCGGCAAGCGGGACCACGTCGACGGACGTCGGAGAGGACTCGACGGCCCAAAGGGAAGTCACCTTTTTCTTTTCGGGGTTTTTTTGTATGGATCTTGTGGCGCCGTGTCTTGCAAAGTAGAACTGTATAAGTGTTGCCGTGTGTGCGCGTAGTCGGTAGTAGATCTGCGTCGTTGTTTCTTTTGTTGCATTTGCTTTATGTGCATTCTGTTTGGCTGTATATGTGTGCTCTCCGTGTGTCGTGTGAATAAAGTGCTTGTGTGACTTGTTCCCCGTTTCGCTGCGTCCTTCCCTTTGTTGAATTCCATCTTGCTTCATGTAAAGGGTTCGTAGTGGGCTTAATACGCGCCGAAAATTAATCGGAACCATCGAGGCCGACGATAAACCGCTCGGTTATCCCGATAGCACGGAACGTACGCTTAAGCGGTTCGTGTCCGGAGTCGCCTGCGGCGAGGTACGATCGCCCGGTTTACCATCCGCGTGGGTACTTAGGTAGGTCGAGTTTGGCGAACAACCCTATCCTACGCGGGGTGCCGATTGGCACGATTGTGGTGAGGTCGAAAGGCCACCCGTGACTGGTCCGGGCGATAGTCCGCGGAGGTCACGACAGAATTGTCCGTCCGGTGGGCGAGGCGGTCGCCATTCGAGTCGAGCGGCCGATCGCACGCCGGTGGGCGCGAATTCGCAACAATATTATATTATCTGTGCAGTGTCCTTGTTGTCACTGAACTACTCCCTCAAACTTTTGTGAAATCGTACCAAACTTCTGGGCTGCACCCAGCTCTTCCATGTGTATGTCCGATGGTTATTTTTTTTAATTTTTTGAAAAAAAAAGTTTTGTTATTTTTAACTTAAATCTTCAACTTCAATTGCTTATAAAAATGTAATATCATAAATATTAAAAAAAAATGTTTGTATTATGATTGGTGAAAATCATGACAACAGGGCAACTCACGGACTTATCCTCAAATAAAACAAGCCCGTCTCTATAGCGACAGGTGATGAGTTTTGAATTGCACTGTGGGAGTTTTTCGAATTAAGTGGAGGTGAGGTGTTTTTAATAATGTAGTGGTGAGGTGTTTGGAATAACGTGATGGTGAGGTGTGTGGTGAGGCGAGCGTAGCGAGCCGATCCATGCCAATATTATGTATGTTTGTATATATATATATATAAGGGAATGGTCTTGCACAAGCAAAACTCGGCACAGATATTGGTCCTTTTCTCAGGAGTGAGTTTCAACCCAGTGTCGCATATTTTTCCGAGTGGTGAGCCAGTTCCTTCATCTCATAAATTGGAGTAGAGATTTTCGAAAAGGGGGAAAAATATTTTTGACAACCCCACCCCCATCCCTCACCCCCAATATGCAAGGAAGGAGGATATAGTTAATGTCTTCATCTGCACCACCATTTTTCATCACATCAGTGTTGAAATACTTCATGTTAAACAATCTCTCGGTATTTGAACTGAAAATAAATGGTGAAAAGGCAGATTTATTGCACTCCATGGATATCAATGGCAGCTTGGAAAGAGAAATATAAGGCTGGAATGTGGAATATAGCCAGGGTTTACTAGTGCACAGTGGCCTACTCTTTTAAAGGGACTGTAGAATTTCTTATGTCCGCAATAATGTGCTGCCGATTGGAAAACTGCCTTAAATTTCCCTATAAATGATGGCATGCACACCGCTGTGGCAGCTTATATAATTCTCCTCCATCCGAAATCGAAACCATACTGTATATCTCAACTAGTTACCTACCCTTAGTGTATGTACTTTATTAGGAAATGCTTTGTACCTACAGCAGAGACAAACACATATAATATTTGAGACGGCTATTCCAACATGTGTAAAGCTGTTTCGCAGGCCTTCAGTCCCCTGAGAGAGATGGAATCACGTTTCACTACAACCAGGACAGCTTGTGGAAGCCTGGGGCTCCTGCTGCATCAGATCTTTATATTCTCTGCTCTGTGGTGTTCTATGGATTCAAGAAATTGCCTTCATTAAGAGATGAGTAAGAAACAACATGTTTGAAAAAGCATTGCCTGGAGATAGTTGTCTCTTTCACCTCATGCTGTGATTGTGGAATTGTAGACTCAGAATATACATTAGCTTTGGTGTAAGATGGGCCAAAATTAATTCTCATGAGATCTCATGGAAATCTAATATGAATGCCAGCATATCTAAATAAACTCCAAAAAACAAACGTTTTAAGGCCGGCTCACTTCTGAGCTTTATGGGTGTACGTTTGGTACCCAACGTATCTCACAAAATCTGAAACCTGGTATAGTTATAGATAGGGGTACTGTATTGTGTGGAATATGATTGTTCACATGGGTTTCCAAGTCAGCTGTTCTCTCTGCTTGCATTGTGTTGTGAATAATTATAGATCCCATGGTATCTTTCACCAATAATGGAAAAACACATCCCATCCGTCTTTTACGTGTGTACAACGCATGCGTGCACGCGCGCACACACACACACACACACACACACACACACACACACACACACACACACACACACACACACACACACACACACACACACACACACACACACACACATAACAAAGCCCACTAACATCTCTCACCTGTAATTGAAGGAAATAACTAATTAGTTCTCACCGAATCAATGACCTCAGGTGGCTCAGATAATAAATATATTCACTCATTCCATGCTCTTTTAGCCGAAGAATGCTGCATAAAGCAACCATGAACCATGAAATGCTACACAAGGTAAACCCTTTGCTGTTTCAAACTCTACCCAAGTTCCTCTGCAACTGCAAAACATTCACAAGTAGTACATGCATGAGAATCCCATTGTGTCTAGCATTGGTATTCTCATGCATGTACTACCTGTGAATATTTTCTTTCTTTGGCTTGAAGAGCAAGGGAGGCATCAATATATTGTTGCGGTTATGCCTCCTTGGTGTTAATAAAATATTCACTATGGTGTAGTTATTCCGATATTGGGTGTTTCAAATAAGTGGGAAGTCATTAAATGTCATTATAGATATGCGCCGCTAATTTGGATAGCAAGAAACATGAAACCCACCCTTGTGTGTCTAAAAAAGTATTACATCCCATTTGACCATTATTTCATGTTATTGCACTCTAAAAATAAAAACCCTAACATCTCTGAATGTGATTTGGAAGTGCTTGCTGGGCACACAGATTATAATGTAGGTGGGAAAACAAGGCCCAGGCAATCCTGGACTTTGATGTCATTGGCTCAGCCGGGTCAGGGGTCATGTGGGGCTCGGCTTGCCCCGCCCCTGAGCTGGGCCGGCATCCAATAGCAAGTGGGGAGGGGTGAAGTACGTCATGGCTTGAGGTGAGGGCCAGATGTGATAAAAGAGCGCAGCTGCACGGAAGCAGGAGCTGCCCAGGACTGACACCAAGAGGGTGCGCTTAATCGTTGCAGCTACCAGGTGACGCCATGCCTCCACCCAATCTCTCACTCCTCCACCCAATCTCCCATGCTTCACTTGCCAGTGTCACGCTGCGTGTCTCCTCCCCATCCTTGTGCCCATGTTGCTGGATATTTCTCCTACCATGCAACTTATGGGTTTGGGCCGAGCAAACCCTGCTGTCTTTGTGCCGACCCAAGTCTTTTGTTGTGTGTGTCTGAGGCCTTAAGGCTCCAGTTATTGAAGGATCCATTCCTTCACATGGACTGTTCGATGGCTTGTATTCGCTAGGGTTATTAATCATTCTTGAGGAAAATTTCAGGGGCAGAGAAAAGGCCTCTTTTTATGGTATATGCCATGTGGCAAATATTATAAAAGAAGAGACATTCCATGGCTTGTGTAAAATGTCAGACGATAGAAAATAAGGCACATTCAAAAACTCTCGTGTGCATGCTGTACTTCCCTTGTGTTCTTAGGAGGAACGAAGTAATGCTCTAGAAAAGTTCACATAAAGGGGTGCCAATTTTTAAACAAATTAATCACACACTTGCACATTATCTTATGGGTTTTCGTTTTCAAGGTTCAAAAACTTTACTTAATGACGGGTTTTAAGATATATGTTGGGCGCCCTTTAATATGAACTTTTCTAGAGCATTACTTGGTTTCTCCTAAGAACACAAGGGTAGTACAGCATGCGGACGAGAGTTTTTGAATGTGCCTTATTTTCTATCGTCTGGCATTTTACACAAGCCATGGAATGTTCCTTCTTTTCTCTTGTTTGACACATGGCCCATCCCATATAAAGGGGCCTTTTCTATGTCCCTGGCATTTTCCCCAATCATATCATGGGTGCTGAAGGTTGTGGTGAAGTTTCATCAAAATTGTGTGCGTGGTTTCGGAGAAGAAAGCAAATACCTATTTTGGGTGGCGACCCCACCCCCACCCCCCACCCGCCACCATTTTTCAGTCCAGTAGAAGCCGAGAAACGAATTTTCAGTCCACATGTTAAAGTTGCAAACAAACAAACCATCCCATATAAAGGGAGGGGTGCTTTGCACCGTAGGAATTTTCAGTTCCTGTGTTAAAGTTGCACACAGATAAACGGTTCCATACAAAGGGAGGGGCACTTTATGCTTCCCTTGATTACTGCAAGAGTCTCTGCTTCTAACAACACCACCATTGCATAGTTGTACCGCACAAGAACAGAACTCAAGCTCACAGCTAATGAGCAAAAACTATCAAAAAAGTTAAAAGTATGGCACTCAGGTGGAATTTGTTTCGAAAGTCATTAATTGGACGTATTGTGCGATGTATATTCCAGGTTTCAGCTCATATCAATGAATAGCCTTTGAGATATGAGTGCCAACACATTTTGGACGGACGGACGTATGGAAGGACAGACTGACAGACACCAATGTGATTTTGGGTTGTTTCGTTAAAAACTTAAGAATGCCGAAATAGACGGTGTTGAAATTTGGAACATATTACCTTGACGTACAAAGGATTTACTTTTCAAATTTTCAACCAATTTCGTCCAGTAGAAGTTGAGAAACGAATTTTCAGTTCCTTATGTAAAAGTTGCAAACAAAGAAACCATACCATATAAAGGGACGAGCATAACCCGCACCTCTGCGCGACATGTTGGGGTGGGTGTGTTTGAGAAAGGAACTGATGCAGAGTATCAGTAGTAATTTTACTTTAATGCAGTAAGTGGAATACGATTTCACTGTTTCAGAACCATTTTATTTACTTTTTTTTGTACCATGCACCTCGTATGGTCTTTGAGATAATGTAAGCCGAATATCACGTTACTCGAGCGCAGAACAAAGTCGAAGATAGCGCGACACGAAACCACAAACTCGGAAATAATATATAAGATGGGTGCTTTGCACCTCCCTTGATTGGGTTTTATGAGCTTTTGTTGCAATCGCTTGTTTTTATTACCCTTGCCGAGGAGAGGGTATTGCATTTGATTTGCTTGTTTGTTGGGTCGCCGAAATAGGTGACCCTTATTGTCAGTAATTCTGTCTGTTTGTTTGGATGTTTGTTCGTTTGTCATCAGCATAATGGTAGTAAACGTGGGCGGATTTTGACCAAACTCGGTGGTAGGTACATCTTATGACTAGTGCTTTGAAAATTGTGATGGTTGCTAGGGATGCTTTGGTTCCCTAGCAACAAACGAAAAACCTTCAAAATCGGAACCGTTCACGCGAAATCAATTCCGAAAGCCATTATCCCACGTAGGGTTAGAAATTCGGCACGAATGATCTACAGGTGATGCTCTATCAAATATGTTCCGGTTTTTGTATATATAGAATACTTTACCCGCAGCGCCCCCTACAATTAGGGTATGCGCGAAAATTGGTGAAAATTGAAGGCCCCTAACGACCAGGTGAGTGCATCGATACGAATGAAACTTTTCAGGTTCATGGTACTCAAAAGTACTACAACTGTGCCTCAGGACATATTGACCGATTTCGCTTAGGTCAGGGTCAAAGGTCAATTAGTGCAAAAATCGATAATATGCGAGAGCTGGAGGTGCCTTCGCGCCAAATGCTACTCCTCCTAGGGTTAAGGTCGGATGGTCATGAAAATTCACACTAATCGTCTGGAATACATTGTGCACAAAGCATCAAGCCGTATTTTCGATTTAGATCTTTGTTCACCCACAGCACCCCCTCAAACTTTGGGGATTTCCGATTTCAAACCGCATTTTCGGTACTTTTCATTCAAATGGATACCGAGTAGTTATCAGTAATGGAACTGGATGAGATTGATATGCATAATCTTAAGGTGATTCCCTATCTGCTATATGACATCCATTTTGCTCTATATCTTATAGTTTCCATGC
The DNA here is from genome assembly GCA_035128595.1 of Eptatretus atami. Lineage (NCBI taxonomy): Eukaryota > Metazoa > Chordata > Myxini > Myxiniformes > Myxinidae > Eptatretus > Eptatretus atami. The sequence goes on from CM068961.1 coordinate 89,741,285, forward strand.
TCGGCGACCATCGCCGCCTACCTGTTGTTAGTCTATTTGTTTGTTTTGTCGCCCAGAACTTTCGTGTTTTTCTCTACAACCGCTTGATCGGATTGAGACGAAATTTTCACCATTGGTGCGGCTAATCATGTAGAATGTATTAATCATAATATTATGATGTCATACGTCATGTAGTGTGGCAGCCATGTTGGAAAAACGGAAAAAAGTTTGGACCTCTGTATCATTGAAACTTGGCAGATAGCAAGTACTCCTCAGGAGGAATGTGATTTTTTTTTTAAATGACATCCATAGTGCTTTTGTTATGACGTCATAACTGCATATGTAAAACGCTACATCCGATCAGTATGAAATTTTTTTAGGGTGATCAAGGGATAAAATGGTCAACAGATATTTTTGATGTCGTCATCGGTCACATGATTCAGCAACCATTTTATTTTTTTTTTAAACATTCAACAACCTTCTCTGAAATGGCTGAACCAGTCATCACTGCCATCATTTATAAAGTGGCAGTTTTAATTATGTCTCTTCTTAATTATGTAACACACCAGTACACAAATACCACACAAAATACACCACCCAAAACTACACAAACACCACACAAAACAATTCCTGGTGAGGGTCTGCAATCTTTGATTGCTCTTCTTCTTGTTATAAATGAGTTTTTGTTCACACCACACCATGAATACACTGACTTGGTATTTGGCTTGCTCACGATGGTTTAATCTGGTATCTTGGGGGGAAATCTGTTTGAGATAGAAATTGGCCATGGTCTTGCACTGCTCATGGTTCGGCATCACGTGGACATTTGGTTGTTGGGCCAAAAGATAAGATCTGTCCCGTGTTTGCCTCGGTGTGTCACTCGCCCAGCACAGAGATCTCTGCGCTGGGTGGCTGACGTCGCCAAGCGACTCCCCAGAATTGAACCCGGTATGCAGGCTGCCTGTTACATATGTATATATATATATATATATATATATATATATATATATATATATATATATATATATATATATATATATATATATGTATATATATATATATGTGCTTCCTAATTTATCTCAACAACCACATCAAAAATAAAACATATGTGACTTCTCAGCATAGTCCTGAAGGTGTGCTATACACTTGTGGAACCTGCCCATGCATCCATGATATAAAGGCTGTATCATTGCTTTCTTCAGAACCCATTGATAAATTGTTGATATCAATCCTAATCTGGAGTATAAATAACCATGGAAGCTGTCTTTTATTTTGGGAAATAGCCAAAGTTAACTGGGTGCAAGTTCCAATGAATATGGTGGATGTGGGGCCACTTCATTGTGCTGCTCCGTGAAGAATTGTTTCACCTGTGCAGTCCAACATGGTTGGGCATTGTCAGAGTGGAAGCAAAACACAGACTCTGCAATGTCTGGACGTTTATTCTGCATGTCTAACAGACACAGTTTTTCCAAAAGCTCAAGGTAACTGTTACCAGTAACAGTTGTCCCATTTGGAATGCAATTTGTGAGAATGATGCCATGAGCGTTACCACAATAAACTTCTCGGCTGATGCCTGCACACAATTATTTCCGAAAGGTGCGTCCAAATGCTTCCACTGTGCTGACTGCCTTTAGATTTCTAGTTTGGAAAGGGCATACAGCTTTCATACAAAGTCACAATGATTTTAAAAGATTCTGTGCTCTCGTTGCTGTATTCCTCGTTACTGTTTTGAGATGTGGAGAATACTGTGGCTCTTTGGTCTGTGAGTCTTCACAGCACCAAGCTTGCAAAAACTTTTGACATTTTGAGAGAAATGTACAAAATCGTAAATGCAGAACCATTTCATACGTCTATGACGGTGGTGATTTATTCCACTGTGATTCTGAAATTGCTTCTCACTAATTCTTCCATGGTGAATTTTGCTCTTTGAACAACTTTTTCAGGATCCTCTGAAATGAGGCTTAGTTTCACCGCTTTCACATCCCGCTTTAAACCTTCGCAGCCCACTCTAAACGCTTTCACTTCAATGGTGGACTCTCCGTTTCTTCACTCTGGTGCAGTTATAGTAGGGGGTACTGCTTTGTGTAGAGAGTATACATTATATGGTTGCTCAGAGGGGATGATTGAAACAGCAAAGGACTTGTGTACCTTGTGTAGCTTTTCTTGGTTGCTTTATGCAGCTCACTTTGGCTAGAAGGGTTGTGGGATAACTAATTATAAGATCCTAGCCACAGCTGAGGATAATTGATTAAGTGAGAGCTGATTGGTTGTTCTCTCCAATTACAGGTGAGATACGTGATTGGGCCTTAAAAATATAAAGGCATTTGTGATACTCGGCAATAAGAATTTAGTCAGGACAGAGTATGTTCAAGGGCAGGAAAGGGGTATTTTTATTTACCTGTCCCAACAGGTTTGTCTTGCCCCATCTTCATTTGCTGTATTTTTGGACAAGCTGTGAGAAAAATTACATTTTTGCAAGACATCAACTTTACCCCCCAACCCCAACAATCACCAAACCACAAGATCATCAAATATTAGTTTTACAACTACCTCTGTAATCCACAAATCTTATCCCCACCACATTTATCCAACTAGTACAAAATCACCACAACCAATAAATCGTTGTAGGAATTGGCCTCTTTCCCATTCCCATCTGGACTGATGGCTCCTGATGCTCATAACTCACGTTCAAATCACAAACACTATATGCATTTGGCCATTGTCTCCTTATGTCTAAATCTAAAGATTGTCAGTGGGATCTAAAGCTCTCAAACATTGACGTCTTCCATATTATTGCTGAAGCTCAAGGCCTGTTGCTCTCCATTGCAGACAGGTCGGTGTTTTTTGTTTTGTTTTGTTTTTTTGCCTCCTCCTGTCCTCTCTAGCTTGCTTTACTCCCTCAACCCTCTGACCCTTCCCAGCAACTCCAAGATGTACATGTTCTTCCAGTAACCCCTCCTGATTAAACCCAAAATCCAGGCTTTCCACATACCTCAACTCTGGTTCCTCTGTTCCCCATTTTTGGAGCCGTCTTTCTGAGGCTGTTCAATCCCACTCTTCCTTCCAGTGCTTCAAGCAGGCAGTGTAATTCCATCTCATATCATCCCCTGTCCCTACTCAGAATAATTTATACTCTCATTAACCCTTCCTAACCCAACCCAACCCTCTGAATTGTAAGTTGATGTGTTTCCTCTTCTCTTCTGTATTGTCTTTTCCTGTTTCTTCATTCCCTTGCTTATTGTGTCCCACTATTTCCCCATTGCCTGACTGTCAGTCCATTGCCCTTTTGCCTTCTGTCACCTCGCTCTTCCATGAGCCTCAGTCTTATAAATAAATAAACGTCCTTGAAGTTCACATGAAAGTATATTGATGTCTCCTTACATCTTTCTCCTGCAGGTTATTTATGTATAAGCTTGCACAGGATCCTTAGATCAATGTAAACGAAAGAGTAATAATAAAAATGTACCCCATTCCCAGAAATCCATTGTTATCACACACAGCACTCTTAACACCGAAACAGGTCTGCACTCAGCCCTGCATATCCACATCCATAAATCGAGCACTCACCATGTCCTCACAAATCCACTTCATTCCACTCCTACACTTGCCCCCCCCCCCCCAAACCAATGAATTTTCACTCTTGCTTTCTCTCCCTTCCAGAGATTGGGCAAACTGGAAGCACACATTACACGCCAAGAGATGTCCATTTGCATGCAAATCCTGACTGTCCGATAGTTGTTTGAGTCTGTTTGATTCTCTGCTGTTTTTTTCTACATTTCTTCGGACTGGTAGCGAGACGACACCCTCGCCGAGCACCCTTTTCACCCTGGCAATCAAATTAAGTCGTACACACTGCTGACGTATTGTCAAGGCATTTGCTAATTGTATGGTGTCCTGCATGGCTTGGCTCTGGCATTGCAAGTCCGACGAGGGAGCTGATCGCAGACTGTCAAATTAAACGCTGCAAAGCAACACCCTATTTTTATTCTACCAAATTTATTCTCAATCACCCGCAGTTAACTGTGCGTGGTTTGAGAACGTTAGCTTTGCAGCGTGTAGTTATTTACTGGCTTTCATCGTTTATTGCTGCGGGAACAACCATGGCCTCGGGTGCCAAGTCAGGACAGAGTGATGAAAATCAGATGGGGGTGAATGTTTTTTTTTATACAGGTGTGAGATTGCCACAAGAGTCTTCCACATTCTCTAATAACCCCACTCCCCTTCTCACCCCAATCTTCACTTCCCACCAGTGCTGAGCCCCAACCTCCAATTAAAACACAATTATTCATAGTGTGCTGATAAGGCCCTACCACTTCTCATTCCTTAAACGCAGCATGAATGATGATGGCGTTCAGTGTGATTATAATCAGAGAACATTCGTTTTGGAATTTGCTCATTGGTTTGACTGCAGTTAGCTTCGATTGTCCTGCAAGCTTTGCCTTACCTGGCAAGCAACCTTGAACTTGAATTTCAATTTCATTCCACGAAATTATTTAGAGCGCAATCAAGTGCACAGTGCAATTATGCACACGTTATAAGAATTTTTTTTATTCTTCTCATATGTATACATTGTATCATAGTTCTCCAACTACCCTGGCAAATGGGGATGCCAATTTTGTTTGCTGCACTAGAAGGGTGAACCCTGTGAGATTAAAATCACGAAAGCTTACGCCGTGGTTCGAGAGCATGCACATCTTTGAGATAGTGGACTTTTGCGCGTTTCTTAAGTGCGCTAAATAAAAAGAGCCCTGGGTTAGAGCCAGAATCTGACCCGATTCACCCCGCTCCAAGGAGTCACCGATCACATGTGCAGCCGAGTGGAACTGCTGAGCAACTGCATTGGCTCCTCCCAAGAGGCAACAAGAGATTTCCGGAAAACCAGGCAATTCCACCAGCATCGTTGTGCTTATCTGTTCATGTCTCTTCATGCTGGCAATATTTGCCCTTATTACAGTACGGTATTACGTATCACCAATTGGTGTTCTCCATTGCTTACCTCCAGAAACCTATACATTATTAAACCATGGAAGCTAACATCCAACAAGAGCAGCATCCTTACCTGTGGATGATGTTTTATTTATCACCGCAGTAGGCTCAATTATATAGCAGCTTAATATGTATGTTTCCTTTCAAGGTAATTTTCCTGCGGATGACCCGTCGCATTGTGATGTCATAACACTGATGCAAAGCTAGATTTGCATCATGTAATTGCTTTGTCAACTAAACTAACTACAAGTCAAACCAACAACTCACGATGCTTAATAAGCACTAACTAAGGGCTAGCTATCCTCTCCATCAGTTTGTCCGTTTTGTTCAAATTGTACGTTTGCTCAAGCCCACCTTGTGCGTCGCCCAGAAAATACAGTTACACCTGAGGTTTGATTTACATTCTGCAATTACATGAGTGGCACAGATTGATATGTATTGTACATCGTGTTATATTTCGTCTCAAACGTACAAAATAGGTATAAAGGGAAACCCAGGTTGTAGTGGGATGTAAAAGGCTATTACTTTGAAAAATGCTTGCGGTAAACCTCATTTTCAGCCGTTCAAGTGATGTGACCTCAATTCTTTCCAACCCTTGACTTGAAAATCAATAAAGCCATGGAATTAGTTCTGCAAGTTCAATTGTGTACACGCACAGGACTAGTAAGCATAGATTTTTCCTTCACACGTTATCATAACAGAAATTTTAACGATGTTAACATTTGCTGGTGGGAAGATGGAAGAATGATGCTGCAGGATAATTGTTTGGATATTTATGGGAGTTCCCCATTACTGGTCATTTTCATCCCTATTTGAACATTGTATAATTCATATTATTGTCACACTGTGAAATGATGTTCATCAAATGTTCCTGTAATATTCCTTTAACCACACTTGGTGGTGTAATGGTTAGAGCGTCCCCTCTGAGTCTGGTCAATCTGCGGTTTGAAAACCACACCAAAGAATTTTAAAATGTCACGTGCTGCTTAGTTGCTTCATGCTCAGCATTTAAAGAGATAGAGCACGGACAAGCTACTCTGGGAAGGCACTGGTAAACCTCCCATTATATCCCTTGCCAAGAAACAGCTTCGGCAGTAGCAAACTCAACATAAAACGTACAGCACATCAAAATCAAAGAACATTCTCCTTTGTTTGACTCACAATGATCAGGTGGTACAGTATGTACTGTATTTCATTGAGCTCGATTTGCTGTAAATTGGCAGTTAATTGCAATTACAAGTTAGTTAAATAATGCAATCCCATACAATAATTTGCTGAATATTTTGGCCGAGGCCAAGCGAGGTCGAAGTCGTTTATTCCTGACTAGCAAATACAACCCATTGCTTCGCTGATGGAAATATTAAAATGGAGGGAAAAGTGGGAGAGGAGTGAGAGAGAGGGAGAGGGGTAGGGGGGAGATGAGAGAGGTAGGAGGGGGAGGGGGAGGGGGAGAAGAGGAAGGAGAGAGGAGGGAGAGAGAGGATGGATGGGTCGATGGGTAAGAGAGAGAGAGAGAGAGAGAGAGAGAGAGAGAGAGAGAGAGAGAGAGAGAGAGAGAGAGGAGAAGGGTAGGCGAGCTATGAGGGGGTTGGGTGTGAGTAAGGAGGATGGGGGAGAGAGGAGGAGGGAAGTTGGGAGGGGTTTTGGAGGAGGTAAGCATGAGGGGAGGGGTTCTCAACTTGCTTTTGTTAGTGGACATGTGGAGAAGGGGTGGGGGTCAGGTCAGGTCAGGTCAGGTATGGGAGCATGCACCAGAGCAGCACGTCGCTGCATCCACTTTCCGCTGGTCCACCAGGGCCTCCGTCTGGCCATCCCCAAGCAGATGCCTGGCCCTCCCCATCTCCTTGAGATGCTGATCAACCTGCTGCAACCACGAGGCACGTGGTCTGCCCATTGGACTCTTCCACTTACGAGGCTCCGCTGAGAGAATCTGGTGTGCAGGATCAGCGTTAGGAAAATGAGCTACATATCCATATAGCTGTACCTGACGCTCACGGAATATGCAGGTAACAAATCTCATTTGAGTCTCTCTCAGCAACTGCTCATTGGACACAAAGTCTGACCAGCGATAGCCAAGGATTCTCAGAAGAGACCTGGTACCAAAGGAATTAAGTCTCCATCTCAGATCCCTGGTCAGAGTCCAAGTCTCATATTCATAGAGCAAGACTGGAAGCACCAAGGACCTGAAGACTCGGACTTTCGTCCTCCTGCACAGGTACCACAGCGCCACACCCATGATCCAGTGAATCCATGACTCCCCAGGCCCATCCCAGATGTCTGTTGACCTCTGGCTCACAGCCAGCAGAGACATGAATATCACCGCCAAGGTAAGTGAATCTCTCCACGACCTCAACATCCTCACCACGAGCAGGTAGAGACAGGATAGCAGCATCCATGATGTCAATGAAAGCCCGGATCTTAGTTTCGACCCAGGAAACCAGTAATCCCAGCGGGTCTGACTCCTCATCAGCACCTCGAGGGCCCCAAAAGGATATCTAAAGTCTCCGCAAAGATGACTGCATCATCTGCGAAATCAAGGTCAGAAGTCTTGACATTCCCAAATGATGCACCACAGCTTGATCTCTCCGACATCCTCCTAGAATCCAGTACATAAAGTGTTGAAAAGTATGGTGGCCAGTACACACCCTGACAAACTCCAGTACCAAATGGAAATAAGTCAGAGAAGGTACCATCACATCTCACAGCACTCTCAGACCAGAGTGTAGTTCAGACATCAGAGTGATCAGTTTTGTGGCACCCCATGAAGACCAAGAGTCCTCCAGAGGGCATCCTGATTCACTGAATCAAATGCTTTACAGAGATCAACATGGGCTGCAAGCAGCCCCTGCTGAAACTCTCATCTCCGTTCGGTGAGGACCCGAAGAGCAAGGATACGGTCAATCATTGACCTCTTTTTGGTGTAAAGCCTGACTGCTCTGGACGCTGGTGCTCAAGCAGATGGTGGCGAACCCTATCAATAATTATCCGAGCAAGACCTTGCCTGCACTGAGAGCAGCGTCAACCCTCAGTAGTTGTTGCAGTCCTGGCAATCACCCTTCTCTTTCCAAGAAAGGGACAACAAGCCCTCTTCCAGTCAGTTTTTATGATGCTTGTGTTCCAGGCAGAGCACAGAACTGCATGCAACGACATGAGTACAGCATTTCCATCAGCCTTGAGAAGTTCAGCACGGATGCCACAGATCCCAGGAGCTTTAACGCGATTTCAACCAGTTCACCGTAACTTGTGTTTCCACAAACGAAGGTGGATCACAGTTGATGGAGGGTCAGCAATAGGGTTAGTATACCCACTGACATCCAACTCGACAGTTGGTGGATCAGCCGGTACAACCGCTCAAATTAGCCAGCCCAGCTGGCCTTCACTTTGGACTCCTCTGTCAAGAGCCCCACCCTCTGCTCTAAATGCAGTAAACCGAGAGATGGGCTTGGACGAATGCAATGCATGAATTCCCTGTAAGTGGACGAGAATCACTTGACCACAGGTGATGCTCTACCCCCTCACAGATTTCTTGCACATAGGCCTCCTTGTCCAGCTTTAGTGCACGTCCAGTTATGCCTCACCTCCCTGAACAGCTCGGCTCTGACATTCAGCCTGGCCCTGCAATCTGGCAATGTAAACAAGTGTCCCTTGAGAGCCAAAATTCTTTTCACCCTCCGGTGAGTTCAAAGACATCTACCGCAACATCAAGGATGGTGGTATTGAAGGCACTCCACAATTCTTTGTAACACTCAAAGCACCCAAACCCCCAAATCTCACTCAGCCTGTCGCAAACTCCTCAGCTATCCTCTCATCCTTGAGCTTGCCAACATCCAGCCTAGTCTGGGATGGTACCTTCTCCTGGATTTAAGGTGAAACTTGAGAAGTTGCTGCAACAAGCCGGTGGTCAGTCTTGAGGAACTAAGCACTCCGGTAGACCCTGCAGTTCTGAATCATCCTTGAGCACCCTAATGAGCACATGGTCAATCTCCTTTGCCACACCACAACGTTGGAATACCAAGTCCAGCGATGAGCTTGTGGGTGCTGAAACCATGAGCAGCCACCCTAAGTCCATGACTTCTTGCAAAGTCAAGGAACTTAGTGCTATTCTGGTTCACAGTTCCAGACCCATGGGGGCCAACACACTCTCATAATCATCCCTATCAGTTCCAGTCGATGCATTAAAATCCCCCAAGACCGGAAGTGTATCTCGCCTGGGTCACTGATCAACTACAGACTCGAGCATGGCAGAGAATGCGTCCTTCACGGTGAGATCATTCACCTCAGTCAGAGCAAATACAGAGACCAGGGAAATGACACCAAGGAGTGATGAATCCTTCGCTCCACAATACGCTTGTTGACTGGTGTTACCTTCACTTATCATTGGTGTCAGCTTATTGGACACAGCTACATCAACTACTTGGGCATGGTAACCATAAAAGCGACCAGACCAATAGTAGGTGTAACCACCACCATGATCTCGCCGCAATCCGGTCTCTGAACCTCAGAGAGTGCTGCAATACCGATGTCCAAACGCTTGAGCTCAGATAATAACAGAGACAAGTGATCATCCTCTCTTAGGGATAGGACATTCCAGGCACCCACCCGAAAGGACGCCTCACGTTAACCAAGGAGACTGCGTCTGGTGGATGATACTTCAGCACCACTCTGGCACACTGTCCTGCAATCTGACCCAGAAATCATACCCATGGTTTCCCCCCTATCATTAAAGATTGGGGGTCCCGAAGGCTTTGCCGCAATCCCGTCATCCGGTGAGCCGCGCCTGTGAAGGGAAGCTGCACAGGAGGTACTCCCACGGAGTGGGTTTTCAGATTTTTTTCAGCTTTCTGGAATGTTTGTGGAATGAAGGGTTTTTACAGTGGCCGGAGTGCAATCCTGCCACACACCTCCTAATAAGAAGTAACCCAACTGCAGGAGGACGTCCGCAGTCACAGTTGGCACGACATATGGATGGCCATTGGCTCACAAGGAGCTCCTCCGCTCTTTGAAAGGATTTGTTCTTCATCCTTCTGGATGTCCATGTCATACACCCTCCTCACCAGAAAGTTGGTGGGGGAGAATGGTTTAGTCGCTGACAACCCGAACATGGAGCAGGTTAGTACATCTTTACATGTACCGCAGCAAGTCACAGTCTCGTCTGACCTGACCTGACAATAAGGCAGGGAGGAGGCAGGAGGCAGGAGTTGGGGGGGGGGGGAGGAGTGCAAGATTGAACAAAACGGTATATATGTTAATACAGCACATGTGAGGGGAAGGGAGGTGCCACGAGGACAGGAGAAGGAAAGGCAGCAGGACAGGCAGGGAGGAGAAGGGAAATAAATGGGCCCAAACAGCACATGTTCTTTTTAACCACCAGGTATCTACCTGGCAAAGTAGGCCTGCATGCATGCTGCATGCTCGCACATCCAGCGAGCTTTGCACCCCCTCGGCAAGCTCACTCCGAATCTGATTTGTGTGTGCTACAATCCCCTCACCAGAGGGGGAGGGGTGGGGAGCAGGGGGAGGGTGGGAGAGAGAGAGGGTAGAGGGGAGGGAGAGGGAGGGGAGAGGGGGGAGGGGAGATTCCCGCAAATGTGACATCCAGTTTATCGTCCACCTGAGAGATGGCACACCACATTGAGGAATCACCCTGCCTTGGAAACACCGGGATGACAGTTTATAGCGGTTCGGGTTTAAACCAGGCTAGACAGCTTCGAGCAAGCATGTGTACTCTCGGTATCCTTCCATGATGTGGCTATTCATTGCTTTGGAACTGAAGACATTTTTTACTCATTGTAATCATCTAATTTATTTTGCCTTGTTCACGCCAGAGATGTCCACATGGACAACCGTGCAGCAATATTGCCGTGGAAGCTTGGAGGGATCGAAGCTTGAAGAGCGCTCCAAGCAAGCACTCCAATGACATCGTTGAAAACTTTTTAAAAATGAATTTAATTTTTCTATATGAATTTATCTATGCCTAATTGACGGTCATATAATGAAATAATCGTACAAAGAGGGGAAATGTGGTGTAAAATAAATTGCACTTTATCAGTGAGCCAGCCACCATCTGACACACTGCAGAACAACATGGTGCCGATGCAGGCGAGTAGCTCCTGAAGTTTGTTCAAGTCGATCGATATACAAGAGACTCTCGTAGAACAGGGGGATTCATTCCCGCAATGCCGCCGTGTTACCGAAAACGTGTTTTGGGGCAATATTTAACATGTAAAATGGGGTTATGTTCCAAGCGGGAAGATTTCAACCTTTAAGGTGAGGGTTTAAAAAGCTTAAAAACCCTAACCCTAACCTTCAAACCTCTTTATGGTTGTCATGATTGGGGTTGGATACAGTACTATTGCTTGTGGCAGGATTATTCAAGTGTTGCAGGCTGTCAGGTTGAGTTTGGGCTCAGAAGATGAAATGGAGGCTGAGTCATTTGGAATTTGTTTTTTTTGAAGCACTTCATAATGGAGGGCTTGAGTGGATGATTTCATTTCTATTCATCGACCTCTGTAACATTTCAGGGCATTCTTCATCTCCCTCTGCACCTTGGAACTTCTCATGCAGTCGGTCGGGATTGTGTTCATCAAGATGGCCATGGCTTCATCGACCAATTTGAAACTTCAGCCATGACCATCGTCAGGGTATTAACAGGCACAACCTCCTTAAGACTTGAGTCTGATTCTTCTCTGATTGCTACTCTCCAGAACCAGTGTACAAATCGCTGGATACATTGCATTGCAATGTATCCAGTGATTTTTAGCCTGATGAGCAGGCATTCGACAATAAGAGTGAGTGTAGTGAAGAAAAAAAATAACTTTATCGTAAAGAATCGTTGTGCCTGTTCCAAGCCAAGGCATTGGTTGAATAGGCTAAAAAAATGGTGGCTCAAGACTCTTGCGAGCTGACAGAGGGTTGACCAAGATGGCTCCAGCTATCTTGTAGGCTTATTTTGGATTTTCGTGATGGACAACCCCCAAATCATCTCTCAAAAGGGTGTTGAAATTCATGAATGCACCACCTTTGAGTTTCCTTCGTATGCATGCAAGTTTGGGCTGCAAGGTTTCATGGTTTTGGAGTTAAAGGAGATGGATGGACTGACGGACACACACTGGCAATTATTTTTCAGATATATGAAACACCCTGCAATCCATGCCATAGAAAACAAACTTTTGAACCACCAGTCACTTTTCCATCCATCATCTCATCATCATTTTCCCATCCATCTCTCTGGAAAATTCCTCTCCATCTCTTTGTTGATGACTCCCCCGCTGTCCTGACATCCCTCATCCTTCTGACAGCCAAGCAGCAACCTCTTCCCTCTCTTCAGACCTTGTTAAAAATTATTCACGGGTAAGAATTTCATTGTTGAAGGTTTGCGTCAATCGCTCAAGCGTTGTGGAGAAAACAAATTTAAAATCAATATAAGGTGAAAAAATGAGGGCAGAAAAAAATATAACTTAAATGCCATGGGTAGAGCAAATCCTCGGCAGGCTGAACATTTTACGTTTTGTAGCCCAATGATAGGCTGGATTGCATCAGGAATGAACCAAAATCTAATCAGCTTCAATTTTGTCACCGACCCAACTCAACCACAAGTTTCATCATAATCCATGCACGTCATAATCCATGTACTCCATGAGACTGACACAGTCTGTTAATTTTCCCACAGCTGTCTGCCTGTGGAATCCAATTCCAACTAGACTCTTGGATTAATGACTTCCTCCACTCTCGTAGCCAAAGTGGTGGCTCTCAGCAGAATCCTTTCTTCTCCTCTCCTTGAAGGCTGGAGTGCCCCAAGGCAGTGTCATAGGCCCCATCCTATTCCTATTCTTCTCTAACTCTCTGGAAATCCTCTCTAATCTCTTTGTTGATGACTCCACCCTCTGTCCTGACATCCTCATCCTTCTGAAGCAAGCCAAGCAAGCACCTCTTCCCTCTCTTCAGACCTTGACAAAATCACAAACGGTCAAACACTTGGAATATGTCTTTTAACACCTGAGAAATCCCACACACCACTCGTTCTTTTTCTATCTGAAAGGACCGTAACCAACCCTCTCCATCTAGTACCTTCTCACCAACCCTCTCACAAGAAGTTCGATCACTCAAACTCTTCGGTCTTACTCTCAGCCATGCTCTCTTGGGCAAGCACATTTCAAAGTTGGTCTCCAATGCCAGACACCAAACTTGGCATCCTCCGTCGTGTAAAATTCTTCCTGGCAACCCTGAACTCCTAACAGCTACAAGGCTTTTATCCGCTGCTTGATGAAATACTGTTTTCCCCTCTGGGCTGGACCCATGCCTAACACCTTGCTATGCTTGACACGATGGAAACCAAGGGCTTCAAGATATTTGGGAATCTCTTGCGATGATTCTGAGTCTGTGGGCCTATCACTGTGCACGTTGGCAGGTCGGTGGTCTCTGTCTTCTTCTGCATTCTTTCTGATCTTGCACCCTCTGCCCTCTCCATGCTTTGTCGCCCCCAGGTATCTGCAGGATGCATGGCGGTTCACCAGCAACCCCCTCCCAGTGAAACTGCCAAAATCTAGGATCACTGTTACCTCCACTCATTTATCCTCTTTTTAACCCTGCCTGTGGAACCAACTTCCACACTCTCTTCAATGTCATTCTTCTCTCCAGGTCTTTCAAGAGGCTATTCACCACCATATCAAAAAAAAAACCCCGTCCAAAACCATTAATCTTTTCTACCCCGTTAAATACCCCCCTCCCCCACTCCTTCTCACCCCTCTGTGCATAGAACAGAGAAAGAGGAGGAAGAGAGAGGGAGGGAGAGACACGGACATAATGTTTGCCTTTTGTAGGTAAAGATAATATAACACTAAAAACAATAGGCAATGCTATCGGACCCTGATATTCGCGTTCCACTTATTCGCACATTCATAAATGTGACCTGTTCTCTACATTCATGGCTTTGTGCTTCACAACCGCGGTTTTTTTACTTGGCAAAAAAAAATAAAAAATTGACAAGTATGTTGATCGCCTCCATTTGTTTGTATGTGTTCACGAGCACACAAACACCAGTGTTCACCAGCACACCTATTAATTTTGAGGTAAACGTAGGCGAAACGTCATAGTCCAAAAGGCCAATTTGGGCCAAATTTTCTAAAATCCTCAATTTTCATCCGATTGAGTTGAAATTTGAAAAGGATTTACATATCTGGTCACTGAATTCAACCACCTATTATTTTTTGTGATCACCATAGGCAAAAAGGTCAACATAGATCAAAGGTCAGCATAGGCCAAATTTCTAAAATCATCAATTTTAATCGAATTAACTTGAAAATTTGGAGAGCATGTGCATATCAAGCTCACATAATTCAACCACCTACTAATTTTAAGGTAACCAATAGGCCAAAAGGTCAAAATAGACCAAAGGCCAATTTGAGACAAATTTTCTAAATTCTCAATTTTCATCTGATTGAGTTGAAATTTGAAAAGGATTTACAGATCAGGTCACTGTATTCACCACCTATTTTTTGGTCACCATGCGCAAAAAGGTCAACAAAGACCAAAAGGTCAATATCGGCCAAATTTCTAAAATCCAAATTTTAATCCGATTGACTTGAAATTTTGAAGAGTATTTCATGTCAGGTCACTGAATTCAACTACCAATTCAGTTTAAAGTAAAAAGGTCAACACAGGCCAAATTTCTAAAATATATAGATAGGGAAAAAATTAAATATATCACGACATCTCAAAAACTTGTGGACGAGTTACAACAAAACATGGTGGATGAGTTGAATAGGTGACAATAACAAGAGGATTGGGATTTTGGTTTGGATCCAGCCCATCGTGGGATACAAAACGTGAACTGTTCCACCTGGCAGAGGTATGCATCTTCTCCGAGTGCCATTCACTTTGTGCTTTTTGCCAAGTTGTCATTCTATCAGTGAATTTTTTCATTTCTTTGTTGCTAATTTTAAATTGTTGCCAGATATATAATGCAATGTTGATGTGCTCTGCCTGCAGCAGTTTTGGAGCATCGTATGTCGATCATCATTATGATAGCCAATGTAGGCTTTAATTTTTTTTCTAAATGAGGAATATTATGCCATCTGAAGGAAAGAACAACTGATTTTCATTTCAACACCTCTTCTTCACCATTTGTTTTGCTCATGATGGTGTGAAGAATTGTCCATTGCTTTTGATGCTCTGCCAGTGAGTTGCTTTTAAAAGCCATCAAAGCAGGCTTTCAATTGTGTAACCTGAACTGCTGGTCTATGATTAGAGTCGAAGATGATGCGCATGTCAGATACTCATTTTCAATACAGAGAAAGAGAAACAAGCATGAAGTGTGCTGTGGTTGTGGCGCTCAGTTTGCTGGTGTTCGTGGAGCAAACCATCTTGAACCAGGTTTTTCCTGCTTCATGCGGTAGACTGCTGATCCCACAAAGAAGCACGGTGATAAATGTTGTCCAGGCTGTTTTTACTCCTCTGCTGTTTTTGTATCGCATCTCATTGGCAGCAGTGATGACTTGTCTGCTTTATTGCTGGTACCTGTTGCTTTCCATCTTGGGCACCTTACAGGTTCTTATTGTTCGTCTGAATCCAGCAGATGGGTGCATTATTGCGCTGATGAAAACGAAGTGACTGACATTTGATTGACACCAGCAATGAGATGCTATTGGCTCAGTTACTTGCAGTTCCTATGCATTTTGTCTAGCCACTCTAGGAGACAGCTGCAGCTTCCTGCTTACATTTTGGCAGGCTAGAAATCTTTGTTATGAATAACTCACTACAATATCTTGTTTGATGAAAATACTTTTGACACTTACACACACAGCACACGCACCACACACGCAACACACACACACACACACACACCATTTTTCTTTACGATGAAGCTGTTCCCTCACATTTTTAATCATTTCTGTTAATGTGCATCGTTCTTCTTCTCCTCCATTCTCTCCTTCCTTCCTTTCTTTTTCCTTTGTCTCTACAGAGGGATGATCTTGCGAAATAGTTTTTGTAATGCTCACTTGGCTTTGCTTGATGGTTGAGGGTAGAGTAACAGCTGAAACCCGATCCTATCCAGTTGCTCCTGATGACATCCATCTTTGTTCTATTTGGGTGCCTCCGATACTCCAATGCCTGAATTTGGACAGTTATTTTATTAAACAGTAATGGTGGATAAACTAAATGCATCCCATAAAATTCATAGGATGTTATTGAATGATTACAACTTCCACAACACCCTATATACTTAACTTATTTCAATTGAAACCTCAAATATAGTACTAAATGATGCCTAATAAGCTCAATAACCTTTCAAAGCCAAACTCTTTCCAGGAATTCCCATTTCGAGCTCCAACTGGAGCTTAGTCAGGTGAGCTTATGTGATCGA
>CM068961.1:89760086-89774131 GCA_035128595.1 Eptatretus atami
TCTGGTGGATGATACTTCAGCACCACTCTGGCACACTGTCCTGCAATCTGACCCAGAAATCATACCCCATGGTTTCCCCCCTATCATTAAAGATTGGGGGTCCCGAAGGCTTTGCCGCAATCCCGTCATCCGGTGAGCCGCCCTGTGAAGGGAAGCTGCACAGGAGGTACTCCCACGGAGTGGTTCAGATTTTTTCAGCTTCTGGAATTTTTGCGGAATGAAGGGTTTTACAGTGGCCGGAGTGCAAATCCTGCCACCAACCTCCTAATAAGAAGTAACCCAACTGCGAGAGGACGTCCGCAGTCACAGTTGGCACGACATATGGATGGCCATTGCTCACAAGGAGCTCCTCCGCTCTTTGAAGGATTTGTTCTTCATCCTTCTGGATGTCCATGTCATACACCCTCCCACAGAAAGTTGGTGGGGGAGATGGTTAAGTCGCTGACAACCCGAACATGGAGCAGGTTAGTACATCTTTACATGGTACTGCAGCTAAGTCACAGATCTCGTCTGACCTGACCTGACAATAAGGCAGGAGGAGGCAGGAGGCAGGAGTTGGGGGGGGGGGGGAGGAGTGCAAGATTGAACAAAACGGTATATGTTAATACAGCACATGTGAGGGGAAGGGAGGTGCCACGAGGACAGGAGAAGGAAAGGCAGCAGGACAGGCAGGGAGGAGAAGGGAATAAAATGGGCCACAACAGCAACATGTTCTTTTTAACCACCAGGTATCTACCTGGCAAAGTAGGCCTGCATGCATGCTGCATGCTCGCACATCCAGCGAGCTTTGCACCCCTCCGGCAAGCTCACTCCGAATCTGATTTGTGTGTGCTACAATCCCCTCACCAGAGGGGAGGGGTGGGGAGCAGGGGGAGGGTGGGAGAGAGAGGGATGGAAGAGAGAGGGTTAGAGGGAAGGGAGAGGGGAGGGGGAGAGAGGGAGGGGAGATTCCCGCAAATGTGACATCCAGTTTATCGTCCACCTGAGAGATGGCACACACATTGAGGAATCACCCTGCCTGTGAAACACCGGGATGACAGTTTATAGCTGGTTCGGGTTTTAAACCCAGGCTAGACAGCTTCGAGCAAGCATGTGTACCTCTCGGCTATCCTTCCATGATGGGGCTATTCATTGCTTTGGAACTGAAGACATTTTTTACTCATTGTAATCATCTAATTTATTTTGCCTTGTTCACGCCAGAGATGTCCACATGGACAACCGTGCAGCAATATTGCCGTGGAAGCTTGGAGGGATCGAAGCTTGAAGAGCGCTCCAAGCAAGCACTCCAATGACATCGTTGAAAACTTTTTAAAATGAAATTTAATTTTTCTATATGAAATTATCTATGCCTAATTGACGGGTCATATAATGAAAGATCGTACAAAAAGGGGAAATGTGGTGTAAAATAAAATTGCACTTTATCAGTGAGCCAGCCACCATCTGACACACTGCAGAACAACATGGTGCCGATGCAGGCGAGTAGCTCCTGAAGTTTGTTTAAGTCGATCGATATACAAGAGACTCTCGTAGAACATGGGGGATTCATTCCCGCAATGCGCCGTGTTACCCGAAAACGTGTTTTGGGGCAATATTTAACATGTAAAATGGGGGTTATGTTCCAAGCTGGGAAGATTTCAACCTTTTAAGGTGAGGGTTTAAAAAAGCTTAAAAACCCTAACCCTAACCTTCAAAACCTCTTTATGTGTTGTCATGATTGGGGTTGGATACAGTACATATTGCTTGTGGCAGGATTATTCAAGTGTTGCAGGCTGTCAGGTTGAGGTTTTGGGATCAGAAGATGAAATGGAGGCTGATTCATTTGGAATTTTTTTTTTTTTTTGAAGCACTTCATAATGGAGGCTTGAGTGGATGATTTCATTTTCTATTCATCGACCTTCTTGTAACATTTCAGGACATTCTTCATCTCCCTCTGCACCTTGGAACTTCTCATGCAGTCGGTCGGGATTGTGTTCATCAAAGATGGCCATGGCTTCATCGACCAATTTGAAACCTTCAGCCATGACCATCGTCAGGGTATTAACAGGCACAACCTCCTTAAGACTTGAGTCTGATTCTTCTCTGACGTGCTCCTCCTCCAGAGCCAGGTGTACAAATCGCTGGATACATTGCATTGCAATGTATCCAGTGATTTTTAGCTATGATGAGCAGGCATTCGACAATAAGAGTGAGTGTAGTGAAGAAAAAAAAACTTTATCGTAAAGAAATCGTTGTGGCCTGTTCCAAGCCAAGGCATTGTTGAATAGGCTAAAAAATGTTGGCTCAAGACTCTTGCGAGCTGGCAGAGGGCTGACCAAGATGGCTCACCGCTATCTTGGTGAGGCTTATTTTGGATTTTCGTGATGAGAACCCCCAAAATCATCTTCAAAAGGGGTGTTGAAATTCATGAATGCACCACCTTTGAGTTTCCTTCGTATGCATGCAAAGTTTGGGGCTGCAAGGTTTCATGGTTTTGGAGTTACAAAGGAGATGGATGGACTGACGGACACACACTGGCAATTATTATTTCAGATAAGTGAAACACCCTGCAATCCATGCCCATAGAAAACAAACTTTTTGAAGCACCAGTCACATTTTCCATCCCATCATCTCATCATCATTTTCCATCCATCTCTCTGGAAAATCCTCTCCATCTCTTTGTTGATGACTCCACCCACTGTCCTGACATCCCTCATCCTTCTGACAGCCAAGCAGCAACCTCTTCCCTCTCTTCAGACCTTGTTAAAAATTATTCACGGGTAAGAATTTCATTGTTGAAGGTTTTGCGTCAATCGCTCAAGCGGTTGTGGAGAAAACAAATTTAAAATCAATAAAGGTGAAAAAATGAGGGCAGAAAAAAATATAACTTAAATGCCATGAGGTAGAGCACATACCTCTGGCAGGCTGAACATTTTACGTTTTGTAGCCCAATGATAGGCTGGATCTGCATCAGGAACTGAACCAAAATCTAATCAGCTTCATTTTGTCACCGACCCAACTCAACCACAAAGTTTCATCATAATCCATGCACGTCATAATCCATGTACTCCATGAGACTGACACAGTCTGTTAATTTTCCCACAGCTGTCTGCCTGTGGAATCCAATTCCAACTAGACTCTTGGATTAATGACTTCCTCCACTCTCGTAGCCAAAGTGTGGCTCTCAGCAGAATCCTTTCTTCTCCTCTCCCTGTGAAGGCTGGAGTGCCCCAAGGCAGTGTCATAGGCCCCATCCTATTCCTATTCTTCTCTAACTCTCTGGAAAATCCTCTAACTCTCGGGAAAAAAATCCTCTATCTCTTTGTTGATGACTCCACCCTCTGTCCTGACATCCCTCATCCTTCTGACAGCCAAGCAGCAACCTCTTCCCTCTCTTCAGACCTTGACAAAATCACAAACTGGTCAAACACTTGGAATATGTCTTTTAACCCTGAGAAATCCCACACACACTCGTTCTTTTTCTATCTGAAAGGACCGTACCACAAACCCCTCCCATCTAGTACCTTCTCACCAACCCTCTCACAAGATGTTCGATCACTCAAACTCTTCGGTCTTACTCTTAGCCATGCTCTCTTGGGCAAGCCACATTTCAAAGTTGGTCTCCAATGCCAGACACCAACTTGGCATCCTCCGTCGTGTAAAATTCTTCCTTGGCACACCTGAACTCCTAACCAGCTACAAGGCTTTTATCCGCTGCTTGATGAAATACTGTTTTCCCCTCTGGGCTGGCACCCATGCCTAACACCTTGCTATGCTTGACACGATGGAAACCAAGGGCTTCAAGATATTTGGAATCTCTTGCGATGATTCTGAGTCTGTGGGCCTATCACTGTGCAACCGTTAGCAGGTCGGTGGTCTCTGTCTTCTTCTGCATTCTTTCTGATCTTGCACCCTCTGCCCTCTCCATGCTTTGTCCCCCCAGGTATCTGCAGGATGCATGCGGTTCACCAGCAACCCCCTCCCAGTGAAACTGCCAAAATCTAGGATCACTGTTCACCTCCACTCATTTATTCCTCTTTTTACCCTGCCTGTGGAACCAACTTCCACACTCTCTTCAATGTCATTCTTCTCTCCAGGTCTTCAAGAGAGCTATTCACCACCATATCAAAAAAAAAACCCCGTCCAACAACATCATTAATCTTTTCTACACCCGTTAAATACCCCCCCCCCTCCCCCACTCCTTTCTCACCCCTCTGTGCATAGAACAGAGAAAGAGGGAGGAAGAGAGAGGGAGGGAGAGACACGGACATAATGTTTGCCTTTTGTAGGTAAAGATAATATAACACTAAAAACAATAGGCAATGCTATCGGACCCGATATTCGCGGTTCACTATTCGCATTCATAAAATGTGACCTGCTTCTACATTCATGGCTTTGTGCTTCACAACGCGGTTTTTTTACTTGGCAAAAAAAAAAAAAAAATTGACAAGTATGTTGATCGCCTCCATTTGTTTGTATGTGTTCACGAGACACACAACACCAGTGTTCACCAGCACACCTATTAATTTTGAGGTAAACGTAGGCGAAAACGTCATAGTCCAAAAGGCCAATTTGGGCCAAATTTTCTAAATCCTCAATTTTCATCCGATTGAGTTGAAATTTGAAAAGGATTTACATATCTGGTCACTGAATTCAACCACCTATTATTTTTGTGATCACCATAGGCAAAAAGGTCAACATAGATCAAAAGGTCAGCATAGGCCAAATTTCTAAAATCATCAATTTTAATCGAATTAACTTGAAATTTGGAGAGCATGTGCATATCAGCTCACATAATTCAACCACCTACTAATTTTAAGGTAACCATAGGCCAAAAGGTCAAAATAGACCAAAAGGCCAATTTGAGACAAATTTTCTAAATTCTCAATTTTCATCTGATTGAGTTGAAATTTGAAAAGGATTTACAGATCAGGTCACTGTATTCAACCACCTATTATTTTTTGGTCACCATGGGCAAAAAGGTCAACAAAGACCAAAAGGTCAATATCGGCCAAATTTCTAAAATCCTCAATTTTAATCCGATTGACTTGAAATTTGAAGAGTATTTTCATGTCAGGTCACTGAATTCAACTACCAATTCAGTTTAAAGTCAAAAGGTCAACACAGGCCAAATTTCTAAAATATATAGATCAAGTCCAAAAATTAAATATATCACGACATCCAAAAAGTTGTGGATGAGTTACAACAAAACATGGTGGATGAGTTGAATAGGTGACAATAACAAGGAGGATGGATTTTGGTTTGGATCCAGCCCATCAGTGGGATACAAAACGTGAACTGTTCCACCTGGCAGAGGTATGCACTCTTCCGAGTGCCATTCTACTTTGTGCTGTTTTGCCAAGTTGTCATTCTATCAGTGATTTTTCATTTCTTTGTTGCTAATTTTAAATTGTTGCCAGATA
This sequence comes from Eptatretus atami, assembly GCA_035128595.1. Lineage (NCBI taxonomy): Eukaryota > Metazoa > Chordata > Myxini > Myxiniformes > Myxinidae > Eptatretus > Eptatretus atami. Next base: position 89,765,486 of record CM068961.1, read on the forward strand.
TATAATGCAAATGTTGATGTGCTCTGCCTGCAGCAGTTTTGGAGCATCGTATGTCGATCATAACATTATGATAGCCAATGTAGGCTTTTATATTTTTTTCTAAATGAGGAATATTATGCCATCTGAAGGAAAGAACAACTGATTTTCAATTTTAACACCTCTTCTTCACCATTTGTTTTGCTCATGATGGTGTGAGATTGTCCATTGCTTTTGATGCTCTGCCAGTGAGTTGCTTTTAAAAGCCATCAAAGCAGGCTTTCATTGTGCTAACCTGAACTGCTGGTCCTATGATTAGAGTCCGAAGATGATGCGCATGTCAGATACTCATTTTCAATACAGAGAAAAGAGAAACAAGCATGAAGTGTGCTGTGGTTGTGGCGCTCAGTTTGCTGTGTTCGTGGAGCAACACCATCTTGAACCAGGTTTTTCCTGCTTCATGCTGGTAGACTGCTGATCCCCACAAGAAGCACGGTGTATAAATGTTGCCCATGCTGTTTTACTCCTCTGCTGTTTTTGTATCGCATCTCATTGGCAGCAGTGATGACTTGTCTGCTTTATTGCTGGTACCTGTTGCTTTCCATCTTGGGCACCTTACAGGTTCTTATTGTTTCGTCTGAATCCAGCAGATGGGTGCATTATTGCGCTGATGAAAACGAAGTGACTGACATTTGATTGACACCAGCAATGAGATGCTATTGGCTCAGTTACTTGCAGTTCCTATGCATTTTGTCTAGCCACTCTAGGAGACAGCTGCAGCTTCCTGCTTACATTTTGGCAGGCTAGAAATCTTTGTTATGAATAACTCACTTACATACATCTTGTTTTGATGAAAATACTTTACACTTAGCACACACAGACACACACACCACACACACACACACACACAACACACACACACACACACACACACACACACACACACACAACCACACCACACACACACACAAACACAAAACACCATTTTCTTTACGATGAAGCTGTTCCTCACATTTTTAATCATTTCTGTTAATGTGCATCGTTTCTTCTTCTCCTCCATCTCTCCTTCCTTCCTTTCTTTTTCCTTTGTCTCTACAGAGGGATGAATTTTGCAAATAGTTTTTTGGGTAAGAGGCTCACTTGGCTTTGCTTGGATGGGTTTGAGGGTAGAGTAACAGCTGAAACCCGAATCCTATCCAGGTTGCTCCTGATGACTCCATCTTTGTCTATTTGGTGCCTCCTGATACTCCAATGCTGAATTTGGACAGTTATTTTATTAAACAGTAATGGTGATAACTAATGCATCCCATTAATATTCATAGGATGTTATGAATGATTACAACTTCCACAACACCCTATATACTTAACTTATTTTCAATGAAACCTCCAAATAGTTAGTACCTAAATGATGCCTAATAAGCTCAATAACCTTTCCCAAGCCAAACTCTTTCCAGAATTCCATTTCGAGCTCACCTGGAGCTTAGTCAAGTGAGCTTATGTGATCGAGCAGTGTCCGTAGGTGAATGAGTTAGTTCGTCAGTCAGTCAGTCCGTAAACACTTCAGTCATAATCGTTTGAACAAAACACACGATTTTGATGAAACTTGGCCATAAGCTTCATATGTGATGCCGAACGAAGGTGTATTGACCTCATCAAAATCTGCTTTCATTGAGGGGGTCTATGGGGGGTGGGGAGATGGGGGTTGACCTCCAAAGTAGGTATTTGCCGTCTTCTGCAAAACTAAACAATTTTGATGAATCTTGTTCTAGTGTGTCTTGTGTCTTATGTCTTGTGTCTTGTGTAGTGTCTTGTTCTAATTCTAGTGTCTAATATAAATAAATATAAATATGTTCTGGTGTGAATAATAAGAGTTTGATTTTGAGCATTCATTGCTTTTGTTAAATTTTGTTCACCTCTAGGGATGATGAATATTTTAATTTTGACTCCCTTACTTGATTATATTGCACTTGATTTATTGAATGCAAATATTGTACTGCTGCCAGCTAGAAGTACAATTTGAAATGTTGATAGAGTATATCTCCGTCGATTTATCCACACATTAATATGCTAAATAAATTATCATGCCTACCATCTGTGTATTGAAAAAATAATAATTTCAATACCCCTTAATAAAATACAGTTGCCTTGTTTGATGTTCATGAGACACCCTGATTTAATAGCTTTTGTTGGTTGTTTAAATTGTTCGAATGGAACTGGATTCAACCGAACCCCTCCTGCACCTATATTCTCAGAGGAACAGGCTTCCTTATGCAAGGCTCATGATAGTGCACGTCGGTGAAATATTATTGCTGTGGTCTTTCCATGTTAGCAGAGAAACTCAAACGAGATGACAGTGTGATAGTCAAATCTCCCCAGTGGCCTAATCAAGGTTTCTCGTTTCGCTGCTGTCTCCTTCACTGTGATAACTCGACAGCAGAGGAGAGTCCTAATGACGTTGATGCACTTCCTTGCCTCTCCATGCTATATCTATACCAATAAAAGGCAATGTGTGTGTCAGTGTGTGTGTGTGTGTGTGTGTGTGTGTGTGTGTGTGTGTGTGTGTGTCTCCTCCATATCTCCAAAACTATCAAACCTAGCAGCCTGAAACTTTGCAAGCATTCTAAGAAAACTCCAAGGAAGTGCAGGAGTGAAAATTGGATGTTTGGGTTAATTAAAACACCCCTTTTGAAGATAATTAACGGCCTTATTTAATTATATCCTTCATCAGGTGATCCTCGGCCACCTCGCTCTCTGGGTCTGAAGGTGTTTCCTGGGTAACCTCGCTGGGGTCTGAAGCCGCCATGTTTTTTGGCCTGCACAACCTTACCTTGACTTGGAACAGGCCGCAACGATTTCTTAACAATAAAGTTGTTGTTTTCACTTTCCTCACTCATATTATCGGATTCCTGTTCATCATAGCTACGAATCGATGGGTATATGGCAATGCTGAGAAACATCCGGAGACGTCAGCGTTCGTGGCTTGACATTTTGGGCGTCTGCAGGAGGTGTATGTTTAACGTGTGGCTATTCACGTGCCAAACTATATCCGTTTAGTAACAACCGTTTCTTTAGAGTGCTTGCTTGAGTGCTTAAGCCACTTGGCGAGCGCTTTCCAAGCTGCTTGGTTGTTCATTTCTGTAAAGTACCCGTGCTCTCAAGGGAACATCGATCAGACAGGCGTTCATTTCTGCCTGTGTTAGGCCCTGTGGTGCCGAGCGGTTGGTGCCTCAGGAGGTGGATCATCCGCTGAAAATGTACCATCTCATTTTTAACAGGTAATCTCTTCGTTTAACCTTTTGTGCGATCTAACATAATCCACCCTCACTTCGACATTAATACATATATAAAAACAATAAGGTCCATCCGACCACGTGTTTGCCATGATCTGGATGTGAAGGCAGAGAGCAGAGATCGACATTTTGTGTCTGGGCCTTGATATAATTTTCAATTGAATTTTGTTAATTCCCACTTGAATTCCTCTTTCAAAGAACTCTGTTTGAAGGTAAATCTTTGTGTTAGTCGTTTTCATGTATTTTATGCGTGTGTGCATATGTACGTGTGTACGTGTGTGTGTATGGGTATACGTGTGTGTGCATGTGTACGTGGTGTGTGCGTGCATGTGTATGGGTATACGTGTGTGCGTGTGTGACTGTGTGTACGTGTGTGTGTGTGTGCGTGTGTGCATGTGTACGTGTGTATGGGTATACGTGTGTGTGCGTGTGTGTGTGTGTGTACGTGTGTGTGCGTGCGTGTGTGTACGTAGGTAACTGTATTACCATAAAGGAAATGTACGTGTGTGGTGTGTGTGTACATGTGTGTGTGTGCGTGTGTATGGGTATACGTGTATGTGCGTGTGTACGTGTGTGTGCGTGTGTACATGTGTGTGTGTACGTGTGTGTGCGTGCGTGTGTGTACGTAGGTAAACTGTATTACCATAAAAAATGTGTGTGTGTGTGTGTGTGCGTGTGTATGGGTATACGTGTGTGTGTACGTGTGTACATGTGTGTGTGCGTGTGTGTGTGGTGTGTAGTGTAAGTAAGTTGCTGTTGTTGCCTGCTATCATCCACATGTGTGGTGGGATTCAGGAGGTCACAACAGAGACCCACCAGGTCTCAAATGTGTGTGTGTGTGTGTGTGTGTGTGTGTGTGCTGATTGATATCTCCACATGTGGGTGGATTCAGGAGGTCAAACAGAGACCCACCAGGTCTCAAAGGTGTTGTGTGTTGTGTGGTGTGTGTGTGTGTGTGTGTGTGTGTGTGTGTGTGTGTGTGTGTTGCTGATTGATATCTCCATATGTGGGTTTCAGAATGTGGAATGTAGTCCTCCCAGGGTGGGCTCAAAGTATCCATCTTCATTTCAGTGAGGGGTTACGGATTCACAGACCAAGTTGTGAAGTTTACTGTTTTCAAGGTTTTGTGCGAGGGCTCTCTCTCAGGATCGTTACTGAGCCCAGGACGACTTCCAAACGGTAAGTTCGTTTGTCGTGATATTCCCAAGGATGGTTTTTAATATCTCTATGAGGTTCTTCTTCATCATTCCATGAGGTTCTTCATCATCAGTGGTACAACTTTTGCATTCTTCAGTTTTCAGGATCTTTTCACTTCATGCTTGAGATCTTGGTATTTCATCATTTTCTTGATTTCTGCATCGTAAGTCCAATATCCCCGGTATTAACACCTCAATTATCAATGCCTCTTCTCTTTCATTTGCACCTAAGTATGATATCTGGTCTCAATGCTTTGTTTTTGATTTTTATGCTCGATGGGATCACAAGTTCGTACGTGAGCGGTACTTCAATGGTTTCAGTGATTGCTCTTGATTCATTTTCCCACAAATATTCTGGAACTGGAATATCAGTTTTTGCAGATGTGCCAGTGGATTACTTTACAAACCCTGTTGTGTCGTTGTGTGTACAGCTGTTCTGACATTTTTTTTTTGTATGTTCGGTCATGAGCGTCACAATATCATTCTCTTTGCTAACCCAACCTCCACTCCTCACCTGTCTTTTTTTTCCTCCTCTCCCACACCCTTTTCTCTCATCTCTGTCCCTCCTCACTTCCCCCTCCTTGTAAAATGCAGCGCTCTCCTCCTACACATCTGTTGCTCTCTCGCTGTCTCTGCCTGTGTGTGTATGTGTCTCTCTCTCTCTCGCTCTCTCTCGCCTCTCCTCTCTCTCTCTCTCTCTCTCTCTCTCTCTCTCCCCCCCCCCTTCCCCGCAGTGAATAGCAACGTTTGGTGAGGTGTCACTTTCCCACCCTAATCCCCTCTCTCTGCCTCCCTCCCCCCCCCCTTTCCACCTCTCACCCTACACCTGCCACCTCTCTCTCCCTCTCTCTTTCTCCCCCCACCCCCCACTTTATTGACCCATTGGCGAAAGCGATGGGTTGTATTTGCTCGTGATAACTAAAATACCTGTTAACTCAGAAAAATGGACCTTGTGGAGGATTTTCAAAACACAAATAAGTAGTTCTGTGCTTTGATGTTGATGAACTCGGTGAACAATGTTGATGAACATATGTCAACTTCCAACCCATTGCCAGGTCGAAAGTGAAGCCTTGTGCAACCCTAGGATTAGGGTTGGTTCCGTTTGATGCCAGTGAGGCATTTGTAGTGTACTTGTGATGTAAATGAGACTGTCTTCAAACATGTACTCTATTCCCACACCATGTGTTCCTTTTCTTTCTACAGTGCAATGAGAAATCCCTGCTGTTTTTCCCTATTACCAGGCAGAGGTCATTGTTGTGGAAACCATTTGTGGCCTTAGTTCCTGAGAGAGCATTTCGCATGCCACCTCTGAATGCCTTCTTCCATGAAGAATGTAAAAAATATCCTTGGGGTTGCAAATATATATATATTCCAGTACAAGGTTTTCATCCCCCGGTGTACATAAAAATACTGCACCTTATATCAAAAATCTTTTCTTTTTGTCTTTAAAAAAAAAAAAAAGTTCTCTTGAGGAAGGAAAACGCCCAGATGGCACAATTTCTCCATCGTCCTGTGCCAGGTGAAGCAGCACGTTGATGGATGAATTATTTACAGCACTCAAGCTCCACGATGAAGTGCAGAAGCACCTGGTGAAAGTACTGGTCCATGGGTCAGCAGGGACTGGTTTCTGTATAAAGAAACAGGACTTAGAAGGAAAGCCATTTCAACACTCCAAACTCTATGTTGACCATCTGAATAAAAGTTAAATTATGGAGAGAGTGGAAAATTAGTGCATATTTTAACATTGATAAATTTCAAAGGGGTACTGAATATAGAAAGTGGGCATTGTTTACTGGAGGAAAATACAATTAGGGAAAAAGGAAAGGAATGGAGAAGGATGAGAAATATTGTGGAAATACATTAGCAGGTGACTGGAGGAAGGAGTGAATGCTGTGTTGAGGCATCATCAATGTAATTATGCTGCAAGACTTGGTTGTAAAGGATCATCATCTTCATCTCTACGGAAGTTAAGGTAGTTGTGTCGATCTTCCACTCAAATAACTTGAATAAATCTAAAGTAACTTGTTTCCTCTGCATTTACCCATGAGGATCAATTAGAATCTAAATTTAGCATAAACTTCAACTTAATTTATTTATCTAGTTGGGTTTGCTGACCTTCTTTAAGGCAGCCAATACCAAAACTTGGATTCAGTGGTCACAATAAAACTGAAATCCAAGCACGGTGTGTGCCGCCATGGTGTTGTAATACCTCAAGCAGAACTGCAACGACTTACAGTCGACATTCAACTTCTTTTGTGTTTTTGCAGCAAATTGGCCGGCAGCATGTAACACCAATATCCTGCAGTCCCTTGAAGAGCTACAAAATTCCTGAGCAGACTGCCTAACGCTGTTTGAACTTGGGCAAAAGTAATTATTTGGACAGCGTCAGTTTGCCCGCTGTCTTTGTGCCACGTCGTGTTGGAGCAGATGCTTTGAAATGGCACTTTCCCCAGCGGAGATGGATGTGTTGAACCCGGGAGGCGAGCCCACAGCCCCAAGCAATTGCAAAGTGGTGAAAATTACATTGCGGCACCATACGATTCTGGTTGGAATTATATCCTTCTGCTTCGGTTGTATGGGAAAGAGTCACAGAGGGCATTAATACCTTGTGGTGGTGCACAAGTAAAGATGGTTATGAGTTATAGGGTGTCTCATTGTAAGGTATTGGCGATATGTCTTAAAATATTATTGGTTTTTCAAATAGTTTATGATCAGAGTTCCAATTACCAGAAAGGGGGGTGGGGGGGGGGGGATGGGTTTCATTGGGACATCAGGGAAAAGCTTCCCCCGCCCCCCATTTATTTAAACGCAACTTGCGTCTTTTATCACCTTAAGTCCTGTCTTTGTCCCTCTTGTATCGATTCTCCCCACAAACTATTTGAGGATTTCTACAGCGGATATCGACTTCACTGGCTTGAGCAGTTTCAGTGTGGAACAGTATATCGACTTGTATATGGTCTGGATGGAAAGTTGCGTGAAGCGGGCATGTCAGTGATCTGCCCCACAAAGGATGTATGGTTGAGGATACTGAGCTCCAGCAAAGTGGAGCGTTCCAAACGGCCATTGTCAATAAGGTCTCATTCTGGAAACACTTCTCATCAATTTGGAATAAAAAGGGAACAGTGTCGAGATTATGTCATGGATCTGGGAGCACATGAGCTTGAATCCGGTTGAGGGTTTGTGGTAGAACTTCTAATTGAGCCTCTCAGGGAGATCGGTGGTGGTGGAATGAATGTCCTGTGGTGCAATATTTCCCCATATGTTGGTAGTTTAGCATTCTAGTCTATGCATTGGTTCATTCATTGGTTCCTGCATCGGTTCATGCATTGGCTCACTTGTGGTCTGTTTGCTTACTTGAGTGCATTGCCTTTTAATTCCAGGTAGATTTGGTTCTGGAGGCATGTTGGGTTTGCTTGGACAGTTGCTCCAATACAGGACCCTGGGGACTGATGTTGAACTTTCTATTCTCCTCCACATCATCTCCCTCATCCTCTCCAAAACACTGTGCCTGGCACAGGCTCATAAATCTTCCTTGTGGTGAGAAACTAAGGTTTAAATTGCTGTCATGTCCCCTTTGTCGTTCATGTGTCAGTGTTTCTGTGTACTTGTTATAGGATTTAAGAATATTGTTACAGGTTTCGGGGTGAGCACGGGGTTTACCCAAATGCAGGAGGGGGTTTGCTTGGACCTCCTCCTCGACCTCTGACCCTGAATCCACAAGCCACGGATAATTACTTGGCCTGCTAGGTTGTTAAACAACCATGGATGCCGGTAGGGGCAATTAGACCTATCAGGGTCCTCATGTCCAGCGTCGCATTACCTTGTCTGGTGACCCAGTTATCTCAACTGTGGTGCTGCAATGTCAATGTCCCACCTCATCTACTTATTGTGCACGGCCGAACAAAATCATAGGTGGAATGTTGGCTATTCCAGCACAGCGAATTAATGGGGCACAACTTCCCATCTATTTATTCCATATGCTATGTCGAACCAATGAAGGAAAAAGACAATTGAGCAGGTTTGAAACAGTTTACCAAATGATTCAAAGGCATGTATTTACAGACAATTTACAAGGGCAGTGTCAGAAAGAAAAGCAATTAGCCATCAGCACATAAAGATCTCCTTAAACATTCTTATCTAAAGACAGGACAGGCACACCTCTCTCTCTCCCTCTCTCTTTCTCT
>CM068961.1:89774141-89785211 GCA_035128595.1 Eptatretus atami
TTCCCGTGAGAGAGAGACAGACAGACAGACAGGCATTGGGTTGACCCATCACTCACCCTACACAGGAAGACAAGCTTGCATTGGTTCAAAGGTGGAGGGAAGGGAAGGAGAGGAAGGCAATGCAGTGTCGGGAGAGGTGCAGTAAATGCGATATGAGCTCAAGATGAAAGGGTGGGAGTTGCATATCAGTACAACACCTAGCCAGGACAGATGTTAATTGTTGATAGCTCTCTTAGACCTTTTGTGCACCTCAAGTAGACAAATGATGGGGGTTTAGATACAGAAAGGTGGAGTGTGTCAGTCAGTATGGAGCCGCTGTGTGCCAAGAGCCTCATATCACCATCTGCTTGTGGAGCCTTGCCCCAGCGTGACTTATATCGCCCCATCCTTCAGCTCAAATGGCAGACACCAGTCTTGGATCAGCTTGAACAAGTATGCAGGTAGTCTTTGTTCCACTTCCAGGTCTTTGGGGCATGAGTCAGCATTCCCAATAGAGTGTGGGATTGGGATGTATGGATGAATGGGGGAAAGATGGAAGGTGGGGAATCACAACGGGGATGGAACCTGCTAACACTCACAATGCATTTTCTCCATCCCTGCCATGAGGGGAGTGTAGGTGGTGTGGGGGGGGGGGGGCAGGGGTGGGTAGTAACCTGACTAACCACAATTACGACTAAGATATCTAACTAACGGTTCCTTATGTGTTGAGTGTAACACTCCGAGGCTCTTTTTCCATAACCGCAACAATATGTTCAATGACTGGTTCAAATTAATTATCAGAAGCATTGCTTTTATGCATCTTCTCCTCCCTTTATAAGTGGGTGAGGTCTGATGGCACCAACCTTCTACCCTGCCTTGACCACAATACTCCTCCACCTCCTTCTGTCCTCAGCCAACACCTTACATATATCCGTCCTCACACAATCCTCCCATCTCAACCATGGTCTCCCTCTTTTCCTCCTACCTTGCTTCCTAAACATATCTGCTCTCTTTGCCATTCTCTCTTCCCCTATCTGCACCAAGTTTCCAGACCATCTCAGCTGGTATTTCACCAATCTCATGTGTCAAATTAATCTGGACATCAATCTCCTCCCTCAGTTCATCCATCCTCCTTCTAGACACCCTTTTCACTCCTGCAATCTTCCTGACCCAGTTGTTCTCACAAACCTGCAGCCTCTGTTGTCTCTCCATCAGTATCACCATCTCTAGACTGCAAAGGTAGGCCGGCATTACACACAACATCAGAACTTTCTCTTCCAATATTCTTGTTGTCTTTGTCTGCCATTACTCCCTCCACCTTCCTCCATGCCTTCGCACCCACCTGAATCCTCCTTCACACCTCTGTCTCGGACTTAACATCCCCAGTCACTGTTCCTCCCAGATACTCAAACCTATTTCCCTGTCTCGTCTCACTCCTCTCCAACTTGATATTAATTTATTTTCTGTGCTGCCCAACACACATCACCTCAATCTTCTCCAGACTCATCTTCAGCACATGCTTCACAAATGCCCATGCTTCAGCCCAAAGCCCATGCTTCAGCCTCCTTCCACTCCCCCAGTACTTCCTGCATCTCCCACCCAATCTCCATCACAACAGCCAGATCATCCGCATACAGTATCCTCCCCATGCTAACTCTCAAGCTCACCTTCCTGCTTACCAGCTCCATCACCATGATAAACATGAGTGGGTTGAATGCACTTCCCTGCCTAAAACCAATGTTCATGATGAATTCCTCAGACATCCCAGGACCAACCAAAACTCTTCACTTCATTCCCTTGTACATCCCTTCCACAAACCTAACTTCTGCTTCCGGCACTCCCATCCATCTCAGTGTCACTATCATCGCCATCTCTTTCGGAACAGTGTCATAGAAATTCTCCAGGTCTACAAACCCGAATGCCATCTTGCCTTGCACCTCCAAGCTCTTCTCTACCAGCTGTCTCAGCACAAACATCCCATCCGTCATCCCCCTACCCTTTCTAAATCCCTGCTGCTCTTGTCTGATCTCGATCTCCACACTCTTCCTTATGCTCCTGTCCAGAATCCTCTCCAGCACCTTCATTACATGACTTAGGAACGTAGTGCCACTGTACTTCCACAGATCTTGAACATCACCCTTCCCCTATCGGCACAATTAACCCTGTCTTCCACTCCTCCGGAACTGAACCCTCTCGTACATATATTCAACAGCCTCTTCATCCAACTGACTCCGACTTTGCCTGCTGCAATTATCATCTCTGTTCACACCTCATTAATGCCTGGTGCTCTTCCCTTCTTCATCCTCTTCTATGCCATCTGCACTTCCTCCTCTGTGAACTCCACCAAATTCCCCCCGCCCCCTACAAAGCATGTTAGCTTCTGCTCGCCGTTGCTTCCTTATCTCAAGAAGGGTTCCTTCTATGTTGAGTGTGATACCCCAGGTCCTTTTTACCACACCAATATGTTCAATGACTGGTTACAATTAATTATCGGAAGCATTGCTGTGATGCATATTCAATTTAAATTGTTGTGCAGAATATATTTCAACTTTATTGTTAACTGTTTTATCTTTTGCTTTCTTAGTACTGCAGCATAGCAAACCAATTGTTCGACTTTTCATAAAAGCACCAAAATTGGTACACATGTTGAAACTAATGTATTCTGAACAATTCTGGATATGGAGCCACTCGAGATTTTGCCTTGGTCAGCTTTGGCGGCCATTTTGGAAACTGTCATTGTTATTCTCTTTGTAGGTTTCTCAGAGGTGATAAATACTCCATGTGATGTGAATTTACAAAGGAAAACAATACAAATGTCATTTGTGTTGATTTATTATATTTCCAACCATTGAATTGGGGAAAAATGGTCATTTTTATGGGAAAATCCATTTTCGCACACAGCATCAGTGACGGGTTCAGAAGTATTTTGTTGTGGTGGTGCCAATCCAAATGCCAATGAGGAGACACGTCACCATTGAAGAAACACCGCATGCACAGGAAGCATTTGCCAAAGATGTACAATCACTTGTGGCTGTCATTGAAGAGCTGGGGAATCCCTTCGAGGAGGATAGTCCAGATTTGCTGGTCCTAGACACCAAGGAGATTGCCGATCCTGCAGTGATTGAAACAGTTCGCACTGACAAGCAGATTGGACAATAACAGTTTCAGGCATACTCAAAGGATTGCCTCATCGACAGAACCAAGACTATTGACGAACCTATAAAGAGAACAAACTACCCCTCTTCGGAACAGACAGAAGACAAAAGCACCCAAAGGAAAGGAAGCATCTGTGAAGAATGATATGGCCTTATTTGCAAGGCTCTACATAGGCTGCCAGAACCGCGATGGGAACCTAGATGAGTTCTTCCGTCATGAAAATAGCATGCCTCCCGCGTTATCTGATGCAGGTAAGCTACACCTGGGTAGCAAAGCGACTTGCTGGTGTGCTTGAAGGTGTTGCTGAAGCTCAGTCTGATGCACCTGCTCTCACTTCTGTTGTCCTTGACGGCGCCGTCATCGTGCAGATGTTGAAGCCTGGCACTGCCAAGACATTTGAAGAATATGCCCACCAAGTCTTCATCCCATACGTCGAGGGCAGCTGCGTCATGCTTCACGTCTCGACCTCGTTTGGGATAGCTACAAAGATGGCTCCTTGAAGACGGCGACAAGGGAGAAACGAGGAAAAGGGGTGCGACGGCGCGTGGTGAGCACCGCAGCCATACCAGGAAACTGGCAGAGTTTCCTTCGTGTCGACGCAAACAAGGTGGAGCTCTTCACCTTCCTGTCTGATGTGCTGGTGCAGTCCTTCCATGACGAGGCAAAGGAGCTGGTAGTCACTGATGGTGAAGCAGTCATCTGCCTTCCAAGGCAGGAAGATGAAAGCTCTCTGGCTCCATGCGGTCAAGAAGAGGCGGACACTCGCTTCATGCTACATGTGGCCCATGCTGCAGAACATGACCACCGTCAGATTCAAGTTCGAACCGGAGACACCGACGTCGTCGTCTTGGCGGTGATGGTAGCCCAGGCATTACCATGCGTGGATGAACTCTGGATTGCCTTTTGGACAGGCAAGAACTACCGCTACATCCCTGCCATGAAATAGCTGCCTTCCTCGGTCCACAGAAGGCACGTGCCCTCCCTGTCTTCCACGCCATGACCGGATGTGACACGGTATCAGCATTCGTGGGGCATGGAATAAATCTGCCTGGGCCACATGGAACTCGTTTCCAGAAATGACAGATTCCTTTGTGACTCTGACCACCACGCCAGTCAACATCCAGGATGACACAATGCACTGCATTGAAAGGTTTGTGGTGCTCCTCTATGACCGCACCAGTCCATATACGGACGTCAACGAGGCAGAAAGAAACTCTTTGCCAAGAGGAACTCCGTCCAGTGCATCCCACCTACCTACGATGCTTTGGAACGCATGTGAAGAGATCAGTCTTCCAGGGTGGCTATGTCTGGGGCAGGTCTTGGTCCCTCAACCCATGCTTCCATCACCAACAAGCTGGGGCTGGCGGCAAACAGAGGATGGGTCCTACGAACCGCTCTGGACCACACTCCCTGAGGCTTCAAAAAGCTGCTTCGAGCTGGTGTCGTGCGGCTGCAAAAAAGGCTGTATAAACCGCTGCAAATACAAAGAGGCTAATCTGCAATGCACTGGACTGTGTGCTTGTGAAGGAGAATGCCAGTAGACAGACGCAGTAGACACAGACTGAGATATCGGCCTAGCTTAGAATGTGCAAATGCAAAGTCGCATTGCTTGTAAAAGTGTCGACTTCTTGATCCAGAGCCAGTACACTTGAGCTCAGAAACTCATATTGTACTAGACTGATGTATGCGTGTACCATGTGTCCTGGTAGAATGGTAGTAGACAGTAAACCGTAGCCGCTTCAAAATGAAGTGTGCAATATTTGACTACATTTTCTGAGTTTGTCATTATCACGATTATCAGTTCCCTTTTCAAAATAGAGTAAAGTATGTAATCTATAATGCAATTTTTGTTGATTCCAAACCCATTGAATGTGATTAATATCATTTGACTCTTGTCTCCAGGCAATAATGGGTACTTTTCAGCGAAAAGTTTCAGGAGAGCAGCAATTTACAAATCAAATAATGCCTTTTTTACCGAAAATACTGGCTCATAATATTGAATACCCTTTTCATGGTCAATTTACTGAATTTTTACACTTTCCTTGTATCTACCAGCAATACATAAGAAAATAAGAGCATATAGCCAATTTCGCTAAAGTAGAATGGCGGCCATTTTGGAAAATGGTTGCTGAAGCTTACCAAGGCACAATCTCGGGTGGCTCCATATCTAGAATTGTTCGGAATACATTATTCTACATGTGTACCAATTTTGGTGCTTTTATGCAAATTTGAACAATTGATCTGAAATATCAGACTACGCTGCTGGACTATCTTGCCTATTTAATTGCCAGCACTAATTTTTGGGTGAACCACCACCAAGGTATTCCGTTGACTACAATGGAGTTAATAAGTGCAATAGATATTGCTGCATGGTTGTTTTTGCAACAGGATTGCAAAGAGACTGGTCTTTATGACAGGAGTATTCATTTGGAAAAGTCAGTTGCTTGACTTTTTTGCATGAACATGGTCACACGAAAAGCAACATGTTTGACCTCATTTTTTTTTTTTTTTACTGCATATGCTGATTAAACACCGTTTTGGCGGCAGTGGGGGGACAATGTAACGTACAGGCATACTGTAGGTAAACATATTCCCATATGCTCAGTCCAAAACATTATAGTATGCATGAACCCTCATCAGACCCATCATCACGCTATCCTAGTGGTGCAAACAGCAATGCACGATAGCAGATTCCGAGAAGCGCACACTGGCTTTTGACTTTGGTAACACAGGTCCGTTTTTTTTCTTTTCCATGCTTGTTATTATTCATCATTTTCTAAGACCTTCAACATGATCATCTTTTTCGAAAAAAAAAAAAACTATACTTTTGAATGGAACAAATAAATAATGGGAAAGTGAAGCTGCATTAACATTGCTATCCAAAATGATCGCCATGCAGTTGCACAGAACGAAAACCCGAATAGAAAGAGATCCTGAAGGTTTCACCAATTGGGTGATCACTATAAGCCAATTGTATAAACCGCATATTGCCCCCTCGTGGTGACGCCGACACACTTGATCATCACGCAAAACACGTACGCTCACCGAATCCTGGGAAAACGAGCGTAACTAATGAACAGGACATGTGTCAGAAGGATCGCCCGGCAAGACCATGTCGACCTGCGAGAGACAAACGGAGCGAGACCCGGCAGTAGAAATTCGAGAAAGAGTGGAAGTAGAAAAAGAAGCAAAATGAGCAAATGGAGATAACGTAAGGGAGAGTATGCAATACAAATAAGTCGTGGTATTATTTTGGACAAGAGAAATAACTACTGTGTTAGTTTTCATGAATGTCATTTGTAATATTTATATATAATATGAAAATATACCGTTTTAAAAGAACCACAGTTAACGTTTTGGGCATAGCCCTTTGTCGAAAAACTGTGTATATAGTGTAAGTGAATTTCTACTCACGTGTGGTCATACAGTGGCTTGACAAATACAGGCAGTCCCATGGTCCCAGGTACTCTCTGTGAACGTGACGTTATGCTCCACTAATGTAGCGAAACAGAAGAACAATTCTCTGAGATCAGCAGCAGAAAAAGCTCCTCTACTGCGCCGGGGGCTTTTGATGCGGACGCATCTAAAAATGTTGTTTCAGTGGGAGAAAATACAAATGCTCCAGGCTGACACGAGCACTGAATAAGAGTGAATATTCCACACAGTAACGTGATCAAAAAAGGCTGAAGAAAATCCAAATTCCTCAGTTTGACACACGCAGTGCATAAGAGCAAATCGTCCACAGTAACAGTGGTCCAAAATGGCGCATGGCCAACGCAGAATGCTGCCGTGCCGAGAGTGGAAGAAAATGCACAAGTAAAAACGTTTGTTAGATCCACGCAAGTAACTAGCAGGTAGTTAGGTAGAACTTCACCTTTTCAACATTGACATTCGGCCGTGCTTTTGTCACTAATGCTTCATTTCTTGTTGCAGAGACCTTGAAGTTTATTTTGATACCAAGCAAGCGCCAGAAAAATGACAAGACTGACCGTACAACAATGGACGAAAATTGTTGAACTTTGGCACCAGACGAAGAGTGTCATACAGGTGCAACGTCTTTACTCGAGACATTTCGGTATCCACTTGCGCCATGCACCAAACTTTCGGACAATAAAGTGCACCATCGCAAAGCTTACCAATGTGGGAACCATCTGTGACCTTCACAAGGGTCACAGTGGTCGGAAGAGGACAGGTCGTAGTGAAGAAAATGTGGAAATGGTGAGACAGGCGGTCGTTCAGAGTCCAAAAAAATCGATTCGACGACTTTCTGCCGAGACAAATATTCATAAGAGCACACCGTTCAGAGGATCCTTCGCCAAGACAGTCATGCCTTTCCATACAAAATTCAAACGGAAACGGTGCTTACTGATCAACAGAAACGCAAACGACTAGACCTTTGCAATGGTTCAGGAAAGTTGGAGGAAGATGCAGACTTCCTTAAAAAACTTCACATGACGGACGAATGCCATGCTCACGTTGCGGGAGGTAAACAAGCAAAACTTTCGGTACTGGGGACTGAAAATCCGGGTAATGCATCAACTGAATTGTTGCCTCGATCTGTTCTCAAAGTCACCATGTGGGTGGCGGTTGGTTGGTATGGGATAATTGGTCATACTTCTTTGAAGATGACCAGGACGCACTTGCATGGTAAACCAGAGGAACTATCGCGAAATGATTCAGGAATTCTATCTGCCTGAGCTACGTACTCAGGCCCTTAGGAGAAACAACTGATCCAGATGAGAACCAGTGGTTCCAGCAGGATGGGCACGCCTTAAGAAGGGAAAACAAGGCGTTTTTCCCAACAACATTTTGAGGGCCACTTTATCCACTCTATGAGATTTGAGTGGCCACCGTATTCCCCTGACCTTACTCCTCCAGACTTCTTCTTGTGAGGTGATCCTCAGGACAGGATCTATGGAAACCCTAGGCCTCAGACTCTTACAGCTGAAGGAAACATCCACCGAGAAATCCAGAATATTCTCAGAAGTTTCCAGTATAGCATTGCAGTGTTTCTGGGATGTTCCAAAGACGTCAATTGCTCAGTGGGCTGTTGCTGCGTAAGGATGAGGTAACTTGTATTGATCCGGGTTGAAGTCAGAAATGTTTTCCATGCTAAAAGACGCAGGAATTTCTTCATATTTTATTCAGAAAAGTGAGGGGGTGAGGGAGCGAGAGAGAGAAGAGAGAGAGAGAGTTGGGGAGAAAGGAGGAGGGTGTGGGGAGCGAGAAGGAAGGGGTGGGGCATTTGAGGAGGTGGGAGAGAGAGAGAGATGGTAGGGGATAGGGAGTGGGAGAAAGAGGAGGGGACAGGAGAGGGGAAGGGGAGAGTGAGGAATGGGGGGAGAGTGACACTATCACCACATGATGCTATATCACTGGAAATAGGGGGTGGGAGTGAAGAGGTTGGGGAAGCAGGAGGTGGGGGAGGTAGGGCGGTGTACTGGACTTTTGTTTGGGTAGTGGGACTTGAAGGGAGGGGGGAGAAGGGTTATTACGAACTTGCAACATCATTAGCACTTGCAACGTCATTAGCACTTGCATTTGAGAGGGCGAATTTGTTAGTGGAAGGCGGGGGGGGGGAATGTCCTGTTTGCTGGCTATAGTAAGGTTGAACGAAATAGGGTACATTAAAACAACACGTTCAAACAGGATAGCAGAACACACTGTCACTTTTCAAACAGCACGTACCTATTTTTAAAGACATATAACATGGACCTTTCCTTTTAGGTATATGACTCGAAGTGCAGGCTGCACACCTGTTTACCCGTCGAGAACTTGATCTCTCCGAGGGTCACACACTGCTGGAGTGGCCAGAGAATGGGTGAACCAGAAAAACGAACACCTCCGCACCAGATTCTCCACGAACCCAACCCGTCACGTTCAAATCCTGAAACCCAGCTTCAGGCCAGGACCAACAGAGCCTGTCAACACCTTATAGCTGCAATGCTTTTATACACCCAGAAGCCATATTTTGGACCTTAATTCAGCACACGTTTACATCCAAATGTATAGCCACAGAATTCTCAACCCGTGCCGAATCCCAAAATTTCAAACTTGCGAATTGAACCTCAGCAGCAGCAGCCCCGACCACACCAAAAGTGCCCTTCCATCCACCTGCACTCCCCACACCCAGGTTCAAAATGCAACACAGAGCCCACAGCACAACAAAACACCTTCAAACACATGTTGATGTTCTATTTTCCCAGTTGACATCGCATCTATATCCATATTGATCCAAACGGTGATTTAATTAGAGAAAAGTGCATGTCGAGCGCAGATTCCGATACTGATTCCACCATCATTAGCACTCTTAGGGAGTCTCAGTCCTGTTGAAAGTGATCAATGGGATTGTGAAGAAACTATTGGAGAAAAATTAGTGATGGAGTGCTTTTGGGGAATTGTGGACGTATCGTTTGAGCCTTTTGCGAATGATTAAGAGGAAGAAGTGGTAGTGTTGCATTGAAGATGAAACCTGGTCCATGATCTTTCAGTTCAGTGGTTTTGACTTCCAATCAATTAATGTCTACTAAGGGAGGGATTTGTATTAATTGATAAATCGGTTTATTATGTTAATCGAGCAGAAATCCCTCGTCATTGCCCGACGCAGGGCACCACGGACAAATGGGTGCAAATGCTCTTGTCCCACTTGTCGGCAAGCTATCAGGTGGCCTGTATTTTCTGGGATCGTTCTGTTTATATTTTTCCCGGATGTCATTTGTGTCTGTGCCGTTTCCATCATCTATCGTGAGGTGTCGATGTCTCTTCCAGTGGGAGGGGGAGGAGGGTGAATGGGAGTGTTGTGATGGTGGTGAATATTGTGGAGTTTGATTGATTGATGGAAGAGGGTGGGGATGTGAATGGTGGGAAGTATGTTGGGGGTGATGATTGAATGGTGGATTTGTGCAGAAGTGGGGGTAACCTTGATGGGCGCGGGGGGGGGGTAGACCCTGAAAGATTTTTGTGTCTTGAACAAAGTCCTCTCGAGGAGTAGATGAGTGCTACTGGTTCACTCTTTTCTCCATTATAGATCGACAGTGGTTTCCATTTACTTGAATAAATTTGTGTTGGAAAATAATTGATATAGTTCAGGTGTCTTGTGGTAAATGCTGGGCTATGGAAACAGATGTTTGATTTGATGGAAATTGTCCATGCTCATGTGGCTGTAGCTGGGTTAGAGAATGTTGTTGCAGTTTGAGGCGATGCTTGTTAGTTCCATTAATCATGGGGATGGCCATCCACTCTCAATTGTGGTGGTAACCATACAGAATCAAGCTATCTCTCTTGTTTCATAAAGGTCACTCTGTAACATGTTCACAACACAAAGCGAACATTTTGGAGCCCGAACCACACTCAGGTATTTCTGACAAACTTCGTGCCAATTTGGCTAACTAGGGTGTTTCAGTCATTTGTCGCAATAAACCACTCAGTTGCTTAACTACACCACAAGGATCATCGACTCAGCATAATTTGTGGAAAATCGAAAATTATTCGCCGTTTGAGTGAATGTACGCGATGTAACAGAACCACCAGAACCCTTGCACTTTGGAAGCCAAGCACTCAGGGTATGGAGATATTGAGGTTGACGCCACACCTTGCACTCCTCCGTTTGTTGCATTCAAGATGAACGAAAACTTTACCACATGTGCACGACATGTTGAATTCAGCGCATATTGAGTACAGAAAATTTTAAAGTTAATTTGTACACATTTTTTTTTGTATACCTTTGTCGAGCTCGTGTGGAGAGCTAACAACACGCACAGCAAGGGGGCATGAGAGAGAGGGGAGGGAGTGGGAAGGACAGAAAACAGGTGGGGAACAGAAGACATTAGGAGATCTGTGGAAGGGAGAGGGATGGACGAGGAAACATGGGGAATAGAAGATGGACATTACAGGGACTTTCGGAAGGAAAGCAGGATTTGAAGGAGGTGGGCTTGG
>CM068961.1:89795858-89828857 GCA_035128595.1 Eptatretus atami
ATTTTATATTGAAATGGAATCTAAATTAGATTATATTTCCTCCTGGAATATTCACCAGATGTTTATTAACCACAGATTTCTGAATGGTTCTCCTTTTGACCTCAAGTCATTATAGAATAATCCAATGAATCTGATGAAATGAACTTCTGCTCAAGATGCAGTGTTCATGCTCAGGTTTAGTGATTTTTGGCTTTCTGTTTTTTTCTTTCTTTAATCAAAGCCTTTTCAGGTTCTTCCTGAAAATTTGGAAACAGCGAAATGCAAATGTTTTTCAATGTCGAGATTGCGCTACTTGCCTGCATGCAGCTACGTGGATGTGTTAGAGCTCTGTGAGGTGGTGAAGATCAATAACCACAGTTTGAATTATAAAGAATGTTTATCAAAAGCAGGACAGATGATTCTCTGATGCTGATTAGGGTTGATATTTACTCTTTCTTTTTGGACAATTGATTGAGCATCTTATGGAGAGACCCCGGCTATTTCAATGCTGACATCGTCTGATATATTTGTCTGGTATTTCCACGTAATGTATAACCCTACATGCTAACTGATGAAAGTATCGCTGAACATGTAACCTTAAGTCTATGGATTCAACTATAATGGGAACCTTTGGGATAACTGCAAAACTTTTCCATTTTTAGATCTGATGCCCTTAAGCAGTTCTTTTTCTCGATGTTGTGCGATATTATGCAAATGGAGATGATTCTGGCTGGCCAAAGATATTCATTGTTGCACTTAATATGTAAAGGTTAGAGGAATTTTGGAGAGGGAAGAGACAATTGTTAGAGGAAGATGGAGTATAGACCCTGAGGCATTAGGGGCCTTAAGAAAAGGAAAGAAAAACTTTGGAGAATACTTTGTGTCCTTTAATTCTGTCGAGCTAATCACGGGTATGACCTGCGAGGTGAAATAACACATTAGCAGGCATAGTCCATCTAATTCACGACAGTTTGTGATTAGGAAAAGTCTTCAAGAATCAACCTCTAATGGAACATTTGAAGTTACTGCCACCTTGGTACAAATGAAAAAGTATTTATGATTTTGCAAGTTACTTTCTTCTTGATTTCGCTTTTTCCAAGTGTAGTTTGTTCTTGTTTTCTGCTTGAGCTATATCAAAATTGGCTATATTATCTCAATTCAAGCAATTATTTTTCCATGCTTTGTACCTGTGCTGCAGAATGTTACCAGTTAAGGCCCAGTCACACCTTGATGTTTTAGCCAGCAATGGCAACGTATCAAAATGTATATAAAACGCTGGCTTACGTGAACTTTTGATGTGTTTTTTAAAGATTCGGACGTATTCATAACGACTTGGTCTTATGCATAACGTATTAGTAACGGACACAGAACGTTTCGTTGTGTTATAGATAACTTATACCAACGAATGCTGAACCTGTTGTCGGCCTTCCAAACCTATATGCCCAACGATAGTCTAACTTATGACATAGCGCGCTGCACCTATCGCCGACGATGACGTGGCGTAGGTTATGGAAGGCTGCCGCACAATGATTCAAATCATAACCGCCGCAGAAATGGAAGTGTCAACATCGCAGTCACACCTTGGCGATCTTGCCAGCGTATGCCGACCTCTGAAAAATGCGTCTAAAACGCTGGCGCACGTCGAATACGGTATGGGTAAGTTTGGTATACGTGAATAGAATGCTAAAGTACGCTATCATACGTCGTATTAAGTGGAGTACGTCTTGTAATTTTAAACATGTTGAAAATTTTACGACGTACTTGCCGTATGACACACGCTCCCGCATGCGATGGGAATAAGTTGTACGCACGATATGCGATCGTTGACACACATCGACACACGTTACTTGAAAGGTACTCATAAGTCGAAACACGTCAAGGTAATGGTTAGCGTCAGTGTTCCAGACTCCCGTTTTTTTTCTTTTTTTCTTCGTGTGACGGTGTTCAGTGTACAGTGCGGTTATGATTTAAATCGTTGAGCGGCAGCCTATTAATTATATAATATTATAACCGCACTAGAAATCGAAGTGTCAAAATCACCATCATACCGAAGGAAGGAAGAAAAAAAAAAACCATGGAGTCTGGAACACTGACGCTAACCATTACCTTGATGTGTTTCGACTTAT
Source organism: Eptatretus atami (assembly GCA_035128595.1). NCBI lineage: Eukaryota > Metazoa > Chordata > Myxini > Myxiniformes > Myxinidae > Eptatretus > Eptatretus atami. The sequence continues at coordinate 89,797,964 of CM068961.1, forward strand.
GAGCACCTTACAAGTAACGTGTGTCGATGTGTGTCACCGATCGCGTAACGTGAGTACAACACGTTACTCATAGGTTAGAAATAAGTTTCGGGTACGCTAAACATTACCTCGACGTGTTTCGACTTATGAGTAACGTGTGTCGACGTGTGTCAACGATCACGTGACGTGCCTACAACTTATGGCCAGCGTTATGCGGAACGTGTGAGTCATACGCTGGCATAAGTCTTAAAATTTCAAGCATGGAAAATTTGAGGACAACTGAAAAGTACAACGTTTAAAGCCAGCGTACAACGACGTATGGCAGTGTTTTTCAGCGTGCTCTCAATGTTAAAACTTACCCATAACGTATTCGACGTGTAACGCAGCGTTTTAGACAAATTTTCCAAAAATCGGCATAAGCTGGCTAAAACGTCAAGGTGTGACTGGGCCTTTACATTGGTCCATGGTTATTTTGGCTTTGTTCTGTGACTATTATTGACTGGAAACCATGGCCCATGAACATCTCGGCTTAGTTCAAGCCAATATCTGTACCAATCACTGGCCACTTCAGCCCATGAACATCTTGGCCAAACAAGTTTGAAGTCTGTTGCAATTTAAATACATGATAATTTTCATTGAAATGTCTTCACATATTTAGGTGACTTCTATTCATTTTATGATGCAGCTTTTATAAAAGCTTCAAACCTCTCAGCCTTCTAATTGTATATGGCACCTATCTCACAAAGCAGGAAGCAATATTATACAACGGAAACAACAGCAGCAGCAGCAGCAGCAACAACTTGATGCAACCACATACATGCATTCAAAACTAATAACTAACAATTATGTTACTTTAAAAAAGCTGGGTGGGTTGAAGTAGTTACGAGCCAAGGTGATTGAGGTTGTTTTGAGCCAAGGCGACTTGGTCTGAGGTTGTTGGGCTGATACTCGTATGATAATGACACGATAAAGGGCCGAGATGTTCATAGGTTGAGGTGGTTTAGGCCGAGGTGTTAATGCACCAAAGTGACCGGATACCTTGTGGAGTTCCCACAGTATCCTTCTTGAAAAGTAAGTTTGTTATTGCCTGCAACCTGAGCAAATTGTAAATTCCGGCAAACTCAGTCGAGTGTCTTGTGTCGGATTTGGCGACCCGGACGGGATTGTAACCTCCAGTCAAAGAAACTGCCTCGGCATATTAATGCCCGGGGAGGATAAACAAAGCAAACAATTTATTGTCTTTTTCCACCTTGCATCGGATTGACAATATCACCAATATATCGTTTGTGAGGTACAAGAAAACTTCCTGGCAGTATGGGATGAGTGCAGTGATAAAGAAGACTTGGCATAGCGTTGACAAGTAACATGTTCTACTCAACAAACTTTTCCACATCTGCCATGACTCCACTAATTCTTCCCTCTTTATTTGGTAACTTGAAACTTCTCTGCTCGTGTTGTTCTCAGAAGAATTGCAGAAGCTCAAGGCAGATGCCAATGTGCTATTGAAACACTGTGCAATGGAAATAACTGATGTGCTTTGCAGGCTTTCTCACATTCATTTAACATGCTTGGTTTCAGCTTAGCCTGAAAACGTCATTCTGTCCATACATCAAAGATCTACATCAACCTGCTCTTTTCATTCGTTGCCTATCTTGAATCTTGGTTAATGAATTATTAGGTGATGGCTAATCAATGCAAATCTGATGATGCTTCAGAAATGTTTTTATTATCCACCAACTCAATCGCAAACTTGACAGTTCTTCATTAGCATTGTTTGCAGGCCCATATTTTATTATTCCAATCATTGGGAATTTCACCATGAATTGGTGAGTTGAGACATCGACAGGAATTGAGCAGGCATTGTACAAGCTTGCTCGTCTAGACAAAGCATTTCGTGAATTTTCACTCCTCGAGTGTACATTTTAGTGTAATACAAACCCAGCCAATGGATTTGTGATCAAATTTTAAATTGGTATTTTTTTCTTCAATCTCAAGTGATCCTGGGAAGTTGTTGTTTACACAAGGGACATCCTAAAAGTATCAATAAAATTAGCTTTTTGTTAATAGGTTGAGGAGTTGTGGCAGATATGTTTGGAGAAGGCCTGTGCTCATTTTTGGTCAGAAATGTCAATCACCCCTTCAAACAATAGGTGATTGTTTATGTTGTTATTGAATGGCCAATAATTCCTCCCATGTTGGCAGCTCACAAGTGTTTGCATATGTGCTTTAAGTCGTCGTGAGTGGCCAATCATGCCATGTGTCGTTTGCAAGGCCTTTGCCAGGGAGCACCCAGGATGACAAAAGAGGTCTTTTGTTGTCATGCTTGGTCACTTGTTATCACACTTACCTTGAAACAAGAAAGGCAAGATGGTGAGCATTATTTAGCAGAAGCCTGTGGTAAAAATACCACGATGGAAAAAAGGAAGTCCTTCACAATCCCCATGTCATCAACCTTCCCCCCTCCCTTTCAAACCCCAAGTCCTCAACCTCCACCTCCAAAATCCCCAAGTCCTTGACCTCCCCTAGCAATACTAAGGCTTCAATCCCCTCAACATTCCAAGCCTTTAATCCCCTCAACCACAACTCCTCAACCCCCCTCTCCCACCACAACTCTTTGGAGAATACTTTGTGTCTCTGTGAATTTGTGATTAAAATGGAAACAACTGATGTTCTTTGCAGGCTAACTGGAAACAACTGATGCTCTGTGTATTCGCAATTGGATTGTGGTTACAAAGTATTATATATGCACATAAGCAGTTGGTATGTTTTTGCTTCATGTACATAACCGGGTTATTTTCATTTTCAGGAGCGATCGAGGCAGCAGTCTGTTGCTTATACACCACCCAAATAAATGGATGCAACAGAAGAATTTGCTGCATGCTTGGAGGAATGAGAATGTTGCCTGCTGATAATGATCATGATAATAATAATGTTAACAATAACAATGTTCATGATAATAATGATAATGGCACATGGCAATAATATGCCGTGAGCACATCTATTAATTACTTACTATTGGAATGTGAGCATGTCTAATTACTATGGGGCATGCTTGCACACTGCAAGTAACTCATCCTCGGGTACATCCTACGTGCAGTGCATCTACATCTCAGGTACATCCTAATAAATATTAGCTGAATATATTTGATGAATCGGATGGTGGTGGCATTCTGTAATCAGCTAAATAACTTGACAAAATCACGAATGAGTAAATGGAAGGAGCTTTTTATTTTTATTTCACCCTGAACATAGTTCCAGGGAGCTTATGAAATGGCACGTCGTCCGTCCATCCATCCAAAAACACTTGCAACTTATTCTCTGAAACTACACATACGATTTCGATGAAGCTTGACCACAACCTTCATCATCCAGTATGTACCAAAGTTTGTTCATGACATTAAAAATAATTTGGTTTATGGGGGTGTATATGGTGGTTTCCCCCAAAAATATGTGCTTGCTTTCTTCTCAGAAACTACACACATAATTCCAATGAAATTTGACCACAACCTTCCTCACCCGTGATGTACCAAGGTTTGTTCATGGCATAAAAAATATAATCCAGAGGTATTTACTTTCTTCTCCATTACATATTTTGTGGATCATTCATGCCTACCAATTGTTCCCTGGTTTTCTTATCCAACCACTACCATATGAGTGCCCAGGGGGTATTGCCCCTACTTTTTATGTTTACAGCTATTGTAATTTTGAATGTAAAAGCAGCAAAAGTTATAAAATTATGAGGCATAAGTGGTGCGTGTTAGCATTGCCCAGTAACGAGTTCGATTGTAAACTCCATTATCTTGGGTCACTTGACCCGCCGTGAGCAGAGCGAGTCTGCACCGGCTGACTTTTATTTGTTTCTGATGGGTTTGCATTTTTTTTTTTCCTGGCATATTCCAGTGAGTCATTGGTTAGAAGGAGCTTTATGTATTAGATAATATATAATATATACATATAAATACAATCGCCCTCCACAAAAACTAATTTTTCAGCCAATATCACCTATTTGCTCCTATGGACTAATGTCCATCCCAATGTGTTCATAAATTATTAATGGTACTCATGAAAACCAGGCGAATAGGATAGCTCAGAGCAAGCATCATAATAACCTTTCAGCTGTCTTTTCTGGGTTTTTTTTTCTTGGTATAGAGTCAAAGCTCATGGAAGAGCTAGAACACTGAATGGATCAAAACACAACTGAACAAAAGGAACAGTAGAGAGAGGGAGGGAGAGGTAAACACCAACAGCAGGGATGAAGGACAAAATAAAGGGAGACTTGGACAAATAATGGGCGTAGGGAGGAATTATGGGTAGAGGAGGACAAATGGGGTGGACAAATGGAATGCTTTGCAGAATATTGCCATTGCAACAATTGGCAATATTCTGTAAATCATTCTGTTTCTTTGTCCATTGTCTTGGGTCACATGACCCGCAGTGAGCATGGCATCCGCAGTGGCTCCACCAGCCAACTTTTATTCACTGATATTTTTGTTTACGGAAATTTTCCGACGGTTTTGTGACTTTGCTTGGGATATTGGATTCAAATTCAACAGGATGCTGAGTATATCTATTAATTGCGTACTAATGCAATGTGAGTATGTCTATTCATTGCATTTCATTGGAATGTATGTCTTTTCATTGTGCTATTGAAATGAGTGTTTATCAATTACGAACTGTTTGAACTTGAATTGGACTGTGTGGAGGGAGGGTAGGAAGAGAGGACGGACGAGAGTGGGAGAGGAAGGGAGGGGGAGTGAGGAGTCATGGCGTCACTAAACATCACCAAACATCAAACTAGCAAGGCATCACCAAACATCGCCATACACTCTGGGAGAGGGGGTGTGAGCGAGGAGGATGGGGAGAGAGGAGTGGGGTGAGGAAGTGTAGATGAGGTAAGCATGAGGGGAGGGGAATGAAAGGCAGCATGAGAAGAAGGGAAGGGAAGGTGGTGTGAGGGGTGAGGAAGGTAAAGCAGCATGAGGGGTTCGATAAAACACGCACAAACAGAAACATTTTCTTTTTAACCACCGAGTTCGATATAAAACTGGACGGGAGCATTTATAACCCAAGCTATCTACCTGGCAAAGGCCTGCCTGTGCTTGCATGCATGCATGCTCGCACATGCGACCTTTGCACCCCTCTAATTGGAGTGAGCCGAACAGAGGGGTACAGAGATTCGTACATGCTCACTCTGGGGAAGCCGTTTTTAAATTCAAAACAAAACCATCAGTTATTAACAGTCCCCTCCTACAGAGGGAGGGGGGGGGATTGGAGGTGTGGGAGAGAGGTGGAGGTGTGGGAGAGAGGATGGAGGTGGGTGAGAGGGATGGAGGTGTGGTAGAGAGGGATGGAGGTGTGGGAAGAGAGGTGTGGGAGAGTTGTGGGAGAGAGTGAGGGAGAGAGAGAGGGAGAGGGGTGATAGAGGGAGCGGAGGGAGAGGGTAAAAGGTATATAAGGGGAGGGGTGAATGTGGGAGGGGGGAGAGGGAAAGAGGAGAGGGTGTGAGAGAGAGAGAGAGAGAGAGAGAGAGAGAGAGGAGAGAGAGAGAGAGGAGAGAGAAGAGAAGAGAGAGAGAGAGAGAGAGAGAGAGAGAGAGAGAGAGATGTTGAGGAGAGGAAGATAGGCTAAGGGAGGGAAAGTGGAAAGAGGAGAGAGGGAAAGGGTGAGAGAGGGGAGAGAGAGGCAGAGGTGAAGGGTGAGAGAGGGAGGAGTGAGGGTGAGAGAGGGAGAGGGGAGAAAGATAGTGGAGGGAAGGGGTGAGAGAGGGTGGAGGGAGAGGGTGGGAGAGGGGTGAGAGGGATGGAGGTAGAGGGGTGAGAGAGGATGGAGGGAGAGGGGTGAGAGAGGATGGAGGGAGAGGGGTGAGAGAGGATGGAGGGAGAGGGGTGAGAGAGAATGGAGGGAGAGTGAGTGGAGAGGGGTGGGAGAGTGAGTGAGAGGGTGGGAGAGTGAGTGGAGGGGTGAGTGAGAGGAGAGGGGTGAGAGGAGAAGAGGGTGGAGAGAGGGAGAGGGGTGGGGGAGTGGTAGGAGAGTGAGGATGGAGGATTCCGGCGGAGGTAACATGCAGATGAATGTCCATCCAAGAGCCGGCACATACATTGTTGAATCACCTGCCTGTGAAACATCGGTGATGATAGTTTATAGCTGGGTTGGGATTCAAACCCACGCTAGACAGCATAGAGTGAGTGTCCATATTTATCGACGATCCTGCTGTGGAGTGGGGATGCATTCTGCTTTGTAGCCATTGAAAATATTTTTCATTTTCTCTCTTCAACTCGTAGTTAACTTTACTCATTCTAATCCTCTAATTAGCCTGTTCCCTGCGCAGCAGGATACAGGGTTTTGCAATCACTTCCCTGTTTCTATTTGTGTGTCTTTCCAAGCCGTAGAAGCCAAATGAAGAATTTGATTAAAGGTCAATGGTACCTTTTAGCTTACTGAAGAATAAGAAGAAGACAATGCTTCGCAGACAGGCTTTGCATTTTCAGATTCTTTCTCGTTTATTTTCCCTTCCAAACTCCAGGGATGTTCCCAAAGAGAACCGAGCTGCAATCGCCACACCGACTGCTCACACCACTGGATCTTTTCCCTGCTTTAAAATTATTTTCATTGCATTGAATGAAGTTACACTTTGGGCATCGTCGTTAATCTTTTCTTCACTCATTATAATTGTCGGAACAGTAGAAAAGTCAAGTTTAATGCTTTGGAAATTTCACATGTTCTTGTGTATATATGAAGAAGATGGAAGCATAGCCTTCCTTAAATAAATATGCTTATACACCTAGTTGTAAGAAATTGGTAATTTCCGAACATTTTCGGGTTTCACTCCAGATTTCAACCCTTATTTAATCCACAAGATCCGATGCTCAAACCCGAAATCATATTTTGTTTATATACTTTAATTGTTCTGTGAGAGTAGATTGTGTTCCCCAAGGCATTTTAGTTGACTGAATCAAAATGGCAGCTGAGACCCCTGTGGGATGAAGTTGATCTGACCATGGATCAGCCTTTCATGAAGTAAGATGTTAATTTCCCTCAAAAGCTGTGTTTAAATTTTACCAAACACACAGTTTTCATTCATGCACTCCCTTGGAGTTCCTTTAGTATGCACTAGCATATACCCGTCTAGGACGGGTATGGGGGACAGGACGGATCACAATACTCGGTTACGGTAGTTTCTTTGGATGATTTAACAGCTCAGTTGATATTGGTGGCGTGTCTGGGCGCCCATGGTAGCATTTGAGACCGGTCGCTTTAGATTGTTGGCCTTGACACATTGTGCCGGATGAGTAACACGAACGATTTGACATATCCCTCGTTTCTATATTACCTCCATCAACAGAATAACAACATGGCAGAATAAAAGTCGTAAATGCTGAGTTGAAAAAAACGTCCTGAACTCATGGACTTGGTTAAGTAAAGCACATCGTCTGGGACCCGGCCGTCGGTTTGTCGCCGAACGCTGCTGATTGTGACGTCATCGATTCCCTCTCTGAAAATTCTCTCTATATTCGATTTTTTGAATCCGCTATCACCTGTATAAATACATGGAACACATAATGTGAAGATTTTGGAAGTATGAACAGAATATGTTCGGAGAGAAGTGTGTTAGAAGTTCAAGGCTTACGCCCATTCTATATATGATGAGGATGCAAAGTTTGGGGCTGCTGGATTTCATGGTTTTGGAGTTATGGAGGATGACACACACATTACCCATTCACTTTTTATTATTATTATAGATTACAATAAAGTTTGTGGGTCAAAATAGACTCAATCGAGCCCCAGGTTTGAAGACTCGAGCCTGAAGGATTGTGTCCTGTTAAGTGGATGGCCATTCAGAGTCTCAAGTCATGTGGTGAGTTGAAATATGTAACTCAAGTCATAATGTGCGTCGCTGACTCGAATATTCCATTGCTTTTCAACACAACTCCACAACTCATAATTTATAACTGAAATGTATGCACAACTCAAAAATTAATAGAATAGTCAGTTTTACTCTAAATGATGTATTAGAAGGTACCACTGCAGTTAGGAATTAATGATGTTAATTGACCACATTAATTCATTTTAATGTAAAAACTAGTCATGTGATTGGTTGCAATTACGTAGGTTGGAGTAGGTTATCATTTTGGGGATTATCAGTGTTTTGTTAGTTTAATTTTGGAAATATCTGAGGAAAACAAATCAAATAAACTGCAGATGTTTTATTTGTCCAAAACGTTTTAATGCTCGTCGTTTTTATTTTGTTTTGTTTTTTGCTCATTTTCTAAATTTCAACGTGATAATTTATTTCCAAGCTTTGTAATTAAATATTGTCGCGTTCGTTTCGGAGAGTGGAATGGATGATGTCCCGGTGGATTTGTATACGTGTGACAGGTTTTGTGAATATTTAATGAGTGTGATAGGTTTTATGTGTGTGAAACTGACTGTTGTTTCTCAGTGTGCTCGGTCCCATAGAAAAGTAGATAGGGAGGCCACAAGGCAGGTCACACACAGGTCATTGTTTTCCCATTATCCCTACCCTTTATTGATTATGAGCAAATACAACCCGTTACTTTGCTGATGGGGACAATGGGGGGGAGAGAGAAAGATAGAGGGAGAACAGAGAAGAGACAGGTGTATGGAGAGAGGGGAGGCAGAGAGGATGAAGAAGGGGGAGAGGAGAGCGACAAAGGGGGAGTGGGGGGAGGTGAGGAGAGCGACACCTCACCAAACGTTGCCATACACTGCGGGATGGAGGGGTGCGAGGAGGGGCGGGTGAGAGAAAGAGAGTTACAGAGGTGTGGGAGGAGAGTGGTGCATTTTATTAGGAGGGGGGAGCAAGGAGAAAACCGACAGAGTGAGGGGTGGTGGGGAGGGAGGAGAAAAAACAAAGGCCGGTGAGGGGTGGAGGTTGCATTATTAAAGAGAATGATATGTGATGATTAATGACTGAGCACGCCCACACAAAAAAATAGCATGTCAGAACAGCTGTACACACAACGACACAACAGAGTTTGTAAAATACTCCGCTGGCACATCTGCAAAAAATTTGATATTCTAGTTCCAGAAAAATTATGGGAACTGAACCAAAATCAATTACAGAAAACATGGAAGTACCGCTCACACATGATCCCATGGAGCATGAATATTGAAACAAAGCATTGCAACCAGATATCATACTTTGGTACAAAAATGAGAAGAAGGCCTTGCTGATTGGGGTGTTAATACCAATGATTTTGGACTAAACAATACAGAAATCAAGAAAATGACCAAACACAAAGACCTCAAGAATGAAGTGAAAAGATCTTGGAAGTTGAAGAATGCCAAAGTTGTACCAGTGAAAGCTGGAGCTATGGGAATGATGACGAATAACCTCACAGAGATATTAAAAACCATCCCTGGGAATATTGCTGCAAACAAACTACAGTTGGAAGCCATCCTGGGATCAGTAATGATCCTGAAGAGAGTCCTCGGCATAAAACTATGAAAACAGAAAACTTCAGAGCTTGGTCCGTGAATCGTGACCCCTTACCGAAATGAAGGTGGATACTTTGAGCCCGCCCTGGGAGGACTCCATTCCACATTCTGGAACCCATATGTCTGCACACACGCACACACGCACACACGCACACACACACACACACACACACACACACACACACACACACACACACACACACACACACACACACACACATTGAGACCTGGCAGGTCTCTGTTTCACCTTCTGAAATACACCCACATGTGGAGATAGCAACAGCAATTTGCACGTACACGTATAACACACATACACACACACATACACACACACACACACACACACACATACCAAGTGCCATTATGGTAATGCAGTTTATGTACATACACACACATGTGCAAATGTACACATGCATAAAGTACATAAAAATGACAAACACAAAGATTTACCTTTAAACACTTCTTTGAAAGAGAAATTCAAGTGAGAAATTAACAAAATTCAATTGAAAAATATATCAAGGCACAGAACACAAAATGTCGGTCTATTCTCTCTGTCTTCACAGCCAGATCATGGCAAACACGTGATCAGATGGACCTTATTGTTTTTATATATGTATCGATGTTGAAGTGAGGGGTGGATTATGTTCAAAGGAGATCACACTAAAGTTGAAACAAAATGATGTCCTCTAAAACTAAAATTGCACATTTTCAGTGGATGAGACACCTCCTGAGGCATCAACTGCACAGCACTGCAGGGCCCAACACAGGCGGAAACGTACGTCTAATCGATGTAACATTGAAAGCACGGGTACTTTTACCAAAATGAACAACCAAGCAGCTTGGAGAGCACTCACCAAGTGGCTTAAGCACTCAAGCAAGCACTCCAAGGAAATGGTTGATAAGAAACGGCTCATTTGGCACGCGAATAGCACCACATTAAACATACACCTCCTGCAAATGCCTGAAATGTCAAACATGTCCGAATTGGACAAATTAACACTTTTCAAGGAGTCGGAACTGCTTGTAAGTTCGATTCTAGAGCTTAAATTTTGTAATTCTGCTTAGTTTAAGAGATTATCATGGTGATCGCATTTGCAGAAATGAAATAAAGCAACAAACGCTTATGTATCCAGGCAATTATAAGCTTTGCAATGTACCGAACGATTCGTAGCTATGATGAACAGGCTTTTTTTTTTTGGGGGGGGGGGGTATACACCGTCGAGGCTCATGTCAGAGCTAACCCACAGAACATGCACAAAGGGAGCAGGAGACAAGAGGGGTGTGTGGGGGGGGGGGGAGAGGGAAGGAAAAAATAAGTGTGGAACAGAGACAAGAGGATATCTGTGGAAGGAAGAGGGATGGGGTGGGGTACACAGGGTAAACAAGATGGACACTACAGGGACTTTCAGGAAGGAAGCAGGGAATTTGAAGGAGGTGGATTAGCAGGGGTAGAAAAGATCATTGTTTTGGATGGGGAAGACAAGAGATGGTGGTGAATAGCTGTTCGAAGACCTGGAGGAAGAGTGGGATTGAAGAGAGAGTGTGGGAGTTTGTTTCAAAGTGGGGAAAAAGAGGATGAAAGAGTGAAGGTGAGCAGTGATTTCTGATTTTGGTAGTTTTACCAGAAGGGGTTGCTGGCAGACCTTGAGGCCCTGCAGAAATATTGGGTGAGGGGGAAGGGGGATATATCTCAACAGAGCGGGGGGGGGGGGGCGATGCCTGAGAGAGATGGTAGAAGACAGAAAGACCACTGACCTGCCTGAGTGAGAGAGTGAGAGACCCAAAGACTCAGTGCCTTGTGTTTACCAATGATCCTAAATGCCTTGGTTTCCACAGCGTGAAGCCAGAAAGGTGAGAGGCGGAGCATCATCCCAGAGGGAGAGCATACTCCATCAGCCGGAGAGGAGATGCATTCGATAATATGAGTGAGGAAAGTGAAAAAAAAAACTTTATCATTAAGAAAAAATTCTTTCCTGTTCCAAGTCAAGGCAAGGTTGAGTAAGCCAAAAAACATGGCGGCTTCAACCCCAGTGAGGTTCCCTACGATACACCTTAAGACCCCGTAGAGAGTGGTGACCGAGGATGCGCCTGTGAAAAGATTTCATTAAATAAGGCCATTAATTATTTTCAAAATGGTTGTTTAATTAACATAACACCTAATTTTCACTCTTGTCTTCCTTGGAGTTTTCGTGGTATGCATGCAAAGTTTCAGGCTACTAGGTTTCATGGTTTTTGGCGTTATGGAGGAGACACACTGACACACACACACACACACACACACACTGACATTATTTCTTATAGATAACCCCTTCTATAACCCACTTCCCTCCCCCGTTCTTCCTCAATCTACACCCACAATGGGCACATTTTTTGCCATCGTTGGGCCAAAGCACCCACCAGGTGAGCCACAAAGAGATAGTGTTTCTCAAAGGCTGGGGCAAGGATTTATTTCCACTTTGCTCCTGTTAATAGTTTGAGGAGGCTCTGCGTGGGGGAAGAGAGGGTGGAGAGTTAAGTTAAGAAAGAAAAATTCAGGGAAAGGCAGAGTTGGAGAAGCCTAAAATCTAAGATCGAGAGTTGGTGTTGTGAAAAATGCCAAGCAGTTGAGAATCTGCTGAGAATTTACTGAGAAGAGTGGGAGAACCAGAAAGTATAAGACATCGAGGAAGTTTGTTTGCTTATTGAATTTTTTTTAATTTATTTTGCATGCAGTGTGTGGCTGCTAGTTGCATCATTGCTGGGAGCACAGTGGTGCCACTGATCCAGGACCCCTTTAGCTTCGAGCTGGAATTTAGGGTGCCGGTGATACCTCTCCTACTTTACATGAAGGACACCATGTGATAGTTGAGATCCATCAACTAATGCTGGCAGATGGGACACACAGTTTAATGTCCACCTGAGGGACGGCACATGCATTGATGAGTCACCCTGCCTGTGAAACACTGGGATGACAGTTTATAGCTGCGTCGGGATTCCTACACAGGCTAGACAGCTTCGAGGTGAGTGTGTAGACATTTAGGCCATCCTGTCAACCCTGTCATTGGTGAAGAGAGGATGTTGCCAGCATGCCTTCCTGAACACTTGCCTATCAGCCGGCTGGCATGACTGGCTGCCTACGAGCCTGTAAGTGCTGCCCGCTTGACCCATGATGCTCGTGGAGTGAGGTGTGTGGACTTCCCACACACTCATGCCAGTTAAAGCACCAGGGCTGAATGTTGATAGGCTTCATTCCCTCACCTTCGATCCTCTTCTCCCAACAATTGTCTGTGCCCTTAAATCACTTATAAATATATTATTTTGTTCTCCCCATAATCCCTTACATTCCCACATCTGTCATTGTGTGAGGCTTGCAGTGCTTGATAGGATAAAGCTCTTTTTCTTTTGCATTCTTAGGTTTATTATCTGTCACTGTCTCGTGTCAGGGCTCTGTCACATTTGTGCACAAGGAGAGTAGGGATTGCCTATTATTAGCATTAAAATGTGTTTTTCTAGAATTGGTGGAGATATTCTGATTTCCACCATTGCAGTAGTTTAAAACAGACAAATAGTAGCGGGCGAAAGTCCTGGGTGGCAGTTCTAGCCTCAACCCTGTCACCAAGTTGATGAAAAGCGAATCCACCGACCTGGTTTTACCCTTCTTGGTGCTCATCAGGGCAATACATCGCTGTTCCATCCATTTGGTGACTTTTGAAAATAACCTAAGAAGGGTGAAACTCGGTCGGTAACTTCGCTTTTCATCTGCTTGGTGACAGCTTTTGACTTTGCCTCACATTAACTGATGGATGCCCTTCGGGGTTGGTGGGCATGACACCGTCGTGATGATGTCATCACGATATTGGCCAAAGTCAGGAGAATGTCATAATTCCATTAATACCTTCCCCAACTGATTAATAACATCATTGGTGCTTCCAGGTTGTGATTTTTGTGAACATAACACAATATGTCCATGTGGCAGATGGCACTTGTTGGAGCCAAATTCAATCTGGCCTCACCACTCACAGTCAGTGGGGCATCAAGTGCCAGTGTGTGTATGTATATATATATATATATATATATATATATATATATATATATATATATATATATATATATATATATATAATTATATATAATCTTGCTTCATGTAAGCTCTGCCTCTCTCCTCACCAAGATGAATGGAGCAAAATTTGGTGAAATTCACATTCCCAGTTCAAGCTCTGCCCCTGTCTTCAGCAAGATGGTTTGGAGGATCACTCGTGTTTTTGTAATGGGCGACTGTATTTGTGGCTGTTAAGTATATGGTATTGCCTGTGTTAACCAGGCTCAATGGCATAATGGTGAGCGTTTTTTCTCGTCCTGGTGTTTCGCAGACACGGCGAAGCGTAAATGTGGGTCCCGTCCCTTGGATGGACGTTAAGATGGCCGTACCGTCTGTCGGCATTAGTTTGTGAATGATAAAGATCCCCCGGTGTCCTTCGTGAAGAGTAGGCAAGCTATCACCTACACCCTGAAGAAATTTCAAATTCCTGCCCAGACTGTGCTGGAAAGGCAATGGTAAACCACCTGGGATAACCCTTGCCAAGAATCTGCTTCGACAGCACCAACACTCTATGAAGAGTCTTGTACATCATCGTCAACACTGCCTGTGTCATGGTTGTGTTTATTACTTATTTTGTAATCACCCGGCATGCAAAGTGCAAAGCACGGTTAAGCAATTGGTTCACTCTGTCTGTCTACAGATACGTCAGTCTGTGATCGAGGAACGACTTAATTTCAATTGAATTTAATATGTTCAACACTGTGGAGCATGAAGAACATGAAACGGAACACAAACCTGCAGTTTCGCAGTACTTTGGCTCTGAATTTGGTGAAGTGTACGGAATCTTGTCCCGAGTGCACACATGGAGAGAGGAGTAAGGTAATTTATTGTTCCAGGCTATCTACGTGTCTGGCAGTGAAACAAAATTTAAAATCATTCCAAAAAGGAAACTTCCTGTTTTTAAGGACATCATAAAGGACACATACAACGGACACAAATAATTTGAACGATGTAGAACACAAATCGGCTTCTTGGAACTTCCAAAAACCTCCAATTTAGCAGTACTTGGACAAATACTATCCAACTTCATGGCACCTCAACCAATCAAATTTTCCGCTTGCACTCTCAGCATTGGGGAATATTGAGATTCAGACAAAATTGCAGCTCAGAAGTAATATCGATTGTGCTCAGAAATGCAAAGCAAGAGTTTAAAAGACCCTTCCAATGCCCTTTTCCTCAAGACTCTGTGTGGTAAGGTATTGTATGATGCTCTAGTTATATATTTATTTATCAAACAAGGTAATTGAAGTTGAACTTTCTGTACCCACTCATCGGGCTGATGGAAGCAGCTCATGTTTTTTAATATCTACCAAAGTGTGGAAGTCATTCTGATAATACACACAGATGACGATGGGCAGTGTTGCTGCATTGTCCAGAGGGTACAGGCAGTGTGACCACTTCTCATTTTCATAAATGCCAAGGTGAGCCAATGAAAAAAGCCAAGAATTCACAAGGTTTTGGAAAAGCGATGATAATAGAAAACCTATATGCCAAGAAAACCGATAGAAAACCAAGACGCCAAGGTGAACAACGAATAGCCAAGATCTTGTGAAAAAAGCCAAGGAGTGGTCACACTGGGTACAGGGTGTGTGTTGTAACAGGTTGGCATTTACCGCCTGATAGTACAGGAGCCCAAACCCAGTCGTAGCAGACTGAGAGGCTGCTCTATCATTAGGCGAGTAATACCCCGTCTGCTTCAGTGCCATGTCGCGCATGGATGGGTGTCCCTGAAGCAGGTTGGGGTGGGTCACCCACGAAGCCACTGGACTGCTGGTGTTATGGCATCAGGTCATGCAAGTGCTCCGATGTCTGGGGTTGCTGTGGCATATACCATGGTGGTGGCTTTCATACTCAGGTTCCCTCACTTTCCTTGTCTTTGATCAATCTCGTTTTGTGTTTTCCTTTTGCTTTGTTATTATTTTTGTGGAAAAATTCAGTTTTCAGAAAAAACTACCCTTCAGAATCGGTTGATGATGTTCGCTTTCTTTCATTTCATATAATCATCACACAACGTTTGGATATATGTTTGCGATATAGGTCTAAAAATCACCTTGTTGCGTTTTTATTCCCTCCACGAATTACATTTACATTTTACATTCATGCACGACAACATGACGTTTTCTAACTTAAATCATTTCCTTTTATATATTGCAAATATATCTGTCATTGGTGGAGTTGTATTTTATTGTGGAGGTCATCACGATGTCCAACCTTTCTCTCTGCCGATACAGCACTCCAGTTCTGACTGCTTTTTCCAAAGGCACCAAGTGCATTGTGCACTGAACCGCTTCTCAACGTTGTTGCATCGTGAGCCCACCTTCCCTACCGGGACATGAATGGTTTCACATATAGGAACTTGAACCGGCTCAGTAACTGCAGCATGCAGAGCTCGAATCAGACTTGTTTCGGGCAATATTGTGGGTCACAGAACAGCTGTGACTCACTTTGGGCAATCCATGTGAGAGACGATAGCGAAATGGTGCACAAACTGCAATTGTGCACGATTTCCCAGCTGGGTACACAAAGGCTGATTCTATCTTGTACCAAGCTAAGGGATTTGCCGATGACTCTTTTTTGCTCTTTTTTTTCTTTTAAGGAATAATTGTAGGCCTTGTAAGATGCAGCGGAAGTTTAAGAGCAAACAGCCTTGCCAAAATCCCGGTGGAGGCTGCACGCTATTAAGGAACCAGCAATTGGTCTAGAGGAGGTAGAGAATGTGAGGGTGATGATGCGATAAGGCAAGGTATGGGTTTTTGACCGATCTGTGATCCCATTGCGACCATCACTCCACCACCACCGAGACCTTTCCTTTCCACATCGGAAACAATAATGGTCACGACATTGCCCTGGCTTGCCTCGTAATGTCCCTCCTTTGAGGTTTCCTGTGCACTCTTTGCTTGGGGCCACGCGCACCGCTTGGGCTCCCAATGAATATTTTATCCATTGTTGGACACCCTTAGCACCACCACTCCTTCGTCCATCCACCAGCTCAACATCGTGTGTAATCCCATAAGCCCGCTGTGACAAACAAAGTACCCGTGTCCAAGCTAGCAGGAATAATGAGGTGGCATTCATTTTTTTTTTTTGCGGTGATTAATTGCTGTGACATGGCCGCATTATAATTACTCTGAGATAGGAGAACGGCATTCTGTTTGTAATAACCGATACAAAATCAGGTCAAGGTTGAAATTTCTCAGGAGAACGATACAAATTTTTATATATATATGTATATATATATATATCTATCTTTAATCTCGGAGCAGGTAGGATTAACAAAAAATGTTATCATCTATGTACAGACGAATTCCCAATAATTTCCTCAAAAATATAGTTTCTCACCACAAAATGCCATTGTCAGCATTCTTAGTGCAAACTCCATTGGATCTGAATGAAAATGTAAATTGGAAGAAATAAGCAATCCATGAATGCAGTGTGACCAAAATGGATTTGTGCCTTAGCAAAGCTCTTTCCAACTTCCCGGAAGCCAATGTTTTGGATTATCCTGGCCACGAAGATTATTTTTCAGTCTCGTGCCCCAAGCTTCACCAAGATATTAAGCTGGCAAAGTGCTCACTCAGCTAGCAAGTGTGGGTGTGAGATCAAAGTGTCAGTTTTGGACATAATCAGGAATAAGCTTCATCTGTGCTTTCGAGTTCGAAGTCCTTGGCTCGCCGCTTTACTGTACGCAACCTCCATCGCCAATAGATCACGACGTATTGTCCCCTTTCGATCGATCTCGGGCCATTCCATAATCGATGACTGTGCTCACTGTGCATCGAGCAAGGCTCACAACTTGTTAACCCACAAGGTGAGGTGCTTTGGGAGGAATGTCGAAAGCCAGGGCTGTCGCGAGAGATCATCACGATGCTCCATCTTTCCTGGCTAGACCAGTGCGATGCAAGCTGCTTCTGTCTGGACGACAATTGTACAACATCACTTTTGACTGGATCCTTTATATTTAATACTATTATTGCATTACTCTGGTCGGAAATAAAATCACTGAAATATACCGCACTTCACCTTCAACGCATTGGCGTAGATACTTTAAAGGACTGGATGTTGGTAGAGTAAAATGAGCTGGTATTTTATTATTATTTACATGTATTCATTGAACACTGCTCACATTCACATAAATTATGATAAATAATTATTTTGGATGATACTCCGACACAGAATGTTGCCACTCCGACACAGAATGTTAGGTTAGGTGACAAGAACAAGCTGATAAGATTTTGGTTGAGGTATGGATCTAGATCCGGTATATCAGTGGGATACAAAACATAATCTATTCAGCCTGGCGGACATATGTGCTCTACCGAGTGTCGTTCTAGTTATTTACCTGTATTCATTGAACACTGCTCACGTTCACAAAATTTATCATAAATAATTATTTTTGGATGATATCTGACTGTGGATGTCATGAGCTCCATCGGACGTCAATGGAAACCATCGTTGCGGTATTAGTGAGTGTGATGTAATCGGCATGAAATTTACAAAATGAAACACTAAATTAATAATGGCAGACTACCTTAAATCGCCACTGTCACCTTCAATCTCTGCTCGACCACATTTAATTCTACTAGTTAGTAATTTTCAGCTTTGGTGCTCTTTCTTCATACATTATCAGTCTCAAGAGCAACCCTTCTATTTCATTAGCTATAGTCTGCTTCTGTCATCATTATGTAAAAATTACCTTATTAATATACTCAGCCCAAAATCTACTGTATTGTTGTTTTTAATTAAAAAAAATTGTTACACTAGCAGACATGGGATTTTTTTTGATTTTTTTTTTTTGTACAGTGTTGAGACTCATGGAGGAGCTAAACACAGAATGTACAGAACATAACAGAATGAAACTAGAAGGATCTGAAAGTGAAAAGCCTGTCCGCTTTGTATTCAGACTTCTTCCGTATGCTAAACATTAGAAAATAACTAAAATGATAATTGAAGATTTATGTGATGCTGAATTTGACCTTTTAACAAAATTATTAATTTGTCTTCTCTATTTTTATAATAAAGCTTTGTTGAAAATTTGATGACAAAAGCTCAAATGATAAAAAAAAGTTACAGCTCAGACACACACACACACACACACACACACACACACACACACACACACACGTTATTGAAAAACCTCGTCTTCCACTGAGCTGGGGATAGGCTAATAACATGAGAAAGAGGGGTGGGGTGGGTGGAGCAAAAACAGTGGGGTAGTGGGACAAAGTAGAGGGAGATTTGAAAGAAGAAAGGCCATGGAGAAGCATTAGAGCAAGGGAAGGGGGAGGAGGACACAGGGGGAAACAAGCTCAATGCAGGCTCAACCCTCAATCACAGCAGAAGTAAAGGGAAAACTGGATGAAGCAGAAATGGAACGAAATAAATATGGAGGAGGGTGAGGAAGCGGGGAGAAATTGATAACCTTATTAAAAAATTTGTTTGGTTTTTTTACACGAATAAGCACTGACAACAAAAATCAGTACCTACATATACCATGAAAATGGTATAAAAGTGGTTGGGGAAGAATTGGACTGCAGTGTCATTATCGGCGTACACCTTGGGGTTTTCTTCTCTTTAGTGTACGTATGTTGTTCGTGGTGCCGAACCCAGCTCGTTCTCTTATGACTGCAACCCAAAGTTTGCACTTCACGAGTATGAACGATCATACCTGCGGGCTACCAATCAAATGGATCTTTTTCA
Organism: Eptatretus atami; assembly: GCA_035128595.1. Lineage (NCBI taxonomy): Eukaryota > Metazoa > Chordata > Myxini > Myxiniformes > Myxinidae > Eptatretus > Eptatretus atami. The sequence goes on from CM068961.1 coordinate 89,817,177, forward strand.
GTTGGGGTCTGAGACTTCTGAGTGATGTTCCAGTGACCACATCAACAGGGTAACGTTTTTGAAACATGTATTTCAAATATACAGATACAAAGTCAAATGAGGAAGTTCATCATTACATACAATGTCCAACTCTGATTCCCACTTTGAGTTGTTTCCGCCCAGTATCCCTGTCCTGCCGGCTCAGCTTACGCGTGTTCTCCTTGTTCTCTGGTGCTGTCGGACCTTCAAGTCCTGTCGCGTTGTTCTCGCTTGTATGCTGGCCCATTCAGGATAATTAAAGAGCTCAAAGGAATTCCTTCTCAATACACAATCTTCATGAGTTTTAATCAACCTGATTATAATCAGCTCCATGCGTTAACAACCGCTCTGGACCTTAACACCTCGTTTATTCATTAGAGTTAAATAGAGCATGAAGACGATCGGACACACGGCTTGTCACATGTCACCCGTCTCTCAACACCTCCCTCTCTTGGATTTATATAGGAACACAGAATGATCCCACCCCTTCCAGCACATGCGATTATTGTCCATACTGGAACCTTCATCTCAGAACGTTCCAGCATCTTCACAAATCTCACTAGGCAGTTTACAGTACAATACTGCCATCAGTACAAGTTTACAGTACAATACTGCCATCAGTACAAGTTTACAGTACAATAGTTGAGGTCATGGAGAGATTCACTTAAATTGGCAGTGATATTCATGTCTCCGCTGGCTGTTCTTCCCCACACTTTTCAGCACTTGTATGGACTGGATTATGGGGAGGATGTCGGAGAGATCAAGTTGTGGTGCATCGTTTGGGAATGTGAAGATCTCTGACCTTGATTTCGCAGATGATGCAGTCATCTTTGCAGAGACTATAGATATCCTTTTGGGGGCCCTCAAGGTGCTGAATGAGGAGCCACTGGGATTACGGGTTTCTTGGGTCAAAACTAAGATCCAGGCTTTCAATGACATCTTGGATGCTGCTGTCCTGTCTGTGCCTAGTTGTGGTGAGGATGTTGAGGTCGTGGAGAGATTCACTTACCTTGGCAGCAATATTCATGTCTCTGATGGCTGTGAGTCAGAGGTCAATCGACGTCTGGGTCGGGCCTGGGGAGTCATGGATTCACTGGATCATGGGGTGTGACGCTGCCGGTACCTGTGCGTGAGGACAAAAGTCCAAGTCTTCAGGTCCTTGGTGCTTTCAGTCTTGCTATATGGATGTGAGACTTGGACGCTGACCAGGGATCTGAGATGGAGACAATTCTTTTGGTACCAGGTCACTTCGGAGAATCCTTGGCTATCGCTGTTCGGACTTTGTGTCCAAAGATCAGTTGCTGAGAGAGACTCAAATGAGATTTGTTACCTGCATAGTCCGTGAGCATCAGCTGCGGCTGTGTGGACACATGACAGATTTTCCTGATGCTGATCCTGGTCTCCATATTCTCTCAGCGAAGGAGCCTCGTGAGTGGAGGAAGCCAATGGGCCAACCACGTGCCTCGTGGTTGCAGCAGATTGATCAACATTTCAAGGAGATGGGGATGGGCCAGGTATCTTCCTGTGGCATGGCCAGATGGAGGCCCTTGGAGTACCAGTGGGAAGTGGACGCAGCAGCGTGCTGCTCCGGCGCATGCTCCCATGCCTGACCTGACCTGGTTGCCATCCACAGTCAAAATTATCTCATTACATCAAGCAGTTTATAATAAAATTCACCGATCCATCCTACAACAACTTATAACATGTAACTGTCAATTTTATTCATTCGTTTATAGACATTTACTTATGCTTATCCACAAATACCACAACATCTAGCTTTTAACTGAGTCTTCCGCCAGATGAGGAGAATGCCTGCCATGGCTTCAGTGACACTGTGTACCCACCCTCTTCCCCATGGATATAGTTTTATGCGTGCCTTTGGCTAAATACTAGCTCATCCACATTTTGATTGTTGCCATTGGCTAATACTAGCTCATCCACTTCACATCAAATGTTCCGCTACCCCTGTCAGTTACCTGAGTTTCCTCAAACCAGTCCAATCCGGATGGGTGTTTTTTTAGAAGACACCATCTCCTTACTGGATGGCCATTGGCACTTGAAGGGAGCTCATCCGCCCTTTGTCAGGTGTTGTTTTTAGTCATGTCACCCTCCCCACTAGCAAAGCCAGTGAGTGGTAACTGTTTATTCACCGACAACCCGACCATGGGGCAGGTAGCACTTGGTTAAACGTTACTAGTAGCAGACCCCAAAGACTGACCTGTCTTAAGAGCCCAGAAACCTGGAAACCGAGAAAGTGGTAGACTTTGAGAGTGTTGATGAGGGGAGAAAAGATCATGGCTATGGATGGGGGATGACATGAGATTGTGGTGAACAGCTGCTTTGAAGCCATGGCAGAAAGAGTGAAATTGAAGAGACTGAAGAAGTTGGTTCAACAGGTGGGAGAAAAACAAATGAAAGAGTAAGTGGAGCTGAGCTGTGTGAGTGTGGATTTTGTGAGTTTCACCAGAAGTGGGTGACTGATAGACCATATTCCCCCCTCCAGAAACGTGGGGGAGGAGAGGGGGGCACAGCACAGAAAAGACAGAGTGCAAGACCAGAAAGGAGTCAGTTGAAGCCAGAGAGGTCACCAACCTGTCTGTGATGTGAAAGTAATTGGCCCAGAAAATTAGCCTATTTTAATCAGTTTTCATTTATTTTAACTCCAGCATATGGTAGGAACTTTTTGGTTTTGTTCTCTGTTATCTGGTGTTAACATCTTTGCAGGCAAATGCAGCAATCGGCTGTGATCGCATGTTGCCTGGTCATTGTGTCTGATTCATCAACCTTGAAGGTCCAGCACAATTTTTTGCTTTCTTGTGATGGAAGAGCGAATGCCACTCCATTTCATCACCAGCATGTCTCGCGGATGAAATATCTGGGCTATTGGCTGGCCAGGAAATAACTTTGATAACTGCAGCATTAAGTGACAACCCAGCTTTTGATGTATCGATGCACGGTTGTGCTTGAAGATGAACCCTGGGGATGGCAAGGGTTACATTGAATGTGTCGATGGTGCTCCGCAGGTAGGATACCAGGAGATGATCACCGAACCCGATTCCAATTGTGAGATACCTGCCCACCCCAAATGCAATTTCGGAGATGCAGAACTCACAGATTTTTTTCTTTCAGACAAATTCTTTGGAATCTGAAGCTGACAATCCAAAGGCATTGATGATACCACTGTGCTTTTCCATCTCATACATTCTTTATTTATACCAATATAATGAGTGTTCTTGACAGGTTTTAATTATTTCTTTATTTTGGAAATATGAAGCATCCACATTTAGTTTATTCATTGTTACTGATACAGTCACAGCTTTTCCTGTTGTTTATGATTCCAGAATTTGGTAGTCTTCCTGGATTCTCTCAACAATTAGATGGTCATCCCAAAGATCTGATCTCAGATATGGTTCCCATCACAATTTTCTTCCACTAATGTGGTCATATGGTAGTGGTGTATTTTATGATCAGTGACTCATGAAAATTCTCTCCACTATTATTCTGTTTCTTGCTAACCATTCCACATCCTCCATTGAATTGTGACAGTGTTCAGATATTGTGGAAAAGCCCTTGCTGTGTCGTCATTGTATATTTTGTTTTCAATGAAAAAGGAATACTCCCAAATTTTTAGAGTCAAATCAGATCACCATTCTCAAATGCCTGCTTCATCTGGCATACACCTGCTTAAACAATCAGGCCAACACTTGTTCGTCAGGTATGATGCATGCCATGGTAAAGTAAGACTGAGGCAGCCATGTATGAATGTATTATTACCCTGCGCACGCAAAGCGAAAAGAGGGATTAAGCAATTGGTTCATGTCCGTCCGTCCATCCGTCCATTTGTCTTATCAGTTTATGATCATCAGTGTATGATAGAGGAACTACTTGTTTAAATTGAATGTTATATTTTGAACATGAAATGAAACATGAATAGAAAGACGAAGCTTGCCAATTTGGAGAACTTTGGCTTTGAAATATTTATACTCTGTCTGCCTGCCTGGCAGTGAAACCAAATTGAAAATCATTCCTAACAGGAAACTTACCATTTTTAAGGATGTCATAAAGGACACAAACAACAGGCACAAATAACTAATGTAATGTGTTCGACAAGGTGCTGTCATAGACGCTGGGTAAAACGGCAGTAAAACTTTAAACCGTAATTGAAATTGGATTATATACTTGAACACTGTAGAACACAAATAGCCTTCATAATACTTCCAACAACCATGTTATATATCGATACATAGCATGTGAGATAGTACAGTATCAAGACTTCCAAGAATCTCCTAAACTGCAACTCAACGTCTTCTTCTTACAGTGTATAAGGTGATGTATAAGACTTAAAGTAGTGCTCAAGTTTCGGATTTTAAAAATGATCTTTAACATGTTGACTGCCAACTCTTATAGTATACACCACTCCCATTTGCAAGCCAGGTATGCTTGTGCATGATTGGAATGATCCGAGGTTCATGATTGGAATGATCCAAGGTTCATGATTGGAATGATTCCAGGTTCATGATTGAAATGATCCCAGGTTAATTATTTGGAATGATCCAAGGTTCATGATTTGGAATGATCCAAGATTCATGATTGGAACAATCCCAGTTCATGATTGGAATGATCCCATGTTCATGATTGGAATGATCCCAGGTTCATGATTGGAATGATCCCAGGTTCATGATTGGAACGATCCCAGGTTCATGATTGGAGCGATCCCAGGTTCATGATTGGAACGATCCCAGGTTTATGATTGGAATGATCCCAGGTTCATGATTGGAATGATCCCAGGTTCATGATTGGAATTATCCCAGGTTAATGATTGGAATTATCCCAGGTTAATGATTGGAATTATCCCAGGTTAATGATTGGAATTATCCCAGGTTAATGATGAGAAACCACGTTGGTTTCCCAGGTTCATGATTGGAATTATCCCATGTTCATGATTATAATCATCCCATGTTTATGATTGCAATGATCCCATGTTTATGATTGGAAGGATCCCATGTTTATGATTGGAATGGTCCCATGTTCATGATTAGAATCATCCCATGTTTATGATTGCAATGATCCCAGGTTCATGATTGGAATGATCCCATGTTCATGATTAGAATCATCCCATGTTTATGATTGCAATGATCCCATGTTCATGATTAGAATCATCCCATGTTTACGATTGCAATGATCCCATGTTTATGATTGGAATGATCCCATGTTCATGAATAGAATCATCCCAGGTTCATGATGAGAATGATTCCAGGTTCATGATGAGAATGATCCCAGGTTCATGATGAGAATGATCCCACATTTATGATTGGAATGATCCATGTTTATGATTGGAATGATCCCAGGTTCATTTTGAAAACACTCTGTTAATTCATTCATTATTGGGTCGCCGAAATAGGTGACCCTTATTGTCAGTAATTCTGTCTGTTTGTTTGGATGTTTGTTCGTTTGTCATCAGCATAATTGGTAGTAAACGTGGGCGGATTTTGACCAACTCGGGTGGTAGGTACATCTTATGACTTAGTGCTTTGGAAATTGTGATGGTTGCTAGGGATGCTTTGGTTCCCTAGCAACAACCGAAAAACCTTCAAAATCGGTACTGTTACGCGAAATCAATTCCGAAAGCCATTATCCCAAGTAGGGTATGAAATTTGGCACGAATGATCTACAGGTGATGCTCTATCAAATATATTCCGGTTTTTGTGATATATGGAATACTTTACCCGCAGAGCCCCCTACAATTAGGGTATGCGCAAAAATTGGCGAAAATTGAAGGCCCCCTAGTGACCAGGTGAGTGCATCGATACATATGAAACTGTGCAGGTTCATGGTACTCAATGAGTCTACTACAACTTTGCCTCAGGACATATTGACCGATTTCTCTTAGGTCAGGGGTCAAAGGTCAATTAGTGCAAAAATCGATAATATGCGAGAGCTGGAGGTGCCTTCGCGCCAAATGTTACTCCTCCTAGGGTTATGGTCGGATGGTCATGAAAATTCACACTAATCGTCTGGAATACATTGTGCACAAACCATCGAGCCGGATTTTCGATTTAGATCTTTGTTCACCCACAGCACCCCTCGAACTTTGGGGATTTCCGATTTCAAACCGCATTTTCGGTACTTTTCATTCAAATGGATACCGAGTAGTTATCATTAGATGGAACTGGATGACTTTTATATGCATAATCTTAAGGTGATTCCCTATCCGCTATATGACATCCATTTTGCTCTATATCTTATAGTTTCCTTGCTCGGCGACCCATCTCCGCCTACCGGCTTGTCTTAAAATTTCCTTGTATTTCTCCTAATGTATTTGTAGTATGTGCAATATATTGTTGGTCCAAGCTCCTCATTGAGCCTATGATACTGCTGATTGCAAAAAAAAAACTACAAAAGTCAAATGATTTAATTGTGGATCGTTTAGGAAGGTTAGAAGAAACAGCCAGCAACTCTTAAGGTTTCTTTTATTATAGATTTTAACTGTACATTATTAATTATTAAAATGAGAAAGTTTGTGGAGTGATAGGAACCTCTGCATTGAAGAAAATTGTATGAGATCGATGACACTAATGATTGCAATGATCGCAGTAACTAAGCTTTAATTGATTCTGACAACACGATCTACCACCTTGAAACTGGCGCCACCTGGAAACTATCATGCCAAGGACACCTGCAGTGCACAACTTGTTTTCTTCTAATGTATACACCTGCATTGCTCACTGGGTTGAGAACTCACTCACTGCCTTGTTACTTGCAAAGATCTGATCAGTAGAGTGATGCCTAAAATATGCTGGATGGTTTACCTTCCTATTGGAAGTCCAGAAGAGGAATTTGGAACTTCATGGTACTATATCACACAATGATCATTTTCCCCCCAAAAATTGTGTGATCTTTAATGTCCACAAGTGGGTGCTACTAGCCGGGACATCTGACAGCATCTCCACTGAGATTCAGCCTGCAAAGCACGAAGATGACAGCTTGTAATTCAGTTCAATTAGAACAGGAACTAATGAAGGCTCATAGGTAAGTATGTTTTCGTACTGGTGTGCTATCATGTCAGTCTATTTGTAGGTCATGTTTGCAGTTCCTTTGTTGCATTTGTTGTGTATAGGGTTATACTTTACTTATGAGAAATGGTTATGGTACAACTGGTTATTTTGGTTGAAATCTTTTAACTGGTATAGGAATATCATGTTGTGGTTTCTCTTTGTGGCATTTTTACTCATTCCTAAGTTACCCCCAGGCAATAAGTAGTGTAACATCCTTATAATTAACATTTAGGATAGTGCTTTTCCTGCTGTGCCAATTGTTTTCATAGTATGACAGTCACACCATTTGTAGCTTTTGAAGATTGCAGGATTCTCTCCAGTAATCCAGGTAGAAGGGAAGGTGTTGGGAATGGATACCTGTGTAGCAGTCGGCAATAATTTTTAGAGACTCGCTTTTGACTACCAAGTCAAGTTACTTGCTGTTGTATGCGTTGGCACTTCATGGGAAAAGACCAAAGTCACATGCCACTTGTCTGTTTCACTTTGAGTTTAACAATATTGCCTTTTCCACAATCTAAAAGATCTACAAGAAATAATTTAAGATTATTCTAGTAAATATAGATTGGCATCACCTGAAGGACATTGAGGACTGGGAGGATGGCTTACAGGTTTGTGCACTTGCCTTTGAACTATCTCACCTGGATATAAATATAAATCTCGACCTAGCTATAAATTGCCACCCTGGTGTTTCACATGCAAGGCATCAATGTCTGTGCCATATATCGGATGGACATGAAGCTGGGGTACCTGTTTGCCAGCACCGGTCGTTGTTGGAGGTTAAAGTTCCGTCGGGTGTCTTTTTTGAATCGTAGACGAGTTATCGATGGCACCCTGAACAAATTACAAATTCTTGCCACCTACAATCAAATGTCAGGCTTGACAAAAGTGTTCATAAAATATATGTTTAGGCCAAATATATTCCCTGGCCGACCCCAGAAGTCGGTGGGAGTAATTGTGATCATTTGAAGAAGTAGTAGACCACTTGTAGACTACTTCTGACAAGTTTGGCAAGCAACCCTACTTCCCTGAAGGCCATACTCCCTAAGTTGGGTTTTTACCAACAAACAAATTCCAAAATGCTAGTTTTCTTGAGTAACTGAGTTTCCAGAAGCTGAGAAATATAATCCTTAACACTGCTCCTTTCAGCAAGATTTAAACTGGCAACTTTTGGGATTCCAATCCAGAATTGTCACCACTAAGCACTCTCGCATCATCGGAAAAGATAACACCAAATGTTTGTGATCAAGGATTACCTGGTATTGACTGTGGAAAATAATGTTGATGATGTATTGTCATAAGCTAAATAATTGCTGAAGTCATCAACATGTTTTCTCTTTTGTGGCAAAGTATTCAAGTATTAAAGGTGTTTAAAGTACGTTTGATATTTAAAAAAAACTGTTTACCATTACCACTGTTGTTGTTATTATAATTATTTATCTTTTTATTATAAACCTTTGTGCCTCAGTGGTCATTGTCACTATAAAACGAAAGAGCATGCATCTATATAATAATATGCTTGTCCGTCTGTCCGTCCATTCATCTGTATGTAACATTGCTTTCCACTCCTTAATTGGACAACTGCCCTGACTCCGTGCACAATTGTCCCGTGAAAAATGATACAGCTGCCAGGTTGATGTCATGCGAAGCCAAAGACGTCGTTGGAGCTGTCATATTCACAATTGCCATGCCCTCCCTATAAGTTTTCCCTTCAGTGTAAAACGACCAAAGCGACAGTTAAAAGGATTATCAAATATCGAAAGGTTGGAGCTGATAGGTGTTTCAGGCCTTGTGAAGGCTGCAGTAAGTATAGGCCTCATCCTTCAGTCCTTCAGCTTCAGGCCTCTGGTGTCAGCCTATGGGTCAGTGAAATTGGAATCTATCCGAGCTATATTATAACCATGATGTATTATATATGCACATTGGCATTGGTGTTTTGTTTCAAACCCACGTTATTTTATTTTTATTTTCAGGAGTGATCAAGGCAGCGGTCCTTTTCCGACTATTTTGTCTTAAATGACTTGACCATGGACCATAAAATCCAGTTCATTATAAAAGTATTTGTCCGAAGGAGTCCCGGGAATCTCGCAGATTGTGAAAGAAAACATCCGTCATTATTTACTATTAGGTAACTCACCGATTTACGTCATGGATATGTTCCTAAAAACTGTGACGTTATATGAAACAACACAATTCGGATATGATTTTACTATATATATAGTTTTATAATGGGAGAATGTGTTGCCAGGGAAAAGATTTTTGGTCACCTTTACATAACTTAACTTTCACTAAAGTTCATACTTATAGACAAAAATTAAACAAATCAATACAGTACACGATTGAAACAATGTATGTACACAAATAGACAATTTAATGGTTCAGACTGAGAGTGGAGGGATGGATGACAAGGAAGGAGAGGCAGGCACTACCGTGTTTCGGTGGAATGTCTGAGCCATCTATTAAGCGACATGCTGGTACTCCCTCACACCCGGCACCCAAATGGTGGTGCGAGCAGTCACCATGCCTGTGTGCTTTCCATGCGGATGCGAATCGTCCTGAATCAAATCTGTCCTTTCATGGCCGATCAATAACTAAAGCCGTTTGCGATCAGGGAAACCTGATTCACTCGGAGACCGAGTGACTTCATGAGCGTATTTAATAAGTAAATGGGGAGTGGGAACAAAGGCCATGAAAGCATTTATTTCCATAGTTTAGTTTATTCACAAAGATACACACCCTCGATATTAGAAGAATGGAAGTACACGGTACTTAAAAAAATTTGAATGATGCTACACAAGTATCGGACTAGTGTGACTTAAATCGACTATTGTCCAAAATGTGTTTATGACGTTCTATTGAAACGACGCTAATAGACTGGACGTAAATCGGAAACTTCCTTCTGTGTCAAGAAGAAGATAATTGGTTTACGGTCGTTTATTGGCACAATGAGGCTGAATATTGTCACTTGAGAGTTGCAATTCCACGGGATTTCCACATATCTCGTGGGATTGTGAGTTGGACAGGTGACCATGATGGGCCATGATGTGCAGGAGCAATGCTGTTGCTGTTTCGATCGCGGTTTCTGTATTTGGTGGGGGAGGGGTGAAGAGTTGTGGTGGGATGGGTAGGGGGGTTGAGTTGTGGTGGGGCAAGAGGGTTAATGACTTGGGGTTTGTAGGAGGGGGGGTTGGAGTTGAGGATCTAATGTTAGTTATGTGAGAGACAGCAGCAGATGCATCTGAATGACAATGACTTCCAAGGACACAATTTCAAGCACAGTGCATCACAAACGAGGGTATGCATCCAGGAAGGAAATTGCAAATGGTGAATGGCAAAGGACTTCAAAATTGAACTCGAGGTTTATACCACATGAAGCAATTGCGCTTTCCTTAAGGTATTGTCCCACAGAACAAGGTTGAGAGGATCAGGTTGTGGTCGACCGATACTCTTGACAAATGGTAGGCTGACACTCAACCAGACTCAGTGACATAATGGTTCGAGTGACCTCTCTGAGTCTGGAAACTCTGTGGTTCAAACCCTGGCTGAGTCATAGTAAAGGCTTTAAAAATGTTATATGCTGCATCCTTGCTTGATGCTCAGCATTTAAAAGGATATGAGTATGGACAAACAACCATAGGTTGGCAATCATAGCCTTTGATAAGCCTAATGACCTCCTCTTGCATTGAAGTTCCTTGTAAGGGAATTTTAAGGAGGTACCAATGGAGCATCCGTATGACAAGCCGTGCACATGTCTGTGACTGAGAACCAACTGTAGCTATCAGTTGCTACTCTGTTGCAGGTTGCTGTATGTTTGAGCAGTAATTTAGATTTTGGCCAGGGTCCAAGGCACAATGACTTATTTTTGCAAAAGATGCTGGGGGTACTTTTTTGTATACATAGTTGAGGCTCATGGAAGAGATAGTACCAGTACACTGAATCGATAAGGAGGAAACAGGATGAAAGGAACAGTAGAGAGAGGGGGAAACACGAATGGCAGAGTTGAAGACCAAGATGGAGGCAGACTTGGACAAACAATGGGTGTGCGGATGAATGGGGGGCAGGAGAGGATGCACAGAGTGATTAAGATGGATACAGAAGGAAACTCTCATGAGGGAAAACTGGAAATTTTGAAGGAGGAGGGACTAGGATGGGATTGTGGGTGGCGCGAGGGGGGGGGAGATTGATGAGGGAAGAAAAGATCAAGGTTTTGGATTGGGGACAAACTAAGGGTGGAGGAGCTCCATGCGAGCCAATGCCCATCCATATGTAGTGCCCAACTGTGTCTGCGGACGTCCTCTCCAGTTGGGTTACTTTTTTTTAGGAGGTTGGTGGCAGGATTTGCACTCTGGCCACCGTAAAACCCTTTCACCCTGGCGAAACACAAGAACGCAATGAAAATTGAAAACCCATTCTGTGGGAGTACCACCTGTGCAGCTGCCCTCCGCAGAGCAGCTCAACAGATGAGCGGATTGGTGCAAAGCTGTCGGGACTGCCACACTTTGATGAAAGAAGGAAAACCATGGGGTAAACTTCCTGGGTCAGATTGCTGGAGTGTGTGTCGGAGTGGTGCTGAGGTGTCATCCACCAGATGGTGGTGTCCTTAGGTTAACC
>CM068961.1:89841645-89856499 GCA_035128595.1 Eptatretus atami
GGGCTTTACTTTACAGATGCCGTGCCCTGGTCCCCATTGTGTCTTAATCCAGCCCTGCTGCACATGTCCCAAAGTGGATTGGAGTTTTCATAAAATTTCTCAAAATATATTTTTTTTTTGGAGATTTTGGCCTCCCACCCTTGCGTAGCACAGGTACCTTGCTGGTATAGTAATATTTCTAAAAGCAATATAAAAAAAATATAAAAGCACATTGAAGGAGCACACAAACAACACCACCAACGGCAGCAGCAACAAATATTTGTTGTAAAATACTTTTTTTAATGTTGAACCAAATTAGTGCTTTGGCTTCAGGCCGAGTCGTGGTGCACCTGTGTACAAGTTATCATGCTTGACTGCGTGCGTTAGCCCGATCACATAGTTATTGTTCTAATGAATTACCCATTGTGTGCAGGTTTAGCAAACATTGGTGAGAAAGTGAAAACTGTTTGTTCAAACATATTTTTTAATAACGTGTTTTTTTTTTTCAACTTTTGTTGAAGAGGCTTATAATTATTTACCAATCATACCTCAAATGGGTTAACTCACTGCTGCTCATTCTGGAGCAAGCGAGAATAGCACTGTACACTCGTTTCAGTCCTTGATGAGGAGACATAGTGTGAGATGCGAGTTGGGACAAACTACCAAAATAGAAGCATATCTAATTGCAATGGCAAGTGTTGTTAGTTCTTCAACAATAGTTGCAGCCTCAAAGATGTATGGAAGAAGGGCTGTGTTCTTTCTTAATTCCGAGGCTGCAGCAAACAAGGCGATTGAAAAGGGCCTTGTTGTAGGAGGGTACTTTATCCAAGTAGAACCGCAGTCAGGTCTTGGTACATGGATTATATTATCCAATACAATAAGTGCTCGCTTATCACAAGGGTTGTGTTCCCACAAAACTTTGTGATAAGTGAAACTGCATTAAACGAAACATGTTTTCCCATAGAACCCCATGTATTAAAGGGGGGATGCGTTTTTGGCCCGGGAATCTGTCACTGAGCATCTACCTCCCTGTGAGCATGGAGGAGATACAGGGTACATGCACAGTAAAAAATATGTTTATGCATATCCTGGGTGGCTGTTGTCTCAGGTGCATGGTTTTAAAGTTTTTCCTTGTGATGGCATTGCGATAAAGTGAAACACGTTTGCGATAATCAAATATTTGGTCATAAAAAGTAAATTGCAATAAATCCAAACTGTGATATGCAAACTTGCGATAAGCAAGGACTTACCGTAATAGCAGGAGTACCCGGCATTTTTTAGCTTATGTAGAATTTACATTCCAGAAAAGATATTGTCATTGTGCACCGTCTGCCCATCCATCCGTCCCCTTTTTCGACCTTGCTGGCCAAACCGCTGGGCCGATCGGGCTGAAAATTTGCAGCAATGTTCCACTCCCAACTGGTAACAGAAATCGCAAAGCTCATTCAGGTCATATCACTTTCATTAGGTCAAAATGACTGACTTAGTAAATTTCTTCAAAAGTCTTCTTCTCCAGACTCACCAGTCAGAATGCTACCATATTTGGGTTACAACATTAGGATAGGGGCCTAATGTTAAATTGCGGAGGCTGTGCCGATCACATAATCTGAAGTGTTTCAAAATGGCGGTCCTGAAAATTCCTTCCAAAATCTTCTTTTCCTGATCTACCAGTAAGAATGCTATGAAATTTGGGTTACAACATTAGGCCAGGGTAGGGATGTTAAATTGCCGGTCATTCTGATCACGTGACCGGAAGTGTCTCAAAATGGCCGACAGTCAATTTTTGGGAAAATCGCATAAATTCCTTCAAAAATCTTCGCCACACCCACCAGAGAGAATGCTACCATATTTGGGTCACAACATTAGTATAGGACACGGTTCCACTGTTAAATTGCAGAGGCCATGCTGATCGCATGACCAGAAGTGTGTCAAAATGTCTGTCACGCAAAATCCTTCCAAAATCTTCTTCTCAAGACCCACCTGTCAGAATGATAACAAATTTAGATTGCAACATTATAGTAGAGTAGGGATGTGAAATATATTGTGGAAGTCATGTGGATGACTTGACCAGACGTGTGTCAAAATGGGTGACTCAATCAACTTTTGAGATAATCGCATTAATGCCTTTAAAAATCTTCTTCTCCAGATCTAATTATCAGAATGCTACAAAGTTTGTGTTCCAACGTTAGGACAGAGTCATGATGTTAAGTTGCATAGGTCATGCCAATCACATGACCAGAAATGCGTAAAAATGGCGGACTTAGTAAAATCTTTGGAAAACCACGTAAATTCCTTCAAAAATCTTCCTCACCAGACCCACTGGCCAGAATTCTACCAAATTTGGGTTACGATGTTAGGCCAGGGCTCAGATAAGCGAGAGGTTCAGTGGTCCTATTGTTTTTTAAAGGAATTTTCTGCTCCTCGGTGTTATGACCAGCCTAACTAAGGCACAAATGTTACTTTAGAAGTTTATGTGGTGTCTCCAAATACCAGCTTATCTTCTGCTGTGCATGAACATAGTAAAGTCAAGGAGAGAGAAGAGAGCTCTGAAGGGAAAGTCAGAACCAGCAGATGAGGGGACTGTTAATCAAGTTGGTACCTCAGAGGACACAATTAATAAGGACTTGGCAAAGTGATCCCCAATGTTAGGTGCTCCTGATAAGAGAAGAAAAAATTGTTAACCAATTTGAACAAATGGAGGAGGAGGAAGACACTTCCTCAAGTAACTATAGACTTCATAGAACACCTTAACCCACACAGTGTTGAGAAAAAGGACAAGGGAAGGGTCTTTTGAGCTTTTGCTTTGCGTTTCTGAGCACTATCTATATTTCATAAGAGCAGTGATAATGTCTGAATGTCAATATTCCCCAATGCTGAGAGCATGAGTGGCAAGTTAATTTGGTCAAGATTGTGTAAAATGGCGTAATATTTTGTCTAAGTACTGCTAAACTGCAAGTTTTTTGAAGTGCCAAAAAGGTGATTTCTGTTGTACAGTGTTGAAGTATATATTTTAATTGAAATAAGATAAAGGTTTTAAAGGCTGTATAAAAAAAAAATTCCGGAAGTTTGCCACCGTTGATGCACCGTCTTTCACACCACCTTATTTAAGACATTACATTAGTTATTTGGCCTGTTGTTTGTGTCCTTTATGATGTCTCTAAAAACAGTAGGTTTCCTGTTTGTAATAATTTTCAATTTTGTTTGACTGCCAGACAGGAAAGCAGAATGTAGCAATTACCTCACTCATATGTGTACATGCACGCTCGGGACGAGATTTCATAGAATTTCCCAAATTCAGAGCCAAAGTATTGTTAAACTGCAGGTTCGTGTTCCGATTTGTGTTCTACAGTTTTTAAAATATCAAATACAACTGAAATGATGTAGTACCTCAATCAAAGACTGAATTCTGCAGACAGACGGACAGATAGAATGAACCAATTATTGCTTAATCACAATTTGTGCTTTGTGTGCGGGGTAATAAGCCATAAGTGTGGTGCACCGAGAAGCCCGCCAAAGAATGAACAGGGAGATAACTTACCTGCTACCAAACGCAGCATAGTAACGATGAGTGACTGTAGAATCTCCTGACCTGTCAGAGTTAAATGAAACGGATATCTTTCACAAAGGTAGTATTTATTATGATGCGCCCAAAAACAACTGAAATTAAGTTTCAGAATAAATTGATGATTGATACATCTCCGGTGACGTTTTTACAAGAGTGGCCCACCACTGAAGCTTCAAATGACTCTGCACAATCCTCTCCTGTTGAAACGGACATGCAAATGGTACCAATCATACAAATTGCTAAGGCATCACCTGCACTGACCGAGGCCTTAAGTGTTGCCTCTATGTCTACAGTATGTGCAGGAAATGAAGTTGATAAGCACATTTCTCCTGAGCACATCTAATGGATGAACTCCTTGGCCCTGTAAATTTGACGTCATCGATACCTCGAGCCTTGCCTGGGATATTAACATGCGCCAACAACTCGAGCTGACAGACGGCTCCTGCAGATTGATATCCTTCGGAGGGATGGCGCACACATTTATGCCTCGCCCTGCATGCGAAACACCATGGTGACAGTTTATAGCTGGATCGAGATTGTCACCAGGGTGACAGTATAAGCCAAGCTTGTCATCCCAATGTTGACATATACCTCTAATATCTAAGCTTTCCTTCCAGGCATTTAAATATCATGGAAACTTCGATTTGACAATCCTGATTGTACATTTTACTCCTTTCATCTCTTTGCTGGGATTTACCAGTGGGATTTTATCATACATGATGGATTTTTTTTTCTTGAGGATGCAAATTAGGTAAAATGCTACAAATGTAGATAAAACAAGTTGTGTAGCACTTTCAAAGCAGATATGTCATTTCTACGAAGGAATTGCAAGGTAGGAACAGATAGCTTGCCACCTGCAGCAGTTTAGACTGTGACTTAGCCAATTTTTGAGGTCCAGAGGACAGTGAATCTAGACAGACTGTGAAATAAAAGTTTTTTTTTCTTTATGTTAGGTATGCAAGACATTATTAAATGAATGATCTACACTCGAGAGAAAAAGGGTAAAATTTATGATCATTACCTCTACACCTGTTTGGAATTACATTCTATATCTTATTTTGATTGTAGGAAAAGTCAATGCACTGCTTGATCGTACAATCTTGACTATTTTTGAAAGGGCCTAGTCAGATAGCCTATTCAATGCACACTTGCCTCTAGGCTGTTCAGCCAGGGTTTGAATCCCAGCCCAGTTATAAACTGTCATCCTGATGTTTGTCATGCAGGACGATTCATTGATGTGTGTGCAGTCTCTCATATGGATGTTGAACTGGACATCTCTGACAGCATTAGTTGGTGGACCGTAAATATCATGCAGTGTTCTTTGCAAAGTGTATGCCAGGTATTGTGGGTTCCATGAACAAATTACAGATTCCTGCCACTTTCAGTCATGTATTCTGTAATTGAATGACAATCTGCCCAATATTGGTTCAAGCCTTGAAGCTGTGCTTTCCTTATGAAATCTTCAAACTTCTGTCATGAGTATTGGCTTTAATTTTTATCGTTTTTGAAAAAGTAATGAACGTCTGCTGATCATTTTCCCAGAAAATGTCTACTGTTCTTCCTCTGCTCCAATCGGTTCTTCTGACCACGTGCTTATCAGAGTAAACATCTCTCTGGCTGTTGTTAGAGAACCACCTCAGTGCCATCGAGTCTGGCATTTTACTCAGGCCGACTGGCAAGGTCTACAAGCAGCCATCAAACTTCGAGACTGTTCTCCCATCTCTACTTTCTCCAGCATCAACTCATCCTGGGAATTCTTTCAAAGAAATTTGCTCTCCCTCATGCACAAATTTTTCCCCTCTTGTCTTCAGTTGTCCATCCCTTCCTCATGCCCATGGTACACTGAAGCTTGTGGCAAGGCAGTTGTCCTGAAACAACTTGCCTCTGCCTCATGGAAGGCAAATCCAACTGAAGGTAATCTCAGTTCCTGCCACAAAGCTCAGAAAAAGTATGTGTCTCCCTGCAAGAGAGCCAGAAAACAACATCTTTCTAATCTCAAGTCTGAACTCTCAAACTCTCTCTCTCCTTCAAATCCTGGTGCATCTAACTAAGTCTGTTTCTGGTGGATGTTCCCCCTCCATCCCTCCCTTACCTCAAAATGGCCGCATTGCTGACACTGCACGTGAAAAGACTGAATGCCTAAACTCCGTATTTGCTTCTAAATCTTGTGACCCAAACGCATCGCTTTCTGGATCCACCTTACCCAGTCACACCCAGCTATCCTGGACTCTGTGTCCTTTTCTCCTGACAAGGTGGAGAGCTTGGTGTCAAACCTCACTCTGATTTTTCAACCGGTCCAGACGGCATCAGCCCACGTGTCCTAAAAACCTACTCTGCTGCTCTTGCTCACCCTCTCTCTGTTCTATTCACACTCTCATTTGCTCAAGGTCATCTGCCTTTCTTTGGAAATCGACTAACATTACCGCTCTGCATGAAAAGGTGCAAAATCAGATCTCTGCAACTGCAGACCAATCGCCTTCTCCCAATCATCAGCATGGTTATGGAATCCATCATCGCTTCCAACATTAAATCCTTCCTCTTCTCCAATGGCGTGATTTCCGATCATCAATTTTGATTCAGACCAGGTCACTCGACTCTGTACTTGCTGCTCCTGCTTTCCCAACAATGGATGGAAGTCCTCAATGCCAGACATGTGATCAGAGCCATCTCCCAAGACATATTGCGTGCTTTTGATACGGTCTGGCACCCTTCCCTGCTCACCAAACTCTCTTCCTATGGTATCCAAGGACATCTCCACTCTTGGCTCAAAGACTTCCTCTCCTGTCACAGTCAATGTATGGCCCATAAGGGAGTTCTCTCATCCTCTCTTCTTGTCCAGGCTGGAGTTCCTCAAGGCAGTGTTGTAGGCTCAGTACGTTTTCTTGTATTCATCAATGATCTCTCTGACTCTCTGGAAAATCCTCTTTATCTCTTTGCTGATGACCCCACCCCTGCCATGCCATCTGTCATCCCTCAGATCAGCAAGCAGCAGCTCTTCACTCTCTGCAGATCTGGATAAAATCACAAGCTGGAACAACACGTGGAACATGTCTTTCTATCCTGACAAATCTCACAATCTTACTATGTCTCTCTGAAAGGACCATCTGGAACCCCCCCCCACCCCCCACCCCTTGTACTTCTCAACAATCTCTAAAGAAGTCCTTTCATTCAAACTTTGTGGCCTCACTATCTCCCATGATCTTTCTTGGAAAGCCACATCTCCAAGCTGGCCTCCAAAGTCAATCACTGCTTGGGAATCCTCCGTCATGCAAAGTTTCTCCTTGGCACACCTGAGTTCTTGACCACGTACAAAGCTTTCATCCACAGCCTGATGGAGTACTGCACTCCCCTCTGGGCTGGTGCTCCTGCATCTCACCTTTCTCGGCTTCACGCTGTGGAAACAAGGTATTTAAGACCATTGGTATCTCCCATGATGAGGCTGAGTCTTTGGTCTCTCACTGTCTCACCACAGGCAGGTCGGTGGTTTTCTGTCTTCTACTGTCTCTTTCTGGCCTTGCTCCCCCCCCCTGCTGCTCTGTCTGCTATCTGTCCCACCCATATTTCTGCAATGTGCTCAAGGTCCGCCAGCAACCCCCTTCTGGTTATCTACCAAAATCAAGAATCACTGCTCACCTTCACTCTTTCATTCCTCTTTTTTCCCACCTTTGGAACAAACTCCCACACACTCTTCAATCCCACTCTTCCCTCCAGGTCTTCAAAATAGCTGTTCACCACCATCTCTTATCTTCCCCCATCCAAAACCATGATCTTTTCTACCCCCGTTAATCCCCCAAACCACCTCCTTCATATTCCCTGCTCTCCTTCCCGAAAGTCCTTGTGGTGTCCATCTTGGATACCCTGTGTACCCCACCCCATCCCTCTCCCTTCCACAGATTTGCTCATGTGTCTATTCCCCACTGCTTTGTGCTTCCCTCTCCCATGCCACTTGTCTCTTGCTCCCCTTGTTATACATTCTGTGTGTTCGCTCTTATACGAGCTTCGACATTGTATGTTTAAAAAAAAAAGTATTGAAAGCTATTTTGGTTTTCCTGTTTTTCTTTCAGATTGGAGCATACAGCTCGTATTGCTTTGACCCAAGATTATAATACCATGTAGTTGGTCGGTTTTTCCATTGCCTGCTCATGTCTTTGTAATTCATGCAAAGGTTCAGTGATGTCTCCTTGTCACCATGTTGTACATGTGATGGGTACGCATGTTCCTCCATTTGTCTGAGCCACTGTAAAAAAGAAACAGGTATGTTTACGAGTATTTATTGAACCCTGGCTAAACCAGGCTTCACTAATGGCCTTGTTTTTTTCTAAAGCTTTTCAAAGTAGTAACTCATCACAATCTCATGGTGACTTTGGTACATTCCATCCTTTATCTTACCTACTCTTATCATCCTTATTCATTGTTAACCTTATACAAAGCTTACACACTGTGCCAGTCAGCTCTTCAATGAACTTATCCATTTTCTTTGAAATAAAATAGAGAAAGTGTGCAATTCATAACATGGTCTTGGCTTTAGACGCATGAAGGATGATTAGCAAATCTTTTATAATCTATTTCTCCTCCAAATGTATGCCTCGTAAGTTTGATATGCCTTATTTTGCAGTGCAGTATTAAAACCCTCGGTGAAACCCATAAACCACCCCCCCCCCCCTTTCCCCCCCAAAAAACATGAATCTGTTAAGCATTTGAATTCTGGGATTTCAGTTAATTTCACCAATGCCAATGAGCTTTTGTATCCTTATGTGTCCTTGATTCTTTAATTGAATCCATGTTCAGGTACAATATTGCATGCTGCCTCATCAGCAGAAATGCCGGTTTAACGTTGCGTGTTGCAGCTGTTTGGTACAGATACAACCTCCCATTAAAGGTACCTCACACCCAGACCACACGGCTACGGTGTTGAGCATTCATGGGTTAATTTTGCTTTCTTCAGGCAAATCTTTCTGGGATACCGTACTGACCAGTGCCCTAAGAGTGAGCATTACATATCTGGTGTGATGGAAATAAAAATTGGCATGTTAATAGGGTAGCAAACAACACCTCTTTCATGCAACCATGCAATCCTGCTTATCCCTTGCAAATTTGTACGCTGCAAAGACCTTGGGGGTGTGCAGCCCACGCTCTGTGGAGGCACATTGTGGAGAAAATGTCAGCGTGTGAGCTGCGAGGCCTGTTGTTCAGCTGGAGTGGAAGGAATTGTGCCCCTCTCCCACATGGACATGACTGCCTGCACGGCAGGTGTACAAAAACATTCTTTTGTGCTTCCCTCTTGTCCTCAAATGTTTTTCTTCCCCTCAGCCACTGTCTTGGGATCATTGGCTTGCTTACATCATACAAGTGTTAGCTAAGCGTCACGTCTCCTCAGATTACCTGATTAATAATAAACGAATATTAGGTCATCGGATAACAAAAGCGGGTTGACCTGTTTGGTTTTCTCATCTGAGCACATACCTCATGAAGTTGGCATCCCAGGTTCAAATCAGAAATAGTATTGATATATCCATTGTCCTCATACAACACATTCAAAGTTGCATAATAGTTCATGTAACTTTTCTAAAGACAATACCCCCATCACCTGAAGAAACAATTACAGAGTGCAACTCAAGGTTGGTTTGAACCACCTTTAGCTTAAATCTTAGCAACAATACAATGCAATATTAGTTCGACATGATTGTAAAAGACATCTGGTGACATCTGGTGCTATTCCATCAGAGCCGTGAGTGAAATTACTTTGGATACTTTTATAGCTGCAGATAGGTCATGATGTGATGGTCAAATTCATCCTGAAACAAAATCATTCCAGTTGAGCCGTGTAGACTGTGGTAGCAGGTCCAAATGTGCTCCTAAAACCAGTTCTGTATCACATTTTCCTGATGGATTGTAGCAATGTCCTTCTGAAATATAAAATCTATAGCGTAGCATTCATATATTGTTTTGATATCCCAGATGGAGAATGTTACAATCTATAGTCCTTATTACATATCAAATATATAGATTGAAGCATTGTCCTTCTGGAATGGCAAATCTATAGATTGAGGCATTGTCCTATTCGAATATCAAATTTACAGATTGTAGCTTTGTTCTTCTGGAATGTCAAATCTATAGATTGTAGCTTTGTCTTTCTGGAATAGCAAATCTATAGATTGTAGCTTTGGCCTTCTGGAATAGCAAACTATAGATTGTAGCATTGTCTTTCTGGAATATCAAATCTATACATTGTAGCATTATATTTCTGGAATATCAACACAATAGATTGTTGTATTGTCCTTCTGGAGTATCAAAATTATATATTGTTTTGATATCCCAGATGGACAATGCTACAATCTATAATCCTTATTCATATGAAATGTATAGATTGAAGCATTGTCCTTCTGGAATGCCAAATCTATGGATTGAAGCAATTGTCCTTCTGAAGTATCCAATCTATAGATTGTGGCATTGTCCTCCCAAAATATCAAACCTATAAATTGCACCTTTACCCTTCTGGAATATGAAAGCTATACATTGTTCCATTGTCCTTATATTATGAAAGATCATATCTATATCGAGAAACAGGAGCAGCAGTAAAACTGGTTGGCCGTAATTCTCAGCTCAGAGACTCCTCTAAAATGTGACCTAGAGGATTTCACACTCGGCCTGGATTCCAGAGACCTGATATGTTGTCATAGTTTCAAGATTCATGAGTTGTTGTTTTTTTCATGTCATACACATGTTTTATCCTCCAATCAAAATGGTGTGAAATGTGATTCTTTGGAGAAGACACATTCATTCCAATGGTTCAAGAGTCATGTCTCATTATCCATAACACCACCATAGGTTGAATATTGAATTATTGTCTGAAAATAGCAACCATTGTCCAGTATGCTGTTCACTTAGACCTATGATCTTATTTCATTCACTTAGACCGTGATTCATTCAACGGCTGCATGTTTGTGTCTTTCTAATGTTTCCAGTTCAAGCAAACCTAAGACAATGTCTTGAACATCTTTGCCACTTTATTGAATGGCAGCTGAATTACTCCCATCGTCACACATGTTGTGAAGTCTTTTAGATCCTTCGGCTTTCCCATTGTGTGACGTGAAACTTTTTATAATTCCGAAACAGTGAATGGGTGTACCACATGATCCATTGTAATTGTCGAAGCACCAAATATAAGTAGTATATATGGAATTGGTGCTTGTGGTGGTGGAGGCCCATCCATACTCTCCACAAAGCGTCGGGGCATTCACGACTTCTCATGACCGATTCCGTGGCTAAGAACCAATACCCGGACAGGTCGCCTCTCCATCGCACGGTACGGAGGTATCCACTGAGCAGCCATTATAACAGAACCAACATCATTGAGGGTAATGCAATCAGGGTGTACCAACTCAAACTCCAACATGCTCGTCAAAGGACAATTAAACTATTTATTTATTTATTTTCGTCCAGTAAATGTGTACTTGCAAAGGAAGGTGACACCACACAGGTTCACTGTATGTGTTATTTTATTTATGTTAATGTTAATTAAAGGTGTAAGATTCATAATACGAGTGCACAGGAGGTGCAGTGCATGCTGCGTCAGTCTTGCATCGCCATCGGGTTGTGGGTCGTTACATGGCCTTCGGCGAACCATCATCTCGGAGTGTTGCGATTGGAATAATGAGTGCACAGCATATTATCTGCCATTGCGCTAAAGGAAATGTGAAATGCTCGAACACATTGTATATTATCACTTCGCAGCATAGCATCCCAGCCTTATGATAGACAATTTCTATTTCACATGTTGAAAGTCTTGCATTGCTCGTTTGTGTGCCCATTTCACTCGGTCTTTGTTTCTATAAATAAATTTTCTGTATTTTTCTCCCCCTGTTATTTTCAGTACCCTTAATATGGCAGTGGCACCTATTGGCATGGTTTGCTTTGCCTTGCATCTACCAATTGACTGTTCTGTTTTGCACCTCACCACTCACCATGCATTGTGATGTGAATGTGTGCAGACGCACATGACCACTGAACAACAGTCCATTTTGGGTGGTGCAATTACTTTGCAATTGCACAGTCGTCTGTAGAGATATCTTCTTGGGTTGATGATACATTTCAGTTCCAGGAGAATCCACTTTGAAGCATTTTGTAAAACTGTACAATTAGTTATCGAAGGTTCGTACAAGGGAGCTTCTTCGAGTAAATATACTTCATGCAGCAAGAGGACATTAGGAGACATCGGTGTACTCTTATATTGAATACATGGAGCATAAGTACAAAATATACAAAAATAATGTACATGAGATTTGGGCCTGGGATCCCTGCAACTTGAAGCAAATGCTCAGACGGGAATGCTGAACTAGATTTTTAGTATGAGCTGTGGACACATTTTCTTGCCTAAGCATATTGCACCTGCCTGAAGTGTTCTCATGAAAACATGGGCTGAGCCAGAATGGTGCTCTGCTCCTCAGTTCCAAATGGTTGCTAAGAAACCACACAAAGCCATGCAGCCCCCATGCTGGGCGAGCCTCGAGCCAAGGAATTGTCTGGGATTCTTCCTCCACCTGCTGTTGGTCGTTCGTCACGTTATCGCTTTACATGGGAAGCCTCATTGCTTTGGAGTTTGGAAATATTTCGACTCCGGGAGAGGTGTATTCCACTTTAATGTACAACTACCTTTACACCATACATTCACAATGATTATGTCATGATGACAAGTGTAAATTGAGTGGGGAAAAAAATTATACATCTTGTTGCATTAATCCGATCATTGTCTAATGATGTTTCAAGTCGAACCAACTCATGTGCACAAAGAAAAGAAAAAAAAAGAAGAAAAACGACGGTCTTCCTCTTCATAACACCATTGTTGTAGAATTCATATGATTTGAATCCCTTTTTTATTGGACTCTGACTCAGACTTGGAGATGAGAAAGCCAAGGACTTTATTTTCATTACTGAACTCAAGGAATAAAGAATCGCCATCAACTTTGAAACCTTGGAGCTCGAGACCGGACTGAAGGACTCAATGAAAGACTCTATGATGTATGTGTTCTTCCAGTAACCCCTTCCTTGTTAACCTCTCGATGATGCAGGCATACTGCCCACCTCAACTCTCTTCTTCTTCTATTCCAGACGAGGAACAGCCTTCCAGAGACTGTTCGATCCCACTCTTTCTTCCATGGTTTCAAGCAAGCCATGCACCACAATCTCAAGTGATCCCCCATTCCCACATGTGATCTTTTCTTCGCTCATCAATCCGACCTCACCCAACCCTTTTACTTGAAGGTTACAATGCTTCCTCTCCTTCTCTTTTCCTTACAATCATTCATTCCATTGCTTGTTGCATCCAGCTGTGGCCCACTACCCCACACTCAATACATTATCTTGTTAACCCGTCACCTCGGCTTATCTGCTCCCTGGGTTCAGACTGGAAAAACAATCTTGGCATATCAAGTTTATTCTTTTCTTTTAAAATATTTTTTATTTAATTATTTAATTCAATTTATTATTAGTATACATATACATATACGTATACGTATTTATATCAGATGCACCCCCTGACTGTTATGGAGAGCATCGCCGTGGATTATGTCTCACACGGCTATGTGTCCAATGGGGATCGGCGGAGTGCTCGTCACACTCCCCATGTTTCGATTTTCCCGCCGATCACATCTGTACCTTCTGGTTGAATGGTTTGCATTAGCAGGAACAATTGTCTGGGTGGCAAACGGACGGTTGTTCTGTGCGGATTATGCGCTTTTACCGTGTGAGACATAATCAGTGGCGATGCTCAGCATAACAGTCAGGGGGTGCATCTGATGCATAAATGACGAATGGGGGTCATCATTGACTTGATATTAATTGGTATACCATCTGGGTGAGGACCAACAAGCCTGAAATCCAGGTCAGTTGTTCTGTTTTATGTTTGGTTGATGGTAACTGTACAGTCTTTGTCTCTTAGACAGAGTCACGAGGCAAAAGTTTCTGTGTTGGTGATGATGCTTTGTTGTGGACTGTGTCCAATGGGGATCGGTGGAGTGCTTGTCACCCTCCATGTGTTTTGAGATATATATATATATATCTTGTTAGCGAACAAGCAAGTCAAATTTTGTTTTTATTACAATTACTTATAGTTGCTCTTGTAATGCATGTATTAGTTTGTTACTTAATTCTGCAATAGGAGGCATGTCATAGATACAGATTTCTATAATCTCTCTGGATTGCCATTTGTCTTAATCACGGCTTTGATACAAGGTGGCTTTGCACACACTCTCATGTGCAGACTAGAGGCTGCTGGTTGCATCATTGGTTGGGGATGTGGCAATGCTGCTGATGCAGTGCCCCTATTACCAGTGGCTTTGACTTCCTTTGACGATGTAAGGGATCTGAAAAAACAAGGCCAATCCATCCACCCAACAGATATTATTTCATATAATATGAGATACCTTCCGAGTAACTTCATCACAGGAGGGAGCCATTAGTCCTCTCATGCCTGTGCAATGGAGGCCAATCTATGGATGTTTATCCATGCTCCAATCCTTTTTATAAATGCTGAACGTCAAGCAAAGCAATTACTATTTTTAAGTCTTTGGGATGACTCGGATGGGGTCGAGTTGTAACCACCAACCTTCGAGACTCAGTGCGGATGCTCCATTTTAACTGTTCGGTACACCACCCGTTCTGGTTGTAGGGAAAGGCTTGTTGTAGAGCATTTTGTTTTGGTCACAGAATAGTCTTTAACCATTTTGGTTGGCAGTGCTGATAATCACTGAGCAGGACTTTTTGTGCTCCTTTGATACATGCTTGATATGTTTACCTTGTTGCCTCTGCTACCGAAGGTGGACAGAGGTTGCAATGGCTTGCAAAAGTATCCACCCCCTACCAATAATGCCACATTTCGATGAATTATGAATTATGTAGAAACGATTTTTCGAAATAAACTCTTTTTATTCAAAACCGAAGAGATTAAACTAAACATTATTTTAGTTGAAGCAGGTTACATGTCAAGAATACATGAAAAAAACATGTACAAACCAAAATTCACTGATTGTAAAAGTATTCAGCCCCTCCGGTCAGTACTTTGTGGAAACACCTTTTGCAGCAATGACTGCTATGCATCTTTTTGGATAGGATGTCTGCCAGCTTTGCACAGTGAAATGATGAAATATTTGCCCATTCTCTCTGTGAAAATTGTTCTAGTTCTGCCAAGTTTGATGGGGATCACCGATGGACTGTAACATTCAAGTCTTGCCATCAATGTTCAATTGGATTCAAGTCAGCACTTTGACTGGGCTACTCAAGAACATTTCTTTTCTTCTTATTCAGCCACTCCAG
>CM068961.1:89856598-89867846 GCA_035128595.1 Eptatretus atami
ATTGTCCCTTCTATCCTGATAAGCTTGCCAGTCACTGCTGATGAAAATCAGCTCCTTAACATGATCCTTCCAACAACATGCTTGATAGTAGGGATGGTGTTGACTGGGTGATGTGCAGTGTAAGGATTGCACCAGACCTAACATTTTGAATTTAGACCAAAAAGTTCAATATTTGTCTTGTCTGACCATAAAACGTTTCTCCACATGCCTGCAGTATCATTGAGATGCTTTTTTCCCCCTGTAAACTCCATATGAGCTGTTGGATATGTCTTTTTCAGAAATGGTGTCTTTATTGCCACCTGTCCATAGATGCCAGCTTTGTGAAGGGAATGGGATATTGTTAATTGATGAACACCAACCCCATCTCGGACATATAGTCTCGCAGATCTTTCAAAGACATTGTTGGATTTACGGTGACATCCCGAACCAGTTTCCTGCTTGCCCGGTTGCTGAGTTTGGATGGTGACCTGATCTGGGTAGAGTCTGTGTAGTATGATACGTCTTGCATTGCTTAATGATGGATTTCATCGTACTCAAACGGATAGCTAGTGACTTTGAAATCTTCTAAAAATCCTCTCCTGAACGGAGCTTTTCCACCACTTTATGTTTGACTTCTTTGGAAAGCTCCTTGGTCTTCATGTTTGCCTTGTTGGGTGACCAAGTGAGTTAAACCTTAAAACTGCTAAGATAAGTGGAGGAGCTTCATTTTTAAATTGAACCACTGATTACTTACAGGTGAAACCTATTACACTTATTTTATAACCTTTCAAACAAATAATTTGCTCCTCAAGTAATTTAGGGTTAATTCAGCAAAAGGTTTGAATGCTTATGGAACTGAGAATCATCTGACTAATACGAGTCTTTTTGGGTAGGTAGGTTAATCTTATTCATATTTAGGTTTGGGTAGGTTAATGTAACTTATTCATATTTTCTTATTCATATTTAGGTTTGGGTAGGTTAATCTAACTTATTCATATTTTATCTTCATTTTTGAGCTTCATCACTTTGGAGTAGCTTGAGAAATCTCGATATATTAAGTTTGATTTGAAAGTATCATGAAATAAGCTCAGGTGGCATCAAAATGTTAAAACTTTGGAGGGTGGGGGGTGGGGGGTGAATACTTTGGCCAACACTATTATCAAATTTAAAATGCCTGAACATGTTACACATACACTTATCTAACATTGTCTGCAAAGGAAAAATGTTCAATTAAAGCAGCATGGTTGTGTAATTATGTGCTATTAAAAGAAATGCTGATTTTGCACGATATTTTGAAGGTATAAGACAGGAGATATGGGGTGGGGTGGGGGAGTCTTCTTCTTGTGTTTGGCAGCTTAGCTATCATTTATTGTAAGCATGACTGTGTTGCTGATGCAGTGCCCCTCTACCAGTACACAATGGTACTCATTTTGCTGTCCTCAGAAGGATGACAGGCTGAGTCAACCCCCTGGTGTATTAATTCAGTGGCCAACTGAGTCAACCCCCTGGTGTATTAATTCAGTGGCCAACAGGGCTTGAACTCAGGACCCTAGGATCCCAAGCCACCACCCTAACCACTAAGCCAACACCAGGCTTCCTGGTGGAGGAGTACCTACCTATTACAAAATTAACCTGGATTGTGATTCTTCCTCATTCGCTGCAACCAAACTATTAGGCTGATATTCCATTATCCAACAAATTTATCACAGCTACCCTTAAACTTTAACTAATTTCGCATCGTTATGGATGACGACATGTATCATGGGATAATCAGGAAATGAGGATTATCCACATGTTGCACTCTAAATATTCCTCTCTTTACCTTCACCACATCACACCATCATTGTCTTTTGCGAACTAGGCCATCTGTATTATTTTTTGAAAGTGGCTTCAGCAGTGTCCGCTTCGATACATGCCATACCACTGCATGAAATTCTGAGCTGTTCCACATTACCCGACTGTTCTCTGATACCGGAATATTCTTGTATTTTATGCTCTACCTCATTGCACTGATTATAATCAGGCGTGCCACACTTTGTGTTCTTGTCAATTCACTGAGACCACTCGCTTAATTATGCCAGCGCAGAAGTCTTCTTTCTGGACGCAATACAGTGCATATTCCTTTGTTGACCTGCTCAGCTGATGAAAAAGCAAAACCTATTCCTCTGGGGTCGTTTTACATGAATCGATTGGACGAGGCCAATGCGGCCTTGCACAATGCACCGAGACACTTCAAAAAGGAAAGGCTGTGTGCTGCAATCATGAAACTGGTGGACCAACGGGCTGTGTATTAGCAAGAACAGATAATACACGAATTTGATACAAATTATAGTTGTCAGAATTGCTGTCTACTATATGACATAATTGTCAGAATGACCTTTGCACAAAAAAAAACAACCTGACAACAACTATCCATATGCTGTGTTCAATTACTTTGTTGGTGTATAACACACACACACAACACACACACACACACACACACACACACACACACAATTTTTGCCTTTCTTTTTTTTCGAATTACAGTAAATTTGCAATTTGCATTAGCAAAGGTTTGACATTTCCTGGAAGATTTGAAATACCTGTCGGAGCACGTTTTCATGAGTATGAACTTGGTTCTTTGTCCAATAATTAATAGTTGCGAAGACAATTTATAGCTTACGTGGAGAATAATTGCCTTACTTTTTGAAGTTTTATCATCACTGAAGTAAATATATTCGAAACATCAATTCAACTACGGACTCGATACGGTGTTCTGCAAAAGTCTTCACCCCCGCCAAAGTTTTCACATTTTGATGTCACCTGTACATGTCAACAATGAATTTTTATTTGTACATGTGTGTTTTTTTCAGGTGTTCCAGACATGTAACCTGCTTCACCTGTAAGAGCGTTTAGTTTGATCTCTTCAGTTATGAATAAAAAAGTTCATTGAGAAAAATAGTTTCTACATAATTTGTAATTCATCTGAATATGGAGTTATTGGTCGGGG
Source organism: Eptatretus atami (assembly GCA_035128595.1). Taxonomy (NCBI): domain Eukaryota; kingdom Metazoa; phylum Chordata; class Myxini; order Myxiniformes; family Myxinidae; genus Eptatretus; species Eptatretus atami. The sequence continues at coordinate 89,859,567 of CM068961.1, forward strand.
GTGAATACTTTTGCTGGACACTGCACACTGTTAATTACATCAGCCACACCAGACTTCTGTTTTCTGATTTTTTGTTTTCCATTTGGTCAAAATATTATTCCCCTCGCTGAAGGAGAGGGTATTACATTTGGGTCCATCTGTCTGTCTGTCTGTATCAGACGTCCACCAGACGACGGTCTCCTTGGGTTAACCTGAGGCGGTCACTTTGGGTGGTTGCCTGGAATGTCCTATCCCGAAGAGAGGATGATCACCGGTCTATGTTACCATCTGAGCTCAAGCGTTTGGACATCAGTATTGCAGCACTCTCTGAGGTTTTGAGACCGGATTGCGGCGAGATCATGGTGGGTGGTTTCACCTACTATTAGACTGGTCGCTTTGATGGTTACCATGCCCAAAGAGTTGCTGTAGCTATGGTCAAATAACTGACTCCAATGATAATTGAGGTAACACGGTCAACGGGCATATTATGAGACTAAGGATTCGTCAATCATTGGCGTCATTTCCCTGGTCTCTGTATGTGCTCCGACTGAGCGAGTGATCTCACAGTGAAGGATGCATTCTATGCCACGCTCGAGTCTGTGGTTGATCAGTGCCCAGGTTAGATAATCGTCTAGTCTTGGGGGATTTCAAATGCATCCAATGGAACTGATGGGGATGGTATAGAACATGTGTTGGTCTCCATGGGTCTGAAATGAGAACCAGAAGAGCATTAAGTTCCTTGACTTTGCAAGAAGTCATTGACAAAGGGTGGCTAGTTCATGGTTTCAGTGCCTACAGGCCCATGCGACTTGGTGGTGTGGTAAACGCTGGTGGTGCATTTTTCCAACGCTGGTGGTGTGGCAAAGGAGATTTACCACATGCTCGTTGATGGTCACTGGAGGATGATCCAGAACTGCAGGGTCTACCAGAGTGCTCAGTTCTTCAATACTATCCACAGGCTTGTTGTGGCAACTCTGAAGTTACAGCTTAAATCCCGAAAAATGCCACCATCCCAACCTAGGCTGGATGTTGGCAGGCTCAAGGATGAGTGGGAAGCTGAGCAGTTTGCGAACAGGCCGAGTCTGGTCTGGTTGCTTTGGGGAATCCTGAAGAGTTGTGGAGTGCCTTAAAGACCACCGTCCTTGATGTTGCTGGACACCACCAGGACACAAATGCCGCACAAAATTACATAAACGCCACACAAAACACCACAATAAACAAGTTCTGGCGAGGGTCTGCAATCTCTGATTATTATGACGAGATTTTGATGGGTGATATAGATGGTGGCATCCAGAATTCTGCACCCAGTGGGCACAGTGCCAAAGATAACATATGTTGCAGTTCAGATAGTCTCATGTCACCAGAAATATCAGCTTGTTTCTGTCGGATCTTCTTCACCAGATTCCTTGCACTGACTACCACAGGCTTCACAACAGTCTGCGGGTCATCCATGGCTGTGTTGAAAGCTGGGTCTTTATCTTTCGACATGAGCTTTTCAATCTTTCACTGTGATCTTTTCTTAAAGGAAAGCTACATGAAATACTCTTTGTTCTTCTTGTCCTAAACAACTATGTTCGGTTTGTTGGCCTTCATGGTTGCTTCACTGTAAATCATGGAAATAATTCACAGTGAATTATTTATTGGAATTCACAGCACTTTCTCCAGATAGCAGTGGTATTCAGGGGCTTAAGCTCAGGGTCAGACATGTTATTGAAAACGTCTATATTGCATGACTGGACTTACAAGATGCTTTGAAAAAATTGCAAGCTGACGTGGGGGACCACTCTTTGTGGGGTCCGCCTATGGCCATGGGATACCCAGCACCTAACAGAGTGGACACACCACGGGCACCTCAAATCAACCAATATAACCATGTCTCGTTTTCCTCCACCAATCCTCACTTTGTTGTCATCACTGCTATGCGATTCTTGTTAACCAAGTTTTCAGATATTTGAAAGTGCCCATCTTCTTCAACGTTGTTCTATTTGCTTGGATATCATTTTCAACACCAACCAACCTAGCATGTGCCTCATTAACATTTTGTTTTCAACCACTTACTTCACATTCCTGTATCACGAGTTCCAACAGCTCACTCATTTCCTGTTGTGAATTAGCAAGAAGTACCAGGTCATCTGCAAAATGGATGTTCCATAAATTCCTTCTTCCATTCACAATTTCCTGTATTTCTTCTTCCAAACAATCTGGTATTTGCATTCCACTCCTTTTATCATCTCTTCTCCAGCTGTGTTGAAGATCAATAATGAAGGTGGACATCCTTAGTGCACACCTTCTTCAATTGCATACTTTCCGCAAAGTTCACCGGCAATTAAGTGACCAGACCATTGGTATCGTAATACAATCCCTGTAACAGCCTGATGACTTCTTTTTTTTTCTTCCTTTCATTCCAAGCAAAGATAATGCCTCCCGTATAGCAACGTTAAATTCCATGCCATAAATTGCTGCAACACATGGGAATCGCCTTCCGGAGATATGGGACTCGAATACACAGCAATATGTTCAACACCGTCATGATTGTGATGCAGAGTTGCTGGTGGTCGTATGGCAGCTTAGCTGCCGGGGTAGCTATTATTTCTTGAAGCGCGACTGTGTCGCTGATGCAGTGCCCCTCTACCAGTACACACACTGGAACTGGTACTCATTTTGCCGACCTCAGAAGGATGACAGGCTGAGTCAACCCCCTGGTGTATTAATTCAGAAGCCGACGGAGCTTGAACTCAGGACCATAGGATCCCAAGCTGCCACCCAAACCACTGAGCCAACACCAGGCTGATCAGAGTTGAATTTGTCATTCACAGAACTTCTCGACAATAATCCTCACCACCAATGGTGTGTCTTCTGTCCCTCTGCCAAGTCTCTATCTGAACTGTTTAGTAACGACAATAAAGCAGACATCCAGCTTATGATATAATCCTGGTGATTTATAAAAAGTACTTTACTTGCAGGAGGAATAGGTGTTTCTTTGAAATATTTCTGAAATTATTCGGAGGAAGAATAGGGAATGGTGCTGAGACTCAAATAATCTATAAAGATGCAGAGAATCTCTCTTTAAACCAGATTCAGTGGCACAACGGTTAGAGTGTCTGCTCTGAGTTGGGGGGGGGGGTGGTCTGTGGTTCGAATCATTTCTGAGTCATACCACAGACTTTAGAAATGGCACTACTGATTCCTTGCTCAATTCTTAGCATTTAATATGTTTAGAGCATGGGCAAACAACTATAAGTTGGTAAACAATGCAAAGGCTTGATGGTCTGAATCATGATCTCCCCCATGTTGAAATTCCTTGTACGGGAGCTTTTCAAAAAAAGCATGCTACGGTCTTCACAACAAGATATGCCGTACACAACAACAATAGATTATGCAGATGGACACAAAGCCAAGAATGCAAGGGTGAGAGTGAGTTTGGGTTTGGCAATGGCTGTGGAAACGCTATTCTGGATGTGGATAATGTATCTAAAGAATGTTGTTTATTATGATAGTGGAATCAATTGTTAACTAGGCTCAAAGATTGTTGACAAGTTTGCAACAAAAAAAATGTTTATGTAAGCTTTATTGATGGGAATTGTTGGAATTTTTGAAATATTTAAATTCAGCAAGAAGTTTGAAGTTTAGTTTTTGGAGTCAGTCTGTCACATTGGTGATGAGAATAGGACTGTAACACATCACTTTGCAGTTAATATTGTGTTTATATCATTATACCTCATAATTGCCAATTAAACCAAAAGATTTCACATCAATCACTTGCCTTTACACCAAATAAAACTGAAACAATCATTGTACGTTGCCGTATATAGCAAGATGTTCCATCATCTGGCCCAGCTGTTTTGAATAAGCAAATGTACTAAAGTGTTTTTTTCAGCCTGAAAACCTGCTATATATGTTTATAGGTATCTATGCATACATTGTTATGTTTGTAGGAGTGGTAGATATTACCTGAGACCAGATAGAATGTATAGAGTAGCATGGTCCGTGTAAGAGTAGTTAGCTCATCTCGATGTGATTAAGTAGGGAAACGTAGCTTAAGAATTGTCTGCTTAAATGTGCACCATAAGAAGGGTGGTGCGTTGTAATAATTAGTTAGGGTTTAAGGTAAGGAATCATATGTATAAACTCTTGTATGTTCCAGCGGATGAGACACTGAGGTGAGGCCTAAGCGAAGAGATAGATGGGCAGAGCTTTTCGTCACCTTCCAAGGAGCAGAGCCATGGATCGCCTCCAGAGGGGCGGACTTTTTGTTGCCATGAGAGAGCAGAACTTTTGGACCTCTCACGAGAACCAGCAGAGTGGGAGTCATCTCTCAGTGGAATTGGATGCGAAGCGAAGCAAGGAGAAGGAGAGTTGAGATCGTCTCTGAGGAGGAGATTGTGTGGAGAAGAAATGGTTGCTCTGTCTGTGGTGCCTACTTTTCTTCCTTCCTTCTCATGTTCCTGCCTTTGCCCTGTGACTGACTCATTGTCCTGCCTTCTCCCTGGTTCCGGCCCGTGTGCCTGATTGTCATCCTGCTTGTGTCCCAGCTCCAGCGTCTGCTCCCCGTTTCACCGCCCTGCTGCCTGCTTGTCGCCCTGCCCGTGTGCTTTTCATCCTTCCCATGGACCTGCTGCTCCTCATCCACCAGCATAGCGAAGGCATCAAGTTGTTCTTGTCTATTATCAGGCAATATCAGATCTGTGACTAGCTGCAGGTACTATGTAAACCTGTACTAACCTTTTATCATAGTAGGGTTGTTGGGGACGAAACCATCTCCCCCACCAGATTTCCTGGTGAGGAGGTTATGTGGGTATGAACCCAGGAGGATTAAAAACAAAACCTATCAAAGGGTGGAGCAGCTCCTTGTGAGCCAACGGTCATCCACCTCTGGTGCTAACTGTGTCTGCGGACGTCGTCCTGCAGTTGGGTTACCTTTATCTAGGAGGTTGGTGGCAGTATTTGCACTTGGTCAACATAAAACACTTTATTCTGCAAAACACGTGAAAAAAACTCAAGGAAAATTGAAAATCCACTCCGTGGGAGTACCTGCTGTGCAGCTGCCCTTTGCAAGGCAGCTCACCAGATGATGGGATTTTGGCAAAGCCTCCGGGACCCCCATACTTTGACGATAGGAGGAAAAGCACAGGGTAACCATCCTGGGTTGGATTGTGGTGGAGTATGTCGGGATGGTGCTGAGGTATAATCTGCCAGAGGTGATCTCCTCAGGTTAAACTGAGGTGGTCCCTTCAAGTGGGTGCCTGGAATGTCCAATCCCGAAGAGAGGATGACGACCTGTCTCTGCTATCATCTGAGGTCCATCATTTGAACATCGGTATTGCAGCACTCTCTGAGGTTCAGAGACCGGATAGTGGTGAGATCATGGTGGGTGGTTACACCTACTACTGGCATGGTGACTGATGGTTACCGGTGTTGGCTCAAGGAGTCGTCGGAGTTGCGTCCACCAAGCCGACTCCCATGATAATTGAGGCAACATGGGTGAACGAGCGTATTGAGACCAAAGATTTGTCACTCATTGGGTGTTGTTTCCCTGGTCTCTGTGTATGCTCTGACTGAAGTGAGTGATCTCACTGTGAAGGATGTATTCTATGCCATGCTCGAGTCTGTGGTTGATCAATGACGAAGTGAGATACTCTTCTTGTCTTGGGGATTTCAATGCATCGACTGGAACTGATAGGGATGGTTATGAGATATGTGATGGACCCCATGGGTCTGGAACTGTGAACCAGAACAGCACTAATTTCCTTGACCTTGCAAAAAGTCGTGGGCTTAAGGTGGTTGTTTCATGGGTTCAACGCCCAAAGTCTCATCGATGGACTTGGTATTTCAATGCTGGTGGTGTGGTAAAGGAGATTGACCATATGCTCATTGATGGTCGCTGGAGGATGATTCAGAACTGCAGGGTCTATGAGAGTGCTCAGTTCTTCAACACTGACCACAGGCTTGTGGTAGCAACTTTAAAGTTGCAGCTTAAATTCAGGAGAATGGTACCATCCCAGCCTCGCCCGGATGTTGGCAAGCTCAAGGATGAGAACGTAGCTGAGGAGTAGTGAACAGGCTGAGTGGGGATTTGGGGGGTCTGGGTGTTTTTGGAATCTTGAGGAGTTGCGGAGTTCCTTCAAGTTGACATCCTTGATGTTGCTGGTGAATATCATGAAACCCACCATCAGGCAAAGAAGAACTTCGTCTCCCAAGGGACACTGGAGACCATTGACCAGAGTCGCAGAGCCAAGCTTAATAGCAGAGCTGGACTGTTCAGGAAGTTGAGGCATAAAACTGAACATGCGCTGAGGGCAGACAAGGACGCTGATGTGTGAGGAATCTGTGAAGGGGTAGAGCATCACGTGCAGTCAAGCGTTTTGTGTCCTCTTTTCAGAGGAATTCATGCATTACATTCCACCAAGCCCATCCCTCGGTGTACTGCAGTTAGAGTGGAGGGTGGTGGGCTCTTGACAGAGGATCTAAATTTAAGGCCTGCTGGGTGGGTTACTTTGAGCGGCTGTACCAGACTGGCCTACCGGCTGTTGAGTTGGATATCGGGCATGGAGCTATCACTATTGCTGACCCTCCAATCAACTGTGAGCCACCTTCTTTTGTGGAAGCACAGGCTGTGGTAAACCATTTGAAAAGGTATAAAGCTCTTGGGATCTGTGGCATCCAGGCTGAACTTCTCACAGCTAGTGGAAATGCTGTACTCCTGTCATTGAATGCAGTTCTGTGTTGTCATTTGGAGCACAGGTATCATCCCAACTGACTGGAAGAGGGGCCTTGTCCCTCTCTGGAAAGGGAAGGGTGTTCATCAGAACTGACACAACTACCGAGGGATGAAACTGCTCTCAGTGCCAGGCAAGGTCTTTGCTCAGACCCAAATGAAGATGTATGCCATGCGCGTCCCGTACAGTGTGGTAGTGATTATCACAGGGCTGCGCACGTGTCTGTTATCATGCATTTGCACCTGCTTTGCTTTGAATCATGGATTGAAGGAAAGGGTTGGATGTAAATCATGGTTGAAAAGAAGACAGATATAATTATTCGATGCAGATTCGAATGAAAGGGCACGCCACGTGCGTCCTGCACAGTGTTGGTGGAGGGTTTTTCATCATTGTGATTTTCACAGGTGGCCGTCTGGGTGCGGTGCCTGCATTGATTTGTTTTATGTATGAAAGGAAAGGGTTGGAATGGAATCAGGATTGAAAAGAAGATAAAGATATAATTAGACATAGCTATAAGAATATATATATATATATAATATATAAATAAACATATACATATATTGTATTACTTTGCAAAATTGCCCAAATTACACATGAACCGAAAGCTCTTTAATTTCTATCAGCTATTGCTCAATTTCCCTTGAATTCTCTTCACTTAAATTTCATTTTAAATTATTGATGATTGATGAGTCTTTTATTTTTTGCATTTGTTTTATAATTACTCAAACATGTTGCACAATTTCACCAGAACATGCAATTTAGGTGAAAATATCAAGACATATACATATATATATATATATATTAATAATAAACTTACCTTGCGTAAGTCTTCTTGGGTTGCTTTATCAACTACTTTGGCTCAAGGGGCATGGAGGGGTCAATCATTTATATAATCAGCCACCTGGGTTAGTCGATTAGGTGAGATCTGATTGGTTGTTCTCTCCATTCACAGGTGGCGATGTGGTGGGTCTTTCTTTCTTTATATATTGACTGCTTTTGAATTTGCACATGGTACATGCTTGAGAGCCTCATTGGTATGCATTGCTGTCTGTGCTATCCTGATGATTCGCCAATAAGTGATGAAACAAGTCCGGTAGCTGAGGGGATGTGTAGCATTGGGTTGTATGTGCGTACTATGTGTGAATGTCTTTATAGTTGTTGAATGTTCTGGGAAGGTTCGAAACAGCGTTGCACTTACTTGCGTAAGTCTTCTTGGGTTGCTTTATGCAGATACTTTGGCTGGAGGAGCATGGGAGGTGTCAATCATATGTATGTATATATGTATACATATTATATATATATATATATATATAATATATATATATATATATACATATACATATTGTTACAGATCTGGAAACCATTTGCATTCAACATACAGATCCCAAAAGACAGTTATCCCGTTAAGTACATGTGTAGTCAGATTCCTTCCTTTTTCTAATGGGAGAATCAAAAACGTGCGTTGCGACTTCTTTTTGTTAGTTATTAAATCTTTACATCCAACGAACAACACAACCATTCCATTCCCCATCACGACCCACTACCCCCCGCTGTCCACAAACACTCTGACTTGCCAAGGCAAGAG
>CM068961.1:89912996-89943115 GCA_035128595.1 Eptatretus atami
TGAAAGAGTTATTTGATAATTCTGTGTCATCAAGTGTATGATAAGCATAAGCTGTGTAAGCTGTACTGAAAACTTGATGATAAGACAGCAATATAAGCTTAAAACAAAGTTTATTTCAGAACTGTAATGCTTAACCAAAAGCCTTGACAGAGCAGTTTTGCTGTACAGTGCAGCTTGGGAATATTCAAGATATTCTTGGGAGGGGAAGGAAACTCTTAACCAGGCTGTGGAAATCTTTAGAGCACTTCACACCACTTGCCTGTGAATGAGAAACAAATTGTGAATGAGTCATAGGTGGAGAATGATGTGATAAGAAACATTGATAAAAAGTGATAACAGATATAATGTTGAAGAAGATAGGGGAGGCTTGGTGCTCTCAGAACACTCAGTTTGCTCGTCTAAAGACTGCTACATCTCCAGGAAGCTCATCAATTCCCTTGGGATTATCAAAAAGAGGCTTTCGGCCATAGACTCCTACAGAGAAGGACTAGAACCTCCCATGCCGGGGTTTGTAACTGAGTCTGAAGGATTCACTTGAGTCCGGGGCTAAAATGACTTCTAGAAGGGCTAGAGACACGATCTCGGGATCCATATAGGGGTTTTGAGGAAGGCGAGTTCAATAGTGTCATTTTCAACACCACCTGTGGTCATCTTCAAGGTCAAAAGGTCATATTTCAAGGTCAAATACTTAATTTTGTATTTTTTGCCCGTTTGTGTGTCTAACTCATAAACGGTGAGAGATGGCTGATTGTAATAAGATGCAAGTGTGTAGAGCTGTCAAACTTTGATATTTATTGTCATATATCGTATTACATAAACATTATATGCATGTCACAACACTATGCCTATTACAACTATGTCTATGTCTATCACTAGTTGGAGAGCTTTTCTTGCCTCCTGAGGCATCCCAAAGCTTTTTCTTTGTCACTTACTTGAGGACATGAGCTTTCAATAGAATGTTAGCTAAAGTAGTACATGCAGCATTACTACTAGCTAAAGTGCATCTACAGAGGATAACAGCTCAGCAAAATGAAATCGCAACGCATTTTAGTCTTGTCATACTAATTATAGGCATTATGTACAAAAAAAGGTTGACATAGTCGGCACACTCAATCCACCTCTATTAAAATTATCTAGAAACTCAGATGACACCTGTTACCATCTTCATCATCAATGATCTCCTCCATACTAGTGCTATCGCCATATTTATGAACAAGGTGTCCGGCCAAATAAACTACTTTATGCTTAAGGGCATCTCAGACCCCAAGAGATCCTGAGTGCTTGAGGAGTAATCTCGTCAATGAGTTCACTTCGCTCATCTGGATTATGATAAGTTGTACAGTTCTTGTCGCAATAATCACACGAGAATACTAGATTCGGGCATAATGTCATGCTTAATGAGTGTTTGCAAATTTACAATTTTAGCTGCAGCCACATGTCACCTACGTCAATGTAGAAGTTTCCACCGCTCTTTGCCTGGCTTGGCCGAAAAAACTTTTCCAAAGCTCTCATCTGACACAATTACGAAGACAGTAGCTTCAAAGTCTTCTCTCTGCCAGAAGCAATTTGGCAGCATCCACATATTACATGTGGACACAGTGAAGGCTTCAGCAGTTTTCTGAGTTAGCTTCAGCTTACGACCACCACCTCCTTGCCATGCGCAGGTAGATATAATTTGCAGGCCTGCTCCCCTAGTGAAACTTGTACAGTCTGCTGTCCAAGCTGTCTGGATCCGTCGACAGATGGATAGCTGAGAAACGGTCTTTCACGTTCATCATCTGAACCATCACTCATTATCTGGTGTGAGGATGATTGTGCCTTCGCTGATGCCCAGTGAATCCTTGAGAGTCAAAGCAGCGACAGTCTGTCATTGAACACTTGGCATACCAATGGTACGCTCTGGCGTTGAAGGGGCTTGGGGAAAACAGCGGTGTGCGTTAGCTTGGTTAAGCGAATAGGAGTAGCCCGGTCGATCTCATAACCTTCTGAATATCACTCCAGTAAGCTTTGTACTCATTACCATCTACGACAAATGAAAGTGTTTGCCATCAACAGTAATCCAGTTGTTGCGAACATTTTTGAAGATGTGCACGTATCGTACACTAAGAACATAGATTGCTCTTGAATTGACAGCACTTGGCAACTTCCTGGTCCTCCAAGTTTTGAATAAACACTGCGGTTGGTATTGCAATTGTCACATATCAAAGAAATCACAGTTGATGCCAGCTTCGAATTAAGGAGTTCCTTCAGCTGATCGGCAGTTAGTTTTTTGCAGGGCAAAATGCGTAGAATATAGCGTGGACCACCGAAATGGCGGCAACTTCAACAACCACAGCATGTGAAGCAAGCATTTCGTGTTCACCACCCGCTGCTGCATTTTGAGCATATCCTACAACATGCCCTCTCAGAAAATCGCAATGTCTCGACCAGCTTTACCTCGTCAAACATTAAATTGACCAAACGCTGCTGTGGTTTAAGCTGGTCGAACAAAGTTTTGAGGTTGGAGTCCTGCTGACTACTAGCAAGCATCTGTTTTACCTTTTTTGTTGATGGTAGAATGATTAAGCTGGATCGACGAATCATTTTGTATGCACTGGGTGATATGTTGTGAAGCTGCATTGCGAAAATCATAGTATCAGTATCAAATCGCGGACGATCAAGAGGTTTGAACATAAGATGCAGCTGCGACAAAGGAAGGTGAAATAGGAAGCTCGTGTGCCTCAGTCATCCAACAGAGCTGGCTTATTACAAGCTGAAGAATTTCCTTGCTTGTGCATTCATAGATGTTTACGGTCAGTTATGGATCTAATCTGGGACCATTTTGAGAGCAGGCTGTTCTGCCAAGGAAAAAAGTCGTTTGGGCACCTCAATGCCATCTTTCTCAACTCTATTCAAGAATAGAAATCCAAAAGGTGAGTGAATTGTTGGAAATGAAAGAACTGCTTGACAGTTTGTCCAGTAGCATCAGTTCTTGATAGGTAAAGGTTTTCCTGGTCTTTTATGACGTTAAAGCCAGGAAAATAGGAGCTGATTTTAGCACAGAAGTGGTCGAAATCTTGGATATTGTCTGCAGCCTCATCAGCTGCCTGCATCTTCTTAGCTCTTGATTCTGACTAGAAGATGATGTTGGGCATGGGGCTGAGGTCACCTGCTTCAAAGCTGATTTCGGTACTCCAGGAAATATTGATGGGGGTTCTTTGGGTCGTTTGCCACCCCTAACTGACACCCAATCACAATTGAAATGTGTCTCACAAATATATATATATATATTCCTTTAAGCACCTCAAGTTTTTTTCTTCATTTTGCATTGCCAATATCCATCTCTCCCTCTCCTCAGGATCTTTTGGGAAGGATATGACCTTTACATAAGGCGTCCCATCATAGTTTCCTCTACCACCAAAGCAGCTGCAACGACGTGGCATATTGCACCAAAGCAGGAAACAACACAAAGTCCTGTGAGATCACCAGCTGGACAGTTCTTGAAAGAGAAACAAACAAAACATACATTAGTTAACGATGATAGAAATCAGCAAGTAGGTGCAGTAGGTGCACAATGTCATGTTTTGTCATAGACTTTACAAAATTTTCCTCTATGAGTTAGACACAAAAACGGGCAAAAAAATACCAAAATTCAGTAATTTGACCTTGAAATATGACCTTTTGACCTTGAAGATGACCTCAGGTGGTGTAGAAAATGACACTATTGAACTCGCCGTCCTCAAAAACCCCTATATGGATCCCGAGATCGTGTCTCTAGCCTTCTCAGAAGTCATTTTAGCCCCGGACTCAAGTTAATTCCTTCAGACTCAAGTTACAAACCCCGAGATCGTGAGGTTCCAGTCCTTCTCTATAGGAGTCTATGCTTTCGTCTTTGTGCGTCTTGGTCAGAGTAAACATCTTAACAACTCAGGAGTAGAAATCTTAACAATGAGGCATTATCATGGATCACGACATGGAAAGTGCAGTATGTCATGGTCATGTACTCACTCGTATTTGCGCAAATTTCTCTCAACATCATGGAATACTAAGACATATTCACACATAAAAGTTACTGCAGACAAATCCAAATGGATGAGACCTGAGTTGTGGGTGAGTAGGCTGACATCAAAACTTAAGACTAGTTAATTCAAACTGGGACCATGGATTAGTCATCCAGAGCAAGTCTGTTTGAACATGGCACAGCCATTTCGTCCAGCATGACATGCCATCCCATGGTGCTTTCTTAGGCAATTCTTGCAGCAACAGTCATCATCTTGCTCTACATTATTGTGATGCCAACTCGTTCACTATGCTCTATTGGATGAAAATCAGCGCTCCTTCCTAGCCAGGGAAATGTTTTGATGGTATTGCTTTGATAACTGCACCAGAACAATGGGGTTTGGGATCGTCATCCATGAATACAGGTCTTGTGAGAAGTGCTTACCGGTAGTTGTGAAAATGTGGAACAAAAACATGACCCAAAACTTCTGTATGGTACATTTTGGCTGTCAGGTTAACCTGAACACTAATTATGTCAAGTTTACAATTGCAACAGGAAACCCCATCTCATAACGAATCTGCCACCAAAAGGATTGTACTCTGTAAAGTTATTGGGTGTATAGGCTGTGTTTGGTTAGTGCCAAACCAGAGTTCTATCATCAGTCGCATGCAGGAGAAATTGGCTCTCATCCTACTATTAATTTGCAATTGGTCACTGGATTTGACACCAATACAATTTTTTCATTATGACACCAAGGCATCAAAAAGCTACATATATCGAACAAAGGGTTTCAAATTGAGCACCTCATCGCCAATAGAGCATTTCAGTTGCATCAGATGTGGCAATAAATGCGAATTGTTGCTCCCAGCTTGCCGGCTCGACGACAGAAGATGCCATTTACATTTTTGCCATTTACATTTTTGCCATCTCCATCCCTAGCCATGCGTGGTGTTGGCTTAATGGTTAGGGTGGTGGGTTTCGGATCCGAGGATCCAGAGTTCAAATCCCACTCCGCTGTTGAATTAATACCAGGTGGGGTTGACTCTGCCTGTCATCCTTCCGAGGTTGGCAAAATGAGTGCCAACATGCTGGTATACTGTGTCGGAGCGGCGACCTGTCCAGGATTGTGTCCAATAGCCAAGGAGACTGCTGAGGCAGCACCAACGCTCTGAACAGAATATGGTCCCGATGGATGAATGGATCCCTACCCCGTTTAGAATCCCGTGCAGGCGCAGAGAACTTGCTAGTCAAACCAATTCATGTTCTTCCAGGATGCGAGTGAGATTTCAGTATTGACATGCCTGGCACAATGCCAAGCTGGCTGTTTTTGTTCTGGGGTTAGAAGAGTCTTATCGGTCTCCTGGCTTTGTAACCTGCAGCACGAAGCCGGCTCTGGACAGCTCTCGTGGATACATTATGAGGAAGATTATATTTGTGCGAGAACATTGTTTTTGTGGCAAAAGGAATATGTCTGATAGGCCTGATCACAGCTGCATTTTCTCTGCTAGAGATCACCCAGATTGAGTTCTGTCTTTAATGTCAGTGGTTTGTTTATGTTTGTGGACTAATTGACTGTTAACAATCCGATGGAAGCCAAATTGAAGTCCATTTTCACTGTCGGACCTCCCAGCATTGTTCATCCCAATAATTTGATATATTTGGACTTCACCAAATCTTACATGGGCCAATGGAAGTATGCAATTACATTGTGACCTTTTCTAAACCTTGACAAGGTGAAAGTGTTTTTTCAAGTTGATACCTCTTCCCGTGCTGGAGGTACTGGGTGTGCAAAATTGCCTTGGTCGAGTGATGAATGGAAAACACAGCGTGTACTTGGAGGGAGGGTTCTTTCATTTATATTTGAGAGAACAATTGAATTTAATTCAATATCTTTTTTTCCCAAACTGTACCATTTTGTAGGCACGCTTAACTTTTTTTCCCATGTGTATCGTTACTTTGGATCATCTTGATGAACACAGATCACTGGTCACTGTGAAAGGTCTTGTTGATCTGCATCGATAGACAAAGTTAACAATGGATTTCATGAATGAAGAGTTGATAAGTTAACATGTTATTAATAAGTATGTCAATGGCCATAAGAAATGAGGTTGGCTGGCAGGATAGGCTACAGTTGTGCACACCCACCTCTGAACTGTCTGGCCTGGGTTTGAATCCCGACCCAGCTATAAACTGTCGTCCTGGTGTTACACAAGCAGGGAGATTCGTCAATGTATGTTCTGTCCCCCGGATGGACGATAAACTGAAAGTTCCATCTGCCAGCATTCGTTGGTGGATATGAAAGATCCCACTGTGTCCTTCTCGAAGATTAGGCAAACTCTCAACGCCTTGAACAATTGATAAATTCCTGGTCTAACTTACTCAAATCGAACCTCAGGCTGTGCCAACCGCTTCATGAAAGACTTGTCCCAAAAATGCTGTTCAAGACTCACTATGGAATAAGGAATTCATTCAAAGGCTTTGCTGGTGGTAACACCATTGGAATGTACATATTTGTTGTGTACACAGTGTCACGTTGGCACGTCGTCCACCAAGTAAGGTTACTGTAATCCAAATTTGTAAACTCACATTTCAAGACTGTTGCTTAGACTTCATATTCAGAATTGTTTTGTGTAACCTCTGGATCCACAAACGCATCAGGTTTTGCATGAGAATTCACCATGAAAACAATCTCGGTGAAATTCCCACTGGTGCAGGCCCAAAGGCTGGTGTTGGCAATGACAGCTTTCTCCTGCTGACCGAAGTGTTACTTTGATTTACTTACACATGAATCTGATAGTTTTGTGTCTGTCTGTCTGTCATTGTATGTCTATCCCACACAGAAAGAATGCAAAGTGTATCTTGGATTTCAAATCTGATTGCTAAAGACAATTTACAATCGAGAAAATGTGGTTGTGCATTGTTTACATTTATTTTACCGGAATTTAGAGGTTTTTCTTAAAGGGAGGGCAGGTGCTTTTGGCCTCTCTGAGGGTAGATGGTGCCATCATTGGCAGAGGCCCCCATGAAGAGCTTGGGAAGATGGTATACGGTGGAGTTGAATGATGTGAGAAGGGTGGATGAAGTAAGCGACAAGCTTCTGACAGGTTTTAGGAGGATTGATGGATGTGGTTTCCCAGGAAAGTTGAAGATATGGTGTTTCAAGTTTGGATTAATTCCATGAGTATTGTGGTGATTGATGGTTGATGATATTACGATGGAACATTAAGAGAAGATGGTGGTGTTGGTGAGCGGGTTTATGAGGAGATTGTTCGGAGTACCATGCTGTCGGAAGAACATCAGTTTTTATGGTTTCTCTCAGAAAACTCAGGTTTCTCTTAACATCAATAAATGAAGAGTATAAGATAGTGAGGGTGTGGGAGTTAATGATTGTATGGGATTTGAGTGATCCAGTGGTGAAGAATGCTCTCCCAGAGAAGAAAGCAAGACGGAAGTGGAAGTTACTAGCTGAGGTGGATGAGATTGAGTAGCAGTTGCAACTGGAGGAAGTGATGGGAATGGTGAAGCATGGGAAGCAGGATTTTGGGTGGATGAAGCGTGATGTATGTGGAAAGGCATGTGCGAAGGAAAGGATGAAGATGGTTGAGAGGGAAGTAAGATAAAAAGAGTAGGAGATGAGATAAGTAAAGGCAGTTGGACAGACACAACAGGGGGCTTGGACATGGTGGGATGTTGTACAGGTGAGGATTTGAAGTGGCACGAGATTTGAAGGATCAAGCCAATAGTGTTCAATTTCCTGTTGTAGGAAATGTATGATGTACTTCCATTGCCAGCAAAGTTGAGGGTGTGGGCTTGTTATAGGAGGAGAGGTGCTTTTGGTGAAGAGGTTGGGAAGTGGTGCAGTATGCACTGAGTGCATGCTCAGTAGTGTTGGTCACAGGGAGGTAAATGTAGTGGCACAATCAAGCACTAGCAGTGGTGAGAGAGACAGACAGAAGACAGACAGACAGACAGACAGATATTGCAAGAGAAGGCCAGTTTAAAAGAGGTGTGAGGAGGACAATGAAGGGAATAGGTTTTCCAAATTCTCATGATTGGCAGGTGGTGGCAGACCTAAAGCAGCAAATAGTATTTCTGGAGGAGATCTGCTTGACAACATTGCAGCCTGACATTGTCATCTGGCAGTTGCAACAAAGCAGGTCATATCGGGGGAGTTATCAGTCCATTGGGAAGCGAACATGGAGGAAGTCCATGAGAGGAAAATAGAAAAGTATATTGAGCTGGAAGCAGAATGGTAGAAGAACGATTGAGGAGTTTATTTCCAGCCATTTGAGGTGGGATTTAGACTGTAGAGGATATCTTGGTGATTCCAATTATACATTTCTGGCTCGACTTGGAGTGTGCCGGGCGATAAAGAGAGATGTGAGAGAATGACTCAGGTTGCGGTGAAAGGCTAATTCTGGATTTGGAGGAAGTTTGTGGAGGCAGGTCGCACAATGTAGGTTGAGGTTGATTGGGTGGTACTTCTTTCTGACCCAAAAGCTTCTGTGTTTTCAATAGACTGCATCTGATCCAGTTTGTACACACACACACACACACACACACACACACACACACACACACACACACACACACTGATCTAGTGATGAAGAAGATGCTGTCCGGAAGAAGAAGGCAAGTAGGAAGCGAGAGATGAGAGCTCAGGTGGATGAGATGGAGGAGCAGTTGCATCAGAAGTTGATGGGAATAGTGCAGCTTGGGAGGCAAGGTTTTTGGTGGGTA
Organism: Eptatretus atami; assembly: GCA_035128595.1. Taxonomy (NCBI): domain Eukaryota; kingdom Metazoa; phylum Chordata; class Myxini; order Myxiniformes; family Myxinidae; genus Eptatretus; species Eptatretus atami. The sequence continues at coordinate 89,921,716 of CM068961.1, forward strand.
AAGCCTGGTCTCTGGATAAATGTATGCATCAAGGACATTGAATTTACAAGAGATTTGGAAGATGGAGCCTATGGTGTTGAGTTTCCTCTTGCAGTCCATGTTTGATGTGCTTTGATCGCAAGCAAGTTTATGCGTGTGTGAGTTGGAAGAAGAGGAAATCTGTTTTTGGTGTGGAGGTCATAGAACCCTGCAGCATGCACTGACTCTGTGCTCATTAGCATTGCCACTAGTATTAGGGATAGGGGTGGCATGATGAAATGCTTGTAGTGATGGTGGTGGTTATGGTGAACATAGTGCACTGAGAGATGATGAGGTTCATGGAGAGAATGGAGGAGGGGTGAGGAGGTTGGTGGTGGAGAGGTGTTGAGGTTGTGAGAGAGGGCCACATTATGAGAGGTGGAAGGAGAATTGAGGAAAGAAGTCTGGCAAATGCTCATTACTGGCAATTGGTTGCACACTTGAAGTGGCAGTTGATGTTCCCTGAATAGATATGCATGACATGGTTATGGCTGACATAGTCTTCAGGTCAGCAGCAAAAAGGCAGGTTATATTGGGAAAGTCATCACTGCCTTATTCCTGGTGTTGGATTAATGGCTAGAGTGGTGGGCTTGGGAACCTTGGGTCCTGAGTTCAAATCCTGCTTGGCTGTTGATTTAATATCAGGTAGGGTTGACTCAGCCTGTCATCCTTCTGAGGTTGGCAAAATGAGTACCAGATTTCTGGTATCCTGTGTTGGAGTGGTGACCCATCTGGGATTGTGTCCATTAGTCCAGGAGACTGCTTAGGCAGCTCCAATGCTCTGCACAGAGTATGGTCCCAATGAATGAAAGAATGAATCAGTGCCTTGGAGGATAACATGGAGGAGATGTATGATAGCAATAGGGGAAAGTACATCAACCCGGAGGTGAACTGTGGGAAGAATAGTTGGCGATTACATTGCCAGTTATTGTGGTGAGTTGTTCAGGGTGGCCACAATGTCTTGTCATCCATAATAAAAAATTGTGACATTGCCTTTTATCATATTACCTGACAACACTGAAGGGTTCTTCAAGGTATACCACATACATTTATAGTACTCTTTTACTTCATTACACATTTAACATTATATGACACAAGCCTCAAGTGTCCAGTGGATCTGTTTGTGCTCCATCATTGTCATTACAGAGAATAATTTTGCGCTGTATGTTTTGTGGGATATTTTCTGAAGCATTTGTGGGGTGATTCGATGAAAATCAAGTCTCACGACTTGTTTAATACACTTCAATGTAAACTCAGTTTATCGCGCGCAGGATATCAAGGTGGTACACGAGTTCTTGTCATGTTCATCTCAGCATGTTTGCCTCCACCAGTGCGCATGCAGCTGTGATCCGAGAACGAAGATCCCGCAAGTTTGCCACCTTGGTGTTGGAGACAACATCTTTGACAAACCCCAAAGGGGAAAAAATAAAATAAAGGGAGGTTATGCCTGCTTATTTTGGGGGCCAGGCAGTTGGTCTGTCTTGGCCAATCCAGCGACCTGGAAATTTTTCATTCAGGAGGGCTCGAAAGTCTAAGGCCCCATGTGGGGGAGCGCCGTCCTGTTGAAAAATGATATCAGGTTGCAGGTCTTCAATCGGTGGGAAGGCAAATCCTTCCAACATGTTCATGTAAATTGTTGAGCTCACTGTATCCTACACAAAGAAAATCTGACCCATTAAGCAGTGATGGAGAAGGCCACACCACACATTGATATTTGGACTGTCGTGTGTGTGTTCAATGATGAGGTGGGAGTTTTGAGAGCCCCAGATCCTTATATTGTGCTAGTTGACCATGGCCGTGATACATGAAAGTAAGCTTCATTGTGAACATGACCTTTTCAGGTAGTCTTCATCATCCTCTTTGAGACTGAGCATTTTCAAGGCAAGCGCTTTGCGTTTGGGTCTGTCATTTCTTTATATATATATATATATATATATAATATATATATATATATATATATATATATATATATATATATATATATATATATATATATGATGTTTGTACACAGTATGATGTCAAGGCTCGTATGAGAGCAAACACACAGAAAATATAACAAGGGGAGCAGGAGACAAGAGGGAAGCGAAAAACAGTGGGGAACAGAGATATGAGAAAATCTTTGGAAGGGAGAGGGATGGGGCAGTGTACACAGGGTATGCAAGATGGATACAACAGGGACTTTCAGGAAGGAAAACAAGGTATGTGAAGGAGGTGGGTTTGGGGTGGAGTAACGGGGGTAGAAAAGATCATGATTTTGGATAGGAGAAGATAAGACATGGTGAACAGCTATTTTGAAGAACTGGAGGGAAGAGTGGGATTGAAGAGTGTGTGGGAGTTTGTCCCAATAGTGGGGGAAAAAGAGGAATGAAAGAATGAAGGTGAGCAGTGATTCTTGATTTTGGTAGTTTAACCAGAAGGGTGTTGCTGATGGACCTTGAACGCCCTGCGGAAATATGGGTAGGACAGATAGCAGACATATCAGGGGAGAGGGGGGGGGGCAAGGACAGAGAGGAGATGGGAGAAAACAGAAAGACTAAAGACCTACCTGCGGTGAGAGACCCAAGGACTCAGCCTCATCTCGGGAGATAGCAATGATCCTTAATGCCTTGGTATACAAAGCATGATGCCAAGAAAGGTGAGAGACAGGAACACCAGCCCAGAGGGGAGAGCAGTACTCCATCAGGCTGTGATTGAAAGCTTTGTACGTGGTCAGGAACTCAGGTGTGCCAAGGAAGTATGCCCAGTTGCCCGACGGAGGATGCCCAGTTGGTGACTGGCTTTGGAGGCCAGCTTGGAGATGTGGCTTTCCCAGGAAAGACCATGGCAGATAGTGAGGCCCAAAAGTTTGAATGAAAGGACTTCTTCAAGAAGATTGTTGAGAAAGTAGGTGGGGGGAGGGGTTGAGGGAGGGTTTCCAGATGTTCCTTTTGGAGAGACATAGTAAGATTGTGAGATTTGTCAGGATTGAAAGACATGTTCAATTTGTTGGACCACCTTATGATTTTCTCCAGATCTGCAGAGAGTGAAGAGGCTGCTGCTTGCCGATCTGAGGGATGACAGACGGTATGGCAGAGGGTGGAGTCATCAGCCAAGAGATAAAGAGGATTTCCCAGAGAGTTGGAGAGATCATTGATGAAGATGAGAAAAAGCACTGGGCCCAGAACACTGCCTTTGAGGCACTCCAGCCAAGACAGCCTGACTGTGACAGGAGAGGAAGTCTGCAAGCCAAGAGTGGAGGTTGCCTAGGATTCCATAGCAAGACAGTTTGGTGAGAAGAGTGGGATGCCAGACCATATCCTGCATTATTTTGCTTGAGTTCTTGCAGAATCTGCACCTTTTAGGCATATTCCTTCAGTCGTTTACGCAAAATCCTCTCTACAGTGGTGGTTGGTAGTCCCATTTCTCGGGATGCGTGTCATATTGATTTTCTGGGACTTTATTGAAATGATTCACGCACTCGTTCAACATCTGCCACATTTGTGCTTGGTCGACCGGTTCTTTTCTGTTTATGACAACTTCCAGTCTCCTTAAACCTCTTGTCCCACTTTCTGATACTAGTCCGCGATCGCAGATTCCTTCCATACCTTGTACGGAAATTACACTGAACTTGTGTGTTAGATATCCTCTCGATGAACCATTTGACGCACTGAACTTCCTCCTGTGGAGTCGCCATTTTCCTTTCCATAAAACCACCAGACCTCAAAATTAAGAAAACTTTATGAGTTTCTGTATCATTTGTGGCACTAAATATATTAACAGCCAAAGTTGTCCAAGTGTTTTTGGAACATCATGTATTCCATGATATCTCAAAATGTTGTGGACGAGTTGTGACAAAACTCAGTGGATGAGTTGGTTTGGTGACAACAACAAGCCGATGAGATTTTGGTTCAGGTCCGGATCCAGATCCGGCCTATCAGTGGGATACAAAACGTAAACTGTTCAGCCTGGTGGAGGTATGCACTCCACTGAGTGCCCTTCTAGTTCATGCCTGTTTTTAGCTCATCTTGAATTGGAATTCTAGATAAGGTATTGATTGTCATCATAGAACGTCTGTCCGCCTGTCTGTCTGTCTCCTTTTTCAACTTCTCCGGCCAAATTGCTGGGCCGATCCGGCCAAAATTTGGCAGCAGCGTTCCGCTCTTGACTGGCAACGGGCAATGCAAAGCTTGTTCCGGTCACGTGACTTTAAGTAGGTCAAAATGGCCAACTTAGTAAATTTCTTCAAAAATCTTTTTCTCCAGAGCCACCAGTCAGAATGCTTCCAAATTTGGGTTGCAACATTAGGCCAGGGTCCAGATATGCTACAGGTCCAGTGGTCCTATGTTTTTGCATCCTTTATGATGTCCCCAAATCAGTAAGTTTCCCATTTGGAATGGTTTTCAATTTTGTTTGAGTGCAAGACTAACAGATAGACTGAAGCAATTGCTTTACGCAAGTGCCCATGTGCACTTGGGAAGAGACTCCATGCAATTTGTGAAATTCAGAGCCAAAGTACTGCTCAGCTGCAGATTCATGTTCTACAGTGTGCAAAATATATAATTAAATTGAAATTGAGTAATTACTCAATCATCGACTGATGTCTGTGAGATGGACAGAGAGAACCAATTACTTTGTACGGCGTGCTACAGAGAACCAAAAACCCTACTTTGTGCTACGTGCGATATACATCTCCATATATCTTCCATTCTCAAAATACACTACTTTGTGGTCGAAGAAACCACCAAACAACAAAATTCACACCCTGCACCATTCGATCTGCCTCCATTAATTTCTTCCAAGCCAGAAAAGGATAAAAAGAGTCAAGTTACCAACATGTATTCTATAAGGAGGCCACAATGTCTCGTCACCCCTTGTAAAAATTGACATTGCCTATTGGGTGCAGAGTGCTAATTCGTTTCCTTTTCCACTTTTTCAGATTGATTGACCTTAATGGTGTGTACAAAACTGGATGAGTTTCTGTATCATATATACCAAAGGGTATCATTGTATCATTCGTGGTTCTAAATATATCAACAACCAAAGTTGTCGGGGTCTTTTTGGAACACTGTTTATCGCTTTTCGCCCTATCCCTCAATGGTGAAGAATCACTTTAAAAATTTTAAATCTCATCCGGATCAGGATTTTATTTTATTTTAATCGAATCGAAATAACACACACCCAACCTGTCCACCAAGTTTTTTTTTCTAAATCTGTGCATAACGTTTTGAGATATCCTGCTCACAAACACAGACAGACTGGGGTGAAAATATAACCTATGCTCACATTTAGTGATGGAGGTAATAACTATTTTACCTATAAAATAAGGTATGCTGGAGGTAATAACTATTTAACCTGTTAAGTAAGGTGTGTTGAAGGTAATAACTATTTAACCTGTTAAATATGGTGTCGTGGAGGTAATAACTATTTAACCTGTTAAAGCCGCTGTCACACCTTGACGATTTAGCCAGCATATGCCGACGTATGAAAAATTTGTCTCAACGCTAGACATGTCGAATACGTTATGGGTAAGTTTTGTATACGTTAAGAGCACGCTGAAGCACGCTGGCATACGTCGTAGTATGCCGAGCTCGTCGACAAATTTTAACATGCTCAAAATTTTTCGACGTATGCCAGCGTATGACTCACACGTTCCGCATATGCTGGCCATAAGTTGTAGGCACGTTACGCGATCGTTGACATACGTCGACACACGTTACTTTGTAAGTTACTCATAAGTCAAAACACGTCGAGGTAATGTTTAGCGTCAGTGTTCCAGACTCCATGGTTTTTTTTATTTTTTTTCTTCGGCATGACTGTGATGTTGACACTTCGATTTGTAGTGCTTTTATAATATAATATAATTAATAGCTGCCGCTCAACGATTTAAATCATAACCGCACTAGAAATCGAAGTGTCAACATAACCGTCATGCCGAAGAAAAAAAAAACCCCAAAAAAACCATGGAGTCTGGAACACTGACGGGTTCCTCCTGTGTGAACCCCATTTTTATATACCAATTCCCCTAAACGCTGCCATACGCCATTATACGGTAGCTGTGTAGTAACACGTTCAGTAAGTTATGTGGTCGTCCGGAAGACGTCAAATACATCTACATACGTCAATATGCATTGTAGATACGTTACACATAGGTTCAAAGCACGTTACTACACAGATTAAGCCCACATGTTCTCAACACACACACACACACCTCACCAGCTCTACAGTCAATTTCGGGTACGCAAACATTACCCAACCCTCAATGTGTTCGACTTATGATTATACTAAGACACGTTGTTGATAAGTGTGTCAACGATCGCATAACGTGCCTACAACTTATGGCCAGCGATACTGCGAACGTGTGCGTCATACGCTGGCATACGGAAAAATTTGAGCATGCTTAAAATTTGTCGACGTGCTCGGCGTACTACGACGTATGCCAGCGTGCTTCAGCGTGTCTTAGCAGTATACAAAACTTACCCATAATGTATTCGACGTGTGCCAGCGTATTCGTCAAATTTTTCATACGTCGGCATACGCTGGCTAAAACGTCAAGGTGTGACAGGGCCTTGACACTTCGATGTCTAGTGCGGTTTATGATTTGAATCGTCGAGCGGCAGCCTTTTAATAGGCTACGCCACCTGATCGTCGGCGATACGCTGCCGCGCTATGCATACGCTAGACTATCGTTGGGCATAGGTTGTGAACGCCAACAACACGCTAAGCATTCGTTGGTATAAGTTATCTGGAGAGAGATAAACACTATGCCTATTACAACTATGTCTATGTCTATCACTAGTGTGGAGAGCTTTTTCTTGCCTCTAGGATCCCAAAGCCTTTTTCTTGTCACTCTTACTTGAGGACATGAGCTTCAATAGAATGTTAGCTAAAGTAGTACCATGCAGCATACTACTAGCTTAAAGTGCATCTACAGAGGATAACAGCTCAGCAACAATGAAATCGGCAAACGATTTTTAGTCTTGTCATACTAATTATAGGCATTTATGTACAAAAAAGATGTTGACATAGTCGGCACACTCATCCACCTCTCTTAAAATTATCTAGAACTCAGATGACACCTCGTTACCATCTCATCATCATGATCTCCTCCATACTAGTGCTATCGCCATATTTAATGACAAGGTGTCCGGCGCAAAATAAAACTACTTTAACGCTTAAGGGCATCGTCAGACCCCAAGGAGATGCCTGAAGTGTCTTGGGAGTAATCTCGTCAATGAGTTACACTTCGCTCATCTGGATTTATGAAGTTGTACAGTTTTGTCGCACATCACACGAGAAACTAGATTCGGGCATCAATGTCATGCTTAATGAGTGTTTGCAAATTTACAATTTTAGCTGCAGCACAATGTCACCCTACGTAATCGTAGAAGTTTCCAACCGCTTCTTTGCCTGCTTGGCCAAAAACTTTTCCAAGGCTTCAATCTGCAACTATGCAGGAAGAAGTAGTCAAAGTCTTTCTCTGCCAGAACAATTTGGGCAGCAATCCACATTTCATTACATGTGGAACAGTGAAGGCTTCAGCAGTTTGCCTGAGTTAAGCTCAGCTTACGACCACACTCCCATTGCCAGTGCGCAGGTAGATATAATTTGGCAGGCCTGCGCCAGCCTAGTGAAACTTTACATGTCTGCTGTCCAAGGCTGTCTGGATTCGTCCACAGATGGATAGCTGAGAACGGTCTTTCACGTTCATCATCTGAACGCACTCACTCATTATCTGGTGAGGATGATTTGTCCTTCGCTGATGCCCAGTGAATCCTTGAAGGGTCTTTAAAAGGCAGGACAGTCTTTGTCATTGAACACTTGGCATACCAATGTACGCTCTGGCGTTGAAAGGGGCTTGGGGGAACAGCGGTGTGCGTTAGCTTGGTTAAGGCGAATAGGAGTACCCGGTCGATGTCATAAAACCTTCTGAATATCACTCCAGTACTTTGTACTCATTACCATCTACGAAATGAAGTGTATTGCCATCAACGTAATCCCAGTTGTTGCGAACATTTTTGTTAAGATGGTGCACGTATCGTACACTAAAGAACATAGATTGCTCTTGGAGTTGACAAAGCACTTGGCAACTTCTGGTCCTCCAAGTTTTAATAAACACTGCGGTTGGTTTGCAATTGTCACATATCAAAGAAATCACAGTACCGCCAGCACCAACTACAGCTGATGCAGGCTTCGATAAGAGTTCCTTCACTTGATCGCAGTTAGTTTTTTGCAGGGAATGCGTAGAATATAGCGTGGACCCACCCGAAATGGCTGGCAACTTCAAACAACCACCCGCATGTGAATGAAGCAATTTCGTGTTCACACACCCGCTGCTGCATTTTGAGACATATCTACAACATGCCTCCAGAAAATCGCAAGTCCTCGACCAGCTTTCCTCGTCAAACATAAAATTGACCAAACGCTGCTGTGGTTTAAGAGCTGGTCGAACAAAGTTTTGAGGTTTGGAGTCCTGCTGACTACCTAGCAAGCATCTGTTTTGAACCTTTTTTTGTTGGATGGTAGAATGATTAAGCTGGATGCGACGCTCTTTTGTTATGCACTGGGTGATATGTTGTGAAATGCCTGCATTGCGAAAATCATAGTATCAGTATCAAAATTCGGCGACGATCAGAAGGTTTGAACATAAGATGCAGCTGCGACACAAGGAAGGTGAAATGAGGAAGCTCGTGTGGCCTGCAGTCATGCCAAGAGCTGGCTTAATTACAAGCTGAAGAATTTCCTTGCTTGTGCATTCATAGATGTTTACCTGGTCAAGTATGAATCTATCTGGGACGATTTTGAGAGCAGCTGTTTCTGCAAAGGAAAAAGTCGTTTGGGCAACCTCAATGCCATCTTTCTCAACTCTATTCAAGAAATAGAATTCCAAAAGGTGAGTGAACTTGTTGGAAAATGAAGAAATTGCTTGAACAGTTTGTCCAGTAGCATCAGTTCTTGATAGGTAAATGGTTTTCCTGGTTTTTATGACGTTAAAGCCAGGAAAATAAGGAGCTGATTTAGCAAGCAGAAGTGGTCGAAATCTTGGATATTGTCTGCAGCCTCATCAGCTGCCTGCATCTTCTGTAAGCTCTTGATTCTGACATAGAAGAATGATGTTGGGCATGGGCTGAGGTCACCTGCTCAAAGCTGATTTCGGTACTTCCAGGAAATATTGATGGGGGGTTCTTTGGGGTCGTTTGCCACCCCTAAAATGACACCCATGCACAATTGAAATGTGTCTCAACAAAATTATATATATATATCTCCTTTAAAGCACCTCAAGTTTTTTTTCTCAATTTGGCATTGCCAATATCCATCTCTCCTCTCCTCAGGATCTTTTGGAAGGATATGGACCTTTCATAAGGCGTCCCATCAATAAGTTTCCTCTAGCAACATACAGCAGGCTGCAACGACGTGGCATATTGTCACAAAGCAGAAACAACACAGTCCTGTGCAGATCACCAGCTGGACAGTTTCTGAAAGAGAAACAAAAACATACATTAGTTAACGATGATAAAAATCAGCAAGTAGGTGCAGTAGTGCACAATGTCATGTTTTGTTTCAATGACTTTACAAAAGTTTTCCTCTCATGAGTTAGACACAAAAACGGGCAAAATATAAATTCAGTAATTTGCCCTTGAATATGAGACCTTTTGACCTTGAAGATGACCTCGAGGTGGTGTAGAAAATGAACACTATTGAAACTCGCCGTCGCTCAAAACCCTATTATGGATCCCGGAGTCGTGTCTTAGCCTTCATCGAAGTCATTTTAGCCCCGGACTCATTGTTAACTTCAATCAAGTTACAACCCCGAGATCGTGAGGTTCCAGTCCTTCTCTATAGGAGTCTATGCTTCGTCTTTGATGGCGTCTGTTGGTCGAGTAAACATCCTTAACAACTCAGGATAGAATTTAACTGGGCATTATCATGTCACGACATGTGATAGTGCATGTGTCTGTCATTTGTACTCCACTCTGTATTTGCGCAAATTTCCTCTCAACATCGGAATTGCTTAACATAAAGCTTTACTCAACAAGTCCCAAATGATGAGACCTGAGTTTGGGTGAGTAGGCTGACATCAAAAACTTAAGACTAGTTAATCAAACTGGGACCATGGATTAGTCATCCAGAGCAAGTCTGTTTGACATGGCACAGCGCATTTCGTCCAGCATGCACATGCCATCCCTGGTGCTTTTCTAGGCAATCTTGCAGCAACAGTCCATCATCCTGCTTACATTATTGTGATGCCACAACTCGTTTCACTAATGCTCTATTTGGATGAAGAATCAGCGCTCCTTCCTAGCCAGGGAAATGTTTTGATGGCATTTGCTTTGAATAAACTGCACCAGAAACAATTGGGGTTTGGGATCGTCAATCCTCGAATAAGGTCTTGTGACGAAGTGGCTTAACGGTAGTTGTGAAAATGTGGAACAAAAAACATGACCCAAAACTTCTGTATGGTACATTTGGCTGTCAAGGTTAACTGAACACTAATTATGGTCAAGTTTACAATTGCAACAGGAACCCATCTCTACGAATCTGCACCAAAGGATTGACTCTGTAAAGTTATTGGGTGTATAGGCTGTGTTATGGTTAGTGGCCAAACCAGAGTTCTATCATCAGTCGCATGCAGGAGAATTGGCTCTCATCTCCTACTATTAATATTGGCAATTGGTCACTGGATTTGACACCAATACAATTTTTTATTATGAACCAAGGCATCAAAAGTACATTATGAACAAAGGGTTTCAAAATTGAGCACCTCATCGCCAATAGAGCATTTCAGTGCTCGCTGTGGCAATATTGCAATGTTGTCCAGCTTGCCGGCTCGACGCAGAAGTGCCATTTACATTTTTTGCCATCTCCATCCTACCGGCCATAGCGTGGTGTTGGCTTAATGGTTAGGGTGTGGGTTCGGATCTCGAGGATCCAAGAGTTCAAATCCCACTAACCGCTGTTTGAAATTAATACCAAGTGTGGGTTGACTCCTGCCTGTCTCCTTCCGAAGGTGGCAAATGATGCCACATGCTGGTATCTGTGTCGGAGCGGCGACCCTGTTCCAGGATTGTGTCCAATAGCCAAGGAGAACTGCTGAGGCAGCACCAACGCTCTGACAGAGTATGTCCGATGGTATGATTCCCTCTCCCCGTTAAGAATCCCGTGCAGGCGCGAGAGAACTTGCTAGTTCAACCAATTCATAGTTCTTCCAAGGATGCGAGTGAGATTTTCAGTATTGACAATGCCTGGCACAATGCCCAAGCTGGCTGTTTTTGTTCTGGGTTAGAAGAGTCTTATCGGTCTCCTGGCTTTGTAACCTGCAGCACGACAGCCGGCTCTGGAACAGGCTACTCGTGGATACATTATGAGGAAGATTATATTTGTGCAGAACATTGTTTTTGTGGCAAAGGAATTGTCCTATAGGCCTGATCACAGCTGCATTTTCTCTCTGCTAGAGATCACGCGATTGGGTTCTGTCTTTTAATGTCAGTGGTTTGTTTATGTTTGTGGACTAATTGATGTTAACAATCCGATGGAAAGCAAATTGGAAGTCAATTTTCACGACTGGGACCTCCCCAGCATTGTTCATCCCAATAATTTGATATATTTGGACTTCACCAAAATCTTACATGGGCAATGGAAGTATGCAATTACATTGTGACCTTTTCTAAACCTTGACAGGTGAAAGTGTTTTTTCAAAGTTGAATCCCTCTTCCCGTGCTGGAGGTACGGGGTGTGCAAAATTGCCTTGGTCGAGTGATGAATGGAAAACACAGCGTGTACTTGAGGGAGGGTCTTTTCATTATATATTTGAGAGAACAATTGAATTTAATTCATATCTTTTTTTTCCAAACTGTACCATTTTTTGTAGGCACGCTTAACTTTTTTTCCCATGTGTAATCGTTACTTTGCGTCATCTTGATGAACACAGATCACTGGTCACTGTGAAAGGTCTTGTTGATCTGCATCGATAGACAAAGTTTAACAATGGATTTCATGAATAAGGTTGATAAGTTACATGTTATTAATAAGTATGTCAATGGCCATAAGAAATGAGGTTGGCTGGCAGGATAGGCTACAGTTGTGCACACCCACCTCTGAACTGTCTGGCTGGGTTCGCCGACCCAGCTATAACTGTCGTCCTGGTGTTACACAAGCAGGGAGATTCGTCCAATGTATGTTCTTCCCCCGGATGGACGATAAACTGAAAGTTCCATCTGCCAGCATTCGTTGTGGATATGAAAGATCCACTGTGTCCTTCTCGAAGATTAGGCAAACTCTCACGCCTTGAACAATTGATAAATCCTGGTCTAAACTACTCAAATCGAACCTCAGCTGTGCCAACCGCTTCATGAAAGATCTGGTCCAAAAAAATGCTGTTCAAGACTCACTATGGAATAAGGAATTCATTCAAAGGCTTTGCTTGGTGGTAACACCATTGGAATGTACAATTTTGTTGTGTACACAGTGTCACGTGGCACGTTCGTCACCAAGTAAGGTTACTGTAATCCAAATTTGTAAACTCACATTTCAAGAACTGTGCTTAGACTTCTATTCGAATTGTTTTTGTGTAACCTCTGGATCCACAAACGCATCAGGTTTTGCATGAGAATTCACCATGAAAACAATCTCGGTGAAATTCCACTGGTGCAGGCCCAAAGGCTGGTGTTGGCAAATGACAGCTTTCTCCTGCTGACCGAAGTGTTACTTTGATTTACTTACACATGAATCTGATAGTTTTGTGTCTGTCTGTCATGAGTATGTCTATCCCACACAGAAAGAATGCAAAGTGTATCTTGGATTTCAAATCTGATTGCTAAAGACAATTTACAATCGAGAAAATGTGGTTGTGCATTGTTTACATTTATTTTACCGGAATTTAAGAGGTTTTTCTTAAAGGGAGGGCAGGTGCTTTTTGGCCTCTCTGAGGGTAGATGGTGCCATCATTGGCAGAGGCCCCCATGAAGAGCTTGGGAAGATGGTATACGGTGGAGTTGAATGATGTGAGAAGGGTGATGAAGTAAGCGACAAGCTTCTGACAGGTTTTAGGAGGATTGATGGATGTGGTTTCCCAGGAAAGTTGAAGATATGTGTTTCAAGTTTGGATTAATCCATGAGTATTGTGGTGATTGATGGTTGATGATATTACGATGGAAACATTAAGAGAAGATGGTGGTGTTGGTGAGCGGGTTTATGAGGAGATTGTTCGGAGTACCATGCTGTCGGAAGAACATCAGTTTTTATGGTTTCTCTCAGAAAACTCAGGTTTCTCTTAACATCAATAAATGAAGAGTATAAGATAGTGGAGGGTGTGGGAGTTAATGATTGTATGGGTTTGAGTGATCCAGTGGTGAAGAATGCTCTCCCAGAGAAGAAAGCAAGACGGAAGTGGAAGTTACTAGCTGAGGTGGATGAGATTGAGTAGCAGTTGCAACTGGAGGAAGTGATGGAATGGTGAAGCATGGGAAGCAGGATTTTGGGTGGATGAAGCGTGATGTATGTGGAAAGGCATGTGCGAAGAAAGGATGAAGATGGTTGAGAGGGAAGTAAGATAAAAAGAGTAGGAGATGAGATAAGTAAAGGCAGTTGGACAGACACAACAGGGGGCTTGGACATGGTGGGATGTTGTACAGGTGAGGATTTGAAGTGGCACGAGATTTGAAGGATCAAGCCAATAGTGTTCAATTTCCTGTGTAGAAATGTATGATGTACTTCCATTGCCAGCAAAGTTGAGGGTGTGGGCTTGTTATAGGAGGAGAGGTGCTTTTGGTGAAGAGGTTGGGAAGTGGTGCAGTATGCACTGAGTGCATGCTCAGTAGTGTTGGTCACAGGAGGTAAATGTAGTGGCACAATCAAGCACCTAGCAGTGGTGAGAGAGACAGACAGAAGACAGACAGACAGACAGACAGATATTGCAGAGAAGGCCAGTTTAAAAGAGGTGGTGAGGAGGACAATGAAGGGAATAGGTTTTCCAAATTCTCATGATTGGCAGGTGGTGGCAGACCTAAAGCAGCAAATAGTATTTCTGGAGGATCTGCTTGACAAACATTGCAGCCTGACATTGCACTGGCAGTTGCAACAAAGCAGGTCATATGGGGGGAGTTATCAGTCCATTGGGAAGCGAACATGGAGGAAGTCCATGAGAGGAAAATAGAAAAGTATATTGAGCTGGAAGCGAGTGTTAGAAGAACGATGGGAGTTTATTTCCAGCCATTTGAGGTGGGATTTAGACTGTAGAGGATATCTTGGTGATTCATTTATACATTTCTGGCTCGACTTGGAGTGTGCCGGGCGATAAAGAGAGATGTGAGAGAATGACTCAGGTTGCGGTGAAAGGCTAATTCTGGATTTGGAGGAAGTTTGTGGAGGCAGGTCGCACAATGTAGGTTGAGGTTGATTGGGTGGTACTTCTTTCTGACCCAAAGCTTCTGTGTTTTCAATAGACTGCATCTGATCCAGTTTGTACACACACACACACACACACACACACACAAACACACACACACACACACACTGATCTATTGATGAAGAAGATGCTGTCCGGAAGAAGAAGGCAAGTAGGAAGCGAGAGATGAGAGCTCAGGTGGATGAGATGGAGGAGCAGTTGCATCAGAAGTTGATGGGAATAGTGCAGCTTGGGAGGCAAGGTTTTTGGTGGGTAAAGCCTGGTCTCTGGATAAATGTATGCATCAAGGACATTGAATTTACAAGAGATTTGGAAGATGGAGCCTATGGTGTTGAGTTTCCTCTTGCAGTCCATGTTTGATGTGCTTTGATCGCAAGCAAGTTTATGCGTGTGTGAGTTGGAAGAAAGAGGAAATCTGTTTTTGTGTGGGAGGTCATAGAACCTGCAGCATGCACTGACTCTGTGCTCATTAGCATTGCCACTAGTATTAGGGATAGGGGTGGCATGATGAAATGCTTGTAGTGATGGTGGTGGTTATGGTGAACATAGTGCACTGAGAGATGATGAGGTTCATGGAGAAAATGGAGGAGGGGTGAGGAGGTTGGTGGTGGAGAGGTGTTGAGGTTGTGAGAGAGGGCCACATTATGAGAGGTGGAAGGAGAATTGAGGAAAGAAGTCTGGCAAATGCTCATTACTGGCAATTGGTTGCACACTTGAAGTGGCAGTTGATGTTCCCTGATAGATATGCATGACATGGTTATGGCTGACATAGTCTTCAGGTCAGCAGCAAAAGGCAGGTTATATTGGGAAAGTCATCACTGCCTTATTCCTGGTGTTGGATTAATGGCTAGAGTGTGGGCTTGGGAACCTTGGGTCCTGAGTTCAAATCCTGCTTGGCTGTTGATTTAATATCGGTAGGGTTGACTCAGCCTGTCATCTTTGAGGTTGGCAAAATGAGTACCAGATTTCTGGTATCCTGTGTTGGAGTGGTGACCCATCTGGGATTGTGTCCATTAGTCCAGGAGACTGCTTGGCAGCTCAATGCTCTGCACAGAGTATGGTCCCAATGAATGAAAGAATGAATCAGTGCCTTGGAGGATAACATGGAGGAGATGTATGATAGCAATAGGGGAAAGTACATCAACCCGGAGGTGAACTGTGGGAAGAATAGTTGGCGATTACATTGCCAGTTATTGGGTGAGTTGTTCAGGGTGGCCACAATGTCTTGTCATCCTAATAAAAATTGTGACATTGCCTTTTATCATATTACCTGACAACACTGAAGGGTTCTTCAAGGTATACTACATACATTTTGGTACTCTTTTACTTCATTACACATTTAACATTATATGACACAAGCCTCAAGTGTCCAGTGGATCTGTTTGTGCTCCATCATTGTCATTACGGAGAATAATTTTGCGCTGTATGTTTTGTGGGATATTTCCTGAAGCATTTTTTGGGGTGATTCGATGAAAATCAAGTCTCACGACTTGTTTAATACACTTCAATGTAAACTCAGTTTATCGCGCGCAGGAATCAAGGTGTCACGAGTTCTTGTCATGTTCATCTCAGCATGTTTGCCTCCACCAGTGGCATGCAGCTGTGATCCGAGAAACGAAGATCCCGCAAGTTTGCCACCTTGGTGTTGGAGCAACATCTTTGACAAACCCCAAAGGGGAAAATAAAATAAAGGGAGGTTATGCCTGCTTATTTTGGGGGCCAGGCAGTTGGTCTGTCTGCCAATCCAGCGACCTGGAAATTTTCATTCAGGAGGGCTCGAAAGTCTAAGGCCCCATGGGGGGAGCGCCGTCCTGTTGAAAATGATATCAGGTTGCAGGTCTTTAATCGGTGGAAGGCAAATCCTTCCAACATGTTCATGTAAATTGTTGAGCTCACTGTATCCTACACAAAGAAAATCTGACCCATTAAGCAGTGATGGAGAAGGCCACACCACACATTGATATTTGGACTGTCGTGTGTGTGTTCAATGATGAGGTGGGAGTTTTGAGAGCCCCAGATCCTTATATTGTGCTAGTTGACCATCCGATACATGAAAGTAAGCTTCATCTGTGAACATGACCTTTTCAGGTGTCTTCATCATCCTCTTTGAGACTGAGCATTTTCAAGGCAAGCGCTTTGCGTTGGGTCTGTCATTTTTTTTATTATATATATATATATATATATATATATATATATATATATATATATATATATATATTGATGTTTGTACACAGTATGATGTCAAGGCTCGTATGAGAGCAAACACACAGAAAATATACAAGGGGAGCAGGAGACAAGAGGGAAGCGAAAAACAGTGGGGAACAGAGATATGAGAAAATCTTTGGAGGAGAAGGGATGGGCAGTGTACACAGGGTATGCAAGATGGATACAACAGGGACTTTCAGGAAGGAAAACAAGGTATGTGAAGGAGGTGGGTTTGGGGTGGAGTAACGGGGGTAGAAAAGATCATGATTTTGGATAGGAGAAGATAAGACATGGTGAACAGCTATTTTGAAGAACTGGAGGGAAGAGTGGGATTGAAGAGTGTGTGGGAGTTTGTCCCAATAGTGGGGGAAAAAGAGGAATGAAAGAATGAAGGTGAGCAGTGATTCTTGATTTTGGTAGTTTAACCAGAAGGGTGTTGCTGATGGACCTTGAACGCCCTGCGGAAATATGGGTAGGACAGATAGCAGACATATCAGGGGAGAGGGGGGGGGGCAAGGACAGAGAGGAGATGGGAGAAAACAGAAAGACAAAGACCTACCTGCGGTGAGAGACCCAAGGACTCAGCCTCATCTCGGGAGATAGCAATGACTTAATGCCTTGGTATACAAAGCATGATGCCAAGAAAGGTGAGAGACAGAACACCAGCCCAGAGGGGAGAGCAGTACTCCATCAGCTGTGATTGAAACGTTTGTACGTGGTCAGGAACTCAGGTGTGCCAAGGAAGGATGCCCAGTTGCCCGACGGAGGATCCCAGTTGGTGACTGGCTTTGGAGGCCAGCTTGGAGATGTGGCTTTCCCAGGAAAGACCATGGCAGATAGTGAGGCCCAAAAGTTTGAATGAAGGACTTCTTCAAGAAGATTGTTGAGAAAGTAGGTGGGGGAGGGGTTGAGGGAGGTTTCCAGATGTTCCTTTTGGAGAGACATAGTAAGATTGTGAGATTTGTCAGGATTGAAAGACATGTTCAATTTGTTGGACCACCTTATGATTTTCTCCAGATCTGCAGAGAGTGAAGAGGCTGCTGCTTGCCGATCTGAGGGATGACAGACGGTATGGCAGAGGGTGGAGTCATCAGCCAAGAGATAAGAGGATTTCCCAGAGAGTTGGAGAGATCATTGATGAAGATGAGAAAAAGCACTGGGCCCAGAACACTGCCTTTGAGGCACTCAGCCAAGACAGCCTGACTGTGACAGGAGAGGAAGTCTGCAAGCCAAGAGTGGAGGTTGCCTAGGATTCCATAGAAGACAGTTTGGTGAGAAGAGTGGGATGCCAGACCATATCCTGCATTATTTTGCTTGAGTTCTTGCAGAATCTGCACCTTTTAGGCATATTCCTTCAGTCGTTTACGCAAAATCCTCTCTACAGTGGTGGTTGGTAGTCCCATTTCTCGGGATGCGTGTCTATTGATTTTCTGGGACTTTATTGAAATGATTCACGCATCGTTCAACATCTGCCACATTTGTGCTTGGTCGACCGGTTCTTTTCTGTTTATGACAACTTCCAGTCTCCTTAAACCTCTTGTCCCACTTTCTGATACTAGTCCGCGGATCGCAGATTCCTTCCATACCTTGTACGGAAATTACACTGAACTTGTGTGTTAGATATCCTCTCGATGAACCATTTGACGACTGAACTTCCTCCTGTGGAGTCGCCATTTTCCTTTCCATAAACCACCAGACCTCAAAATTAAGAAAACTTTATGAGTTTCTGTATCATTTGTGGCACTAAATATATAACAGCCAAAGTTGTCCAAGTGTTTTTGGAACATCATGTATTCCATGATATCTCAAAATGTTGTGGACGAGTTGTGACAAAACTCAGTGGATGAGTTGGTTTGGTGACAACAACAAGCCGATGAGATTTTGGTTCAGGTCCGGATCCAGATCCGGCCTATCAGTGGGATACAAAACGTAAACTGTTCGCCTGGTGGAGGTATGCACTCCACTGAGTGCCCTTCTAGTTCATGCCTGTTTTTAGCTCATCTTGAATTGGAATTCTAGATAAGGTATTGATTGTCATCATAGAACGTCTGTCCGCCTGTCTGTCTGTCTCCTTTTTCAACTTCTCCGGCCAAATTGCTGGGCCGATCCGGCCAAAATTTGGCAGAGCATTCCGCTCTTGACTGGCAACGGGCAATGCAAAGCTTGTTCCGGTCACGTGACTTTAAGTAGGTCAAAATGGCCAACTTGTAAATTTCTTCAAAAATCTTTTTCTCCAGAGCCACCAGTCAGAATGCTTCCAAATTTGGGTTGCAACATTAGGCCAGGGTCCAGATATGCTACAGGTCCAGTGGTCCTATGTTTTTGCACCTTTATGATGTCCCCAAATCAGTAAGTTTCCCATTTGGAATGGTTTTCAATTTTGTTTGAGTGCAAGACTAACAGATAGACTGAAGCAATTGCTTTACGCAAGTGCCCATGTGCACTTGGGAAGAGACTCCATGCAATTTGTGAAATTCAGAGCCAAAGTACTGCTCAGCTGCAGATTCATGTTCTACAGTGTGCAAAATATATAATTAAATTGAAATTGAGTATTACTCAATCATCGACTGATGTCTGTGAGATGGACAGAGAGAACCAATTACTTTGTACGCGTGCTACAGAGAACCAAAAACCCTACTTTGTGCTACGTGCGATATACATCTCCATATATCTTCCATTCTCAAAATACACTACTTTGTGGTCGAAGAAACCACCAAACAACAAAATTCACACCCTGCACCATCGATCTGCTCCATTAATTTCTTCCAAGCCAGAAAAGGATAAAAAGAGTCAAGTTACCAACATGTATTCTATAAGGAGGCCACAATGTCTCGTCACCCCTTGTAAAAATTGACATTGCCTATTGGGTGCAGAGTGCTAATTCGTTTCCTTTTCCACTTTTTCAGATTGATTGACCTTAATGGTGTGTACAAAACTGGATGAGTTTCTGTATCATATATACCAAAGGGTATCATTGTATCATTCGTGGTTCTAAATATATCAACAACCAAAGTTGTCGGGTCTTTTTGGAACACTGTTTATCGCTTTTCGCCCTATCCTCAATGGTGAAGAATCACTTTAAAAATTTTAAATCTCATCCGGATCAGGATTTTATTTTATTTTAATCGAATCGAAATAACACACCCCCAACCTGTCCACCAAGTTTTTTTTTCTAAATCTGTGCATAACGTTTTGAGATATCCTGCTCACAAACACAGACAGACTGGGGTGAAATAATAACCTATGCTCACATTTAGTGATGGAGGTAATAACTATTTTACCTATAAAATAAGGTATGCTGGAGGTAATAACTATTTAACCTGTTAAGTAAGGTGTGTTGAAGGTAATAACTATTTAACCTGTTAAATATGGTGTCGTGGAGGTAATAACTATTTAACCTGTTAAAGCCGCTGTCACACTTGAACGATTTAGCCAGCATATGCCGACGTATGAAAAATTTGTCTCAAACGCTGACATGTCGAATACGTTATGGGTAAGTTTTGTATACGTTAAGAGCACGCTGAAGCACGCTGGCATACGTCGTAGTATGCCGAGCTCGTCGACAAATTTTAACATGCTCAAAATTTTTCGACGTATGCCAGCGTATGACTCACACGTTCCGCATATGCTGGCCATAAGTTGTAGGCACGTTACGCGATCGTTGACATACGTCGACACACGTTACTTTTAAGTTACTCATAAGTCAAAACACGTCGAGGTAATGTTTAGCGTCAGTGTTCCAGACTCCATGGTTTTTTTTATTTTTTTTCTTCGGCATGACTGTGATGTTGACACTTCGATTTGTAGTGCTTTGTATAATATAATAATAATTAATAGCCTGCCGCTCAACGATTTAAATCATAACCGCACTAGAAATCGAAGTGTCAACATAACCGTCATGCCGAAGAAAAAAAAAAACCCCAAAAAAACCATGGAGTCTGGAACACTGACGGGTTCCTCCTGTGTGAACCCCATTTTATATACCAATTCCCCTAAACGCTGCCAATACGCCATTATACGGTAGCTGTGTTAGTAACACGTTCAGTAAGTTATGTGGTCGTCCGGAAGACGTCAAATACATCTACATACGTCAATATGCATTGTAGATACGTTACACATAGGTTCAAAGCACGTTACTCATAGGTTCAAAGCAGTTACTCATAGGTTAGAAATAAGTTCGGGTACGCTAAACATTACCTCAAGTGTTTCGACTTATGAGTAACTTACAAGTAGCGTGTGTTGATGTGTGTCAACGATCGCATAACGTGCCTACAACTTATGGCCAGCGTATGCGGAACGTGTGCGTCATACGCTGGCATACGTCGAAAAATTTGAGCATGCTTAAAATTTGTCGACGTGCTCGGCGTACTACGACGTAGCCAGCGTGCTTCAGCGTGCTCTTAACGTATACAAAACTTACCCATAATGTATTCGACGTGTGCCAGCGTATTCGTCAAATTTTTCATACGTCGGCATACGCTGGCTAAAACGTCAAGGTGTGACAGGGCCTTGACACTTCGATGTCTAGTGCGGTTATGATTTGAATCGTCGAGCGGCAGCCTTTTAATAGGCTACGCCACCTGATCGTCGGCGATACGCTGCCGCGCTATGCATACGCTAGACTATCGTTGGGCATAGGTTGTGAACGCCAACAACACGCTAAGCATTCGTTGGTATAAGTTATCTACATGTTATCGAAACGTTCTGTGTACGTTACTAATACGTTATGCATATGTCCAACTCGTTATGATACGCCAAAAACTGAAAAAAAAAACATCATATTTAGCCATTCCGCCA